>BPTQ01000002.1:260349818-260789443 GCA_019973895.1 Chrysanthemum seticuspe | reverse complement strand
AAAAAAAAAAAAAAAAAAAAAAAAAAAAAAAAAGTCTCATTTCACCAGCCATTTGAAGGTTTGTATGGTTATAAAGGGAGTTCATAAGTTCAGCTACATTCAAGGGTCTTTTGCGGGATCGTTTTGTTCCAAAAGGGTCCAAATTATATTCAAACTGGTGATTTAGAAGTTCATGTGGTATTTTAAGGCCTTCTCCGATCCCAATGGGTCAAATGATTATAAATATAAACTATTTAATTTTCATTCTATATTAAATAAAATTATTTAAATTAAATAAAAATAATTTTTTTAAATTAAATAAACTAATTAAAAATAATGGCGGGAAACTATTGGCGGTAAAAATAATGGCGGGAAACAATTGGCGGTAAATATTTTTTTTAATTCTATAAATGTATTTAATTTTAAATTAAAGTATTTAATCATAAATATAAACTATTTAATTTTAATTCTATATTAAATAAAATTATTTAAAATAAATAATTTAACTAAAAACTGGTGTTAAAAAATAGATTTACAGTTGGGACAACAATGTCGTCCCAAAGTGTTTGGCGGGTCCAAAAATACTGGCGGGATGTATTTAATTTTCGTGAAAAGTTATTTAAATACTAAAAAATTAAATAATTACAAAATGGGACGACATTGTCGTCCCAAACTATATGAGCCAAAAGTTCTTAGCTGACTGCTGTATTTGTTGAAAAACGTGTGGGTTCTACTTGCAATTTGGGACGACAAAGTCGACCCAAATAATTTGTCCGTCCCCAAACTATGATTTTGGTGTAGTGTTCATCTTAACATAATATGCAAACACACTTTCCATCTTCAAAGTTTCGTAATTACATGAAATCAATAAACACAGAATACGAATTCTACTATGTTCTACTATAGTTGATTCATTAAAAAAAAAAAAAAAAAAAAAAAAAAAAAAAAAAAAAAAGGGAGGTCTCATGTCACCAGCCATTTGAAGGTTTGTATGGTTATAAAGGGAGTTCATAAGTTCAGCTACATTCAAGGGTCTTTTGCGGGATCGTTTTGTTCCAAAAGGGTCCAAATTATATTCAAACTGGTGATTTAGAAGTTCATGTGGTATTTTAAGGCCTTCTCGGATCCCAATGGGTCAAATGATTTTAGACTAAGGGGCTGTTTGACAAAACTACATGATTTAGCGCTGAATGATTTAAAGACTCTGAATGATTTAAAGGCTCTGAATCAAAGTGTTTCTGAATGAAACTTGTTGTTTGACAAGTGTTCTGAATACATATATCATGTAAAACTAATTGCTTAAAATTTAAACATTTTGCTTGTACGTCTTATATTGTTATTTTCTTGTGTTAGTGTATATTCGCTTACATAATATTTTTTTCACATATTAGTTTATAGATTTATATAAGCAATTGATTTAGCTCAGGTGGCCACCTGAGTTCCTTCTGAAGCTTGGAGAAGGGTTTTTACCCGGTTTCGAGTCTCGCAAGTGACAAAGAAAATCCGGATTTTCTTCTTAGTGCGTAGCCGTGAGTTATAGGGGTTTCCCTTCGCGGGTCTCTTCTAGTGGTTCAGCTCTCGGGGCCTGCCCGTTTGGATGATTTAACTCGGGGGTCGGATTTCAAGTGTGATAATATTTAAAAAAAAAGTTTATATATTATATAATATAATGTTACAACATCTCACAATCTTGTTAGGATAAGATACCAGTGAAGGATTTAAATTGCAAAAAGATGATGAAATAAAAAAAAGTGACGAATTATTGAAATGTACTATGTATCTAGAAAGGAACTTAATATATAAATATGTTTATATAATAATAATGATAAATGAGTTGAAATAAAATACTATAAAAATGGGCTTTGAAAATGACGCTTAATCAATTTGCTTGTCTTGAAAGCTGCACCATTAGCTACCTACTTGAATCACTAAGTGGCAGAAAAAAAGTTATCAAACACTAGGAGTCACTGACCGAATAAGGCATTTGTCCATTAAGTGGCTATCAAACACCCCCTAAGCTATTTTCGTGATTTTGGATTTTTGTTATCCGGGAAATTTTGTGAGAGTGTGAAACGGTTGGATTGTGTGAAATAATTCAATAACGGAACCTATTGATTCGAGTTGTATTTGTTTTACGAGTCAAATTGTAAGCGTTACATTAATTTTCGAACAATTCTCACCTATGTTTCTCTTCGTTGTGTATAGTCGTTTCCATTGTTTGGAAAGTGTGATAGAGTCCTTCTTGAAGGATCTTCGTATATGATTTCATTGTCACTTGATGATTATGTTGGAACTTAGTATCGATTTTCAAAGTAGATTTAGTAGATAAACGATATATATACAATGATCATATATGGGTTATTGATATGAATGGCACACAAGTGCGAGTCAAAGAGTAAAATTAGGTATCTTATTGTTTTTTTAGTGAAAACCGTAACAACCTCTTATCCCACATAGACAAAAGAGGAGACATAGATTCAGGTTATATTCCCATGTAATATCATATATGGGTTATTGTTTTTTTTAGTGTAATTGATATCTATGTTATTGGGTTAGTAATATCATGCTTTCGTTGATAGTGAACTGATTCAACGAAGATAGGTTGAAGATAAGTTGAATTTGTTCGCATCAACGGAAATTTTATACGAAGTCTAACTCTTTTTAAAAAATAAAACCTAAGTTCTAACTTTATTTATTCTAAATTTAACCGTATAATTTTTTCTTAACAAGCACCCTAAAGGTGCGCGTTTACTAGTGAAATTATTTTGTTTTTCAATGCTTGATACTTATTTATATTTATAAGAAAGTGTTGAAAACTTAAAATTGCGCTAGAAAATGTAACAATGCAAGAAAAAGAATGTAGAAAATTCCAATCTTTTTGATGAAATAAGTTTTGTATTCTGGAGAAAATAAATTAATCAAGTAAATCTTGGGACTCTTGTTGATTTGTTTTTTGGTTGATCTATTGTCTAGAAATTTTGTACATGTGCGAATGATTAAGCTCTATTTCCTGTACCTTTTAGATTATGATGATATGATTATGTGAAATAATCCAGCTGATTGTAAAATTAAGTCTCGATCAATGTTGTTACCTCTAGGTTACGTTCTTCCAGTTGTAGATCTCCTTATTCCATTCTCGTTTTAGAAATGTAATATTGATAGTAACACCTTTGATACCGGTGTGTTATTCATAAAAAGATATTTATGTGTGCTTAATTTGGAAATGAGTTTGCAGGTGTGACATCTTGGAGGTTACAGAGGAAATGGATCGCATATTATAAGAGCTGGTAGATTGGTGATAAAAAGATATATTCTGTGTTCACTTCATTGGTCCACTACTTTACATCACCAACGATTAGTTCCTCGTTGGTAAGAAAGGTTAGTAGCATCCAAAAGAGCGGGTGAATGTTTCAAGTATCATTTAGTTTTCTTTATCTTAGCATATAGAGGGTGAATGTTTCCCCCTGTTGCTCAAAAGAGAAAAACTTGTTCGTGTATTGCCATGTTCTATTTACATGAAAATGTTAGTTATATATGACGAGTATTGGCTCCATCAGCTTTTACAAAATAGTCCGGAAGGAATTGAGGTTAAAATGGAATCTAAAACAACAATAATAAGACCCAAAACCACAATGTCCTGGACAGGTATGTAGAATAAGTAAACTGCAGAAGCTAAGACATATGTATGTTTTAGTACTCTAGCATAAAGTTTTCATTTTAATTTGTATAGTTTTGATATAATTGCATCTGTCACTTATGGGGACATACTATCAATTATCAAAGTACATTTGAAGGTACACGACTTATAAATAATGAGCATATACATGGTATTGATTAGAATAGTACAAATGTATGAGTTTAAGAATAAGCTAGGTACATTGTTGTTTTTGTGAGGACAACCATGACAATTGTTAATCCCACATAGGTTAAAGAAAAGAATTGACGCTACCTAATAAAGAACTGTGTCAAAAAAATGTTTGTGTTGGGTTTAGTATAATGTTCCACATTTGGTTGCTGATTGCACTTGATATCTAAAGTGTAGTCACACAACCTCAATGTGCAACATCATATGAACTTCTAACTTTTTTATACTCGTTTGGAAAAAATGTTTCACACAGTCTTTTTGGTTTTAAACGGTCAGTTGAGAAGTTGAAGTACATTCAAGAGTCTTTTGGGTTGGGTTTAGTATAATGTTCCACATTTGGTTGCTGATTGCACTTAATATCTAAAGTGTAGTCACACAACCTCAATGTGCAACATCATATGAACTTCTAACTTTTTTATACTCGTTTGGAAAAAATGTTTCACACAGTCTTTTTGGTTTTAAACGGTCAGTTGAGAAGTTGAAGTACATTCAAGAGTCTTTTGGGGGATTCGTTTTGGTCCAAACAATCTTGGTCGAGTAGTTTAAAAAAACTAAGATCCATTCTTAAAATAAGACACCCGTCAAAACATTAGTTTTAACATCACAATTACCTCCCCCGTGTAATTAAAACTATTGGACTTACACCCACAAGGATCAAAAAGGTAATTAACTCAAAATAAAAATAAGCGTTTTGTTCTTAAGGTTATTTCCTTCTTTTAATACTTAAACCCTAGTGATGACAACTACAGTAAAACCAATATAAATTAATGATGTTAGGATCGGGATATTTTATTAATTTAGCGAAATACTATTATATCGATAAATTAATAATTTATTAATTTAAAGAGGTTTTACGTATAACCTTTAAATTTCCAAGTCCAGTATACTAGTTACAACATATATTAGTTAGACATGAAAATAAATTGGGAAAAGAAGTTTCAATTAACATTTTATTATTCAAGTCATTGAAGAAATTAATAAATGTATACTAATGATTCTTACGAGTTTTAAGGCATTGAAGAAATACTAGAATTTTTAGTAACTATTAATTTATAGTTTCTTTAGGACTAATATATATACATAGGAATTTCAAAAAAATTATTATCTTATTATTTTATCGATTGTTGTCCAAATTTGTACTGGTTAGTTGATACTAGATAAATTATTAATTTTATCGAGGTTATTAATTTGTCGAGTATTAATTTATAGACTTTTTACTGTAATTGTTTCTATTACATCATATTCCTCTATGCTACTTATATATATAAGTGTTTATTGGTATCCACCGAGTTGACTCGGCCGGTACGTATTAGGAACCGATCCGAAGCAGAACGCGGGAATGAATCCGGAATATGGGTTGCAGTTTGAGGATGATTTGGATGATGGACTCAGCTAGAGGTTCAATGAAGCCACTCAGTGGGTTGACTAGGAATTTATAAGGTGATGATGTTTGAACTTTAAACGCAGATGTGCCAGCGCGGTTATCGATCTAAGACGAATGGTTGTTCTGCATTTTGTGCCAAAATCAATGCAGACCACTTAGTCAGATACTTCGATAAGTTTTTCCATAATTGTAGAATATCAAAATCAATGAAAATAGCTTATCAATGAAAATTGTATCTGGAAAATTGTTTTGTACATGTGTGAAAGTAGCTTGACATGTTTTAGTTTGTTCTTTTTGCGAAAAATAAGCTGAAAACGCAACAGCCTATTCTCAAATAATGTCTCACCTATTTTCTCCCAACTCTCATGAAAAAGTTGTTTCCATAGTGAATGAGCATATATGTGAATAGTACAAATGTATGAGTCTAAGAAAATGGCAGGTACATTGTTGTTTTTGTGAGGATAATCCCGCATAGGTTGAACAAGACAATTGATGCTACTTAATAAAGGACAATGTCCATAAAATGGTTGTGTTGGGTTTAATATAATGTTTCACGTTCTTTGGTTGGGCCGGTTAGATATAAAAATCGGTCCACACCAATGAAAGTGCAATTTTATATGAATCCCTAAACTTTTTATATGTAGGAAGTTTACGTAACCGTTAGTTATTAGTAAATTTTGATTTGAAGTGTTGTTTATAATACTTAAGAACTTTATGTAACCATTAGTTATTTGTAAATTTTGATTTTATGCATTTATAAAAGTTAAGAATGCTAGTCGGTTGTTTCGAAACAAGTATTTTGTGCAAAACATTAAGCCATAGTTGTTAATTGTTTCAAAACACTTCTAAATGCTTGGTGCCAAACGTACCTTTCATCGTGTCAAAACAATCAATTACAAAGTACAACAGCTCGATCCATGTAGGCTTTAAGTGGTCTTCTTTGTTTTCTATGGTATAAATCATCATCTAAACAGACCTCTTATTATTTTTCAATATTTTGGTTTTCAAATTCATCATTTCTCCTTTTTTTTTTGCAACATAATCGGTCTACTATGTTTTTATATCATTACTTCATTATAGAGAGTCACTATATAACAAAATTAATTCAAAGAAAAATTAAAATTAAAAACAACAAATTATCATCATGTCTAGTTCGACACAGTCATCTTATATTCAAGTGGTTTATCATTGATGCTTGGATTTTCAAGCGGTTATTTCGGCTGGGTTATCGATCTAAGGCGACTAGTAATGCACTAGTACGTTATTATGCATATAAAGATGGTGTGTGGGTACTAGTTGAAGAGGGTTGTGGAAATAAGTATTAACGACAAGAACGTCGAAGGTGTGGCATTTTGAATATCTATCTTAATCAGTTGATAATTATTCCATATTCAAACCATGTGTTTATCTCCATCAGTTCCATAAAAGGAATAATTGGGTACGTAATTCAACTATGAATCTTATTTGATTATTAGCTTCATGGTTTGACCATTACATTATGGAATATTCAAATAAAGTATGAAGTAGTTCAGATTCGGATAAGGAAACATTAACGAACTACATTATGGCAAAGAGAAAGATGCTCATTCGCAATAAAAAGGATTGTGAAGAGTCATGAAAATACGAAAGAACTCAAGAAGAATGAGATTGATCCATAATGTTATTGATTATTAGTTTCTTTTGGATGTTGCGTTTTAATTCGCCTAATCATTCAATGACCTTGTAGAAAAAACACCCTTACATTATTTGATACAACTGTATTTTCCTACATAACTAAAGGTCTAAATCAAAATCTTAAAAGCACAACCAACCTGATTTCGACACAATGGTATCGTTAATATATGCAACCATCATGTTTAACTTACTGATAGTTTGATATAAATGTTATTGTATTAACAAAACAAAAATAAAATAAAATTGATGTAGAACTAATCATATTGGAGCAACTAATAGAGGCAGATAATATATTTATGTTCTCTTCAACTTGTTAAGATGTAAAACAGCATTATCCAATCAGTTTTTCTAACATAATGACAACTACTGATATAATTTTAGTATCTCTTGTATAATTATAAGTTAAACAACATTGATCACAAGCCTTTTAACAAATGGTGAAATATTTAGTATCATAAAATAGCTTGATTAGAAGGAGAAATTGTGTAATAGTTGGAACTTTTGTATCTTTTTAGATTATGATGATATGCTTCTGTACGTGAAATATTACAGTTAGCTTGACATAAACTTTTTTCTCAAAGATTAACTTGTAAGCGCGTCCGTTAATACTTGAACCAATGTTTCTCTTTGTTGTTCTCTTCTCCTGCGTACATGAAAGAGTCGCTTCCATATCGTTTGGAACAATGAATTTGTAGTGTACGTGGGTAGATAGAGTACTCCATGAATTATGGATCTCCGTATCTAATTGCATCGTCGCTTGATAATTATCTTGAAGCTTAATTAGTATCAATAATGTATCAAAGTAGATTTAGCAGATAAATGATTTTTTATGACCACATAGATAATAGCTAGATTGCTCAGAATAGTACACGAGCATGAGTACTCAAAAGTAAAGCTAAGGTGCCTCATTGTTTTTGTCATGTAAGGCATGATTACCACACCATCTATTGATTATTCGTGTTTCGGTTGGTGTCATGATTTTTGTGTATGCATATATATATTTATAATGACAACATATGTGGTATTGATTAGAACAATACGTACAAATGCACAAGTCAAAAGTCAGCTAAGGTATCTTATTGTTTTTGTGGTGACAACTATCTGTCCCAAATAGGTTAAAGAAGAGAAATGATGCTTCTTAATATAAAGCACTTTGTGCAAATCATATGTGTTAGAATTAGTATAATGTTTTCTTGCATGCCGTTTGCGAGCGTTAATGTATAACGCTGGCAAAGGTCTTGTCTGAAAACAAATATGAAATCTTAACTTTTTCTTAAGATACGAAATTTTGACTTGTTTCTTTTCTATTTAACTCTTATAATTTGGAAATATGTTTAAATAATTAAAAGTTAGAATTAGTATAATGCGCTTTTACTTTCGTTAATGTCAATCATATTCGAATGGGTAAGATATGAAGTGTTAACTTTTCATAACCGTGTAATGTGGAAATGGGTTTAAATGTTGTTGCGTTCTTGCATGCCTTTCCTTATGTTAATGTTTAACATAAGAACGGTACTGAAAGAAAACAAGATATAAAATCTTAACTTTGTTTTAACTTTTATAATTTGGAAAATTTACAATTCTGACGGTGTGCTTAATTGGAACGAAGATATGAAATGTTAACTTTTTCTTAACTCGTATTAGTTGGAAATGCGTTTAAAGGCTAACGTATTTGGATGGTAGCTTGGAAACAAGATATGAAATTCGACTTTTTTTAACTCGTATAATTTGGAAATATGTTTAAATAAATAGAAGTTAGAATCTGTACAACACGTTCGTGCATGTCTTTTACTACGTTAATGTCGATCATATTCGAATGGGTAAGATAGAAGTCTAACTTTTTATTAAATCGTGTAATGTGGAAATGGGATTAAATGTTGCGTTCACCATTTTAAAAGAAAATGTAGATTGACTAGGAATATGTAAGGTGATGATGATGGTTGGATATCGAAGGCGGTTGTGTCGGTTGAAATTATCGATTTTAGGCGAATAGTAGTTCTAAGTTCCGTGCTGAGCATGAAATCAATGTAGACCACTGGATCAGAGACGAAGACAGGAAGAAGGAACGGTGGCATGTGCCCTTAGCAAAAAAATTAATAGCGTAAAAATTTTAAAATATCTTACTGTTTTTTTAATTCCCCGCCCCCCCCCCCCCCCCCCCCTCTTTAACGAACCTATTTGTAATGTTATTTATAAACATTATCAGGTGGAGGAAGCAAATAATGAGTTGATCGATCAAGTATTAGAACAAAACCACATGATATCACATATATGTTTTTTCTTATTCTTTTTTTGCAAAGATTAAATACATAGTAGTAAACACATCAGTTATTATGGGGCGGGGGGGGGGGGGGGGGGGGGGGGGGGAGAATTTGGTGTTGAATTATAAGGTTGTGTTAGATGAGTAAAACACTAAAAGAGGACGTAACATGCGTATAACATGTAATAGGTGTTAATACAAATAATGTCAAAAACGTTGCTTGCATTATTCGATCTTTCTATCTTTTGATAATCACAAAACGTAAGAACATGTTACATAAAAATATACTTGATAAGTTATATTCGAGAAATCTCGTTTCATCTCCAGCATAACTTAAGGTATGTACAAACAACTTACCAACATTGTTAAGTGATTAAAGAATTTATTTTGTCTTTAAAACTCACATTTGTATAAATGTGACAAAAGTTTTTATAAATAAACTTTACAAATTATTTTTGTAAATTAAAGAAACATTTTATTTATAAGAAAATATTTGAATTTGATTTTTTCCCACCCAAATCAGATAAATTTTCACCTGATAAACATTTTCCCACTAAAGGACAAAAAGAGGAGCGAACTCTATGGGACGGTCCCGTATAGGTCGACGGTCCTTTAATTTTATGGGACCGCCAGACAAACACTGTTTTCACGGAAAAAAGAAGACCTTTTGCACTAAAAGTTCTCTGATCTTTCTGCCCCTACTCTTTCCTTCTTTTTGATCACATTAACGTGTCGTAACTTGTTTACAAGTGATCTCGTGATTCTCCTTCTCCAAGTGCAAGAGAGGAACACTCATATTCGTCAAGAAACGAAGTGTTGTAGTCTAGACATCACACACACTCACGTAACTAGTGTTACGATTCTCCTCTCGATATATATTCTCTCTATATCTTATTCTCGTAGATTTGTGTATTCGACTTGTGTGTGAGTCGAGATTTGGTGTGGTTGTGTAGATTTGGACAAGTGGTTTGTCCGTGTATTGTGGGTGTAGATTATCACAAGTTGTGTCCGTGATATTGGATTTCGTGAAAAGTCCGTGTTGTATTTAGATAGATTGGACAAGGTGTGTCCATGTGTGTGTTGTAATTAGAACTAGGTGAAGGTTCGTGTTATGAAGACTTGGATTGGGTGAGGATCCAAGTGGACGAAGTGAAAAGCATGTGGTGCATCATGTGAAGGCTTGGATTGAGTGAAGATCCAAGTGAACAAAGTGAAGAGTTCGTGACTCGTGTGTGTTGACTTGAATTGGGTGAAGATTCAAGTAAACTTTGTATTTGATCGTGTAGGATCATGTAATATGCCCATTGGGTAAATGTATCCTACGTGAAAAAAACAAACTGTAATACCACATGGGCTAAAGAGGAGACATAGATCCAGGTAATATGCCCATTCGGTAAATGTATCCTACGTAATTAGGTTAGTATCATGCTTTCGCATATGACAAACATATTCAGCAAGAGAAATGTGCTTGCTTATATACCAAAGTGTATATCAACCACTTGTATTTTGGTTTAGTACCATTCATGTGTTTTCATATGTGAGAAAATATTGTACCAACTCTTCATTTTTATTTGGGTTTTGGCCGTACAATAGCAACGTACTTTGCCAAGTGTACCGATCTAGTACGCGTACTTTTTTTTGTTCCACTTAATGTAACGAACTTTCTGTTTTTGTTCCATTCTACCCAAAGATTACCGGCTACCGGGAAAAAAGTTTGGAAACCGGCTATGCATCATACCTGACATTTTTTATTAAAGGTTTTGGCTGTATAATAGCAACGTACTTTTTCAAATGAACCGATCTAGTACGCGTACTAATTTTTATCCCACTTAATATAACGTACTTTCATTTTCACACGCTTTTGTCCGTTTTTGCCCGTTTTCATCCGTTTTTGCACATTTTTCATCCGTTCTCACACGTTTTTGATCGTTTTTACACATTTTCATTCGTTTTTACATGCTTACGCCTAGTTTTGCACATTTTCGTCCATTTTTGCACGTTTTCATCCGTTTTTGCATGTTTTTGCACGTTTTCGCCCATTTTCGTCTGTTATCGCACGTTTTTGAACATTTTTGCCTGCTTTTTTGCATGTTTTCGTCCGTTTTCGTTTATTTTTGCATGTTTTCGCACATTTTCAGATGTTTTCGCACGTTATCGTCCATTTTTGCACGTTTTCGTCCGTTTTTGCTCGTTTTCGCCCGTTTTTACACGTTTTTGTTCGTTTTTACGCATTTTATTCATTTTTACATGTTTTCGCCTGTTTTTGCACATGTTTGTCCGTTTGTGCAAAAACAGATGAAAACGGGCAAAATGGACGAAAACATGCAAAAACAGACAAAAACGTGTAAAAACGGACGAAAACGTGCAAAAATAGATGAAAACGTCCGAAAACATAAAAAAAATAGACGAAAACGGACTAATATATGCACAAAAAAAAAGCCGAAAACGTGCAAAGACGGACGAAAATGTGTAAAAACATGCGAAAGCGGACAAAAACGTGCAAAAATGAGTAAAAACGCACGAAAACGTGCAAAACCGGAAAAAGTGTGCAAACACAGGTGAAAACATGTAAAAACGAACAAAAACGTGTAAGAACGGATGAAATCATGCAAAAACGTGTGAAAATGTGCAAAAACGGACGAAGACGGGCAAAAATGGATGAAACATGCAAAAAGGGGCAAAAACGTTCAAATACATGCGAAAACAGACGAAAACGTGCGAAAACGAACGAAAACGGGCAAAAACGGATGAAACATGCAAAAAGGGGCAAAAACGTTCAAAAACATGCGAAAACAGACGAAAACGTGCGAAAACGAACGAAAACGGGCAAAAACTGATGAAAACGTGTGATAACGTGCGAAAACGTGCAAAAACATTTAAAAAACTGACGAAAATGTGTAAAAACGGATAAAAACGTGCAAAACGGACAAAAACGTGCAAAAATGGGCAAAATTTTTTTTGGTGCCGGTGAAACAAGTTTCATGGGGTAGATTGGTACAAAAACAGAAAGTTCGTTACATTAAGTAGAACAAAAAAAGTACGCGTACTAAATCGGTACACTTGGCAAAGTACGTTGCTATTGTACGGCCAAAACCCTTTTTATTTTAGCTTTATAAATTTTCTTAAAAGGAAGTTATTGGGTGCGTTTTGTAATGAATACTTTTACAAAGCTATACAAATCGTTTAGTAATGGATCTTATGTGTTTGGGTTAGTGTCATGTCTTCACATATATATTATATATATATACTAATAGGCGAAATTGAACGGGGCAATTAGTAAAATTTTAAGGTGTCCGTTTTTGGCTAATTCTCTCTGTTATTGGTTGTGTAAATAATTATATAAGAAAAACAGTAACACAACAGTGGGTAGTAGAACAAAAAAAGTACGCGTACTAAATCGGTACACTTGTCAAAGTACGTTGCTATTGTACGGCCAAAACCCTTTTTATTTTAGCTTTATAAATTTTCTTAAAAGGAAGTTATTGGGTGCGTTTTGTAATGAATACTTTTACAAAGCTATACAAATCGTTTAGTAATGGATCTTATGTGTTTGGGTTAGTGTCATGTCTTCACATATATATTATATATTATATATATATATACTAATAGGCGAAATTGAACGGGGCAATTAGTAAAATTTTAAGGTGTCCGTTTTTGGCTAATTCTCTCTGTTATTGGTTGTGTAAATAATTATATAAGAAAAACAGTAACACAACAGTGGGTAGTGGCCTTTGTGGCTGTTTTTCA
Organism: Chrysanthemum seticuspe; assembly: GCA_019973895.1. NCBI lineage: Eukaryota > Viridiplantae > Streptophyta > Magnoliopsida > Asterales > Asteraceae > Chrysanthemum > Chrysanthemum seticuspe. The sequence goes on along the minus strand of BPTQ01000002.1, from coordinate 260,776,534 downwards.
TTGGCCCAAAGGAGGTGCAAGTTTTCCTGTTCACTCCCCTTTTCACTTAATGACACCCTAATACTGAAACAAATGTCTTCCAGACTTTTCTCAAACACTAATATCATTCTATAAAAATTTTACCTCCCTTCTCTCGAATCTTCTTACCTCTCGGATAAATCACAGCCCCCCTCATTTTTGTTCCTGAATCTTCTTCCCAACAAACTACTCAAAAATTCGTTTTCTTCACCTAATTTACGTATGACACTCATACACATTTACCATACGAATTTTTTTGATTGTACTTTGTCTCCTACATTAACCCTTATAAAAAAAACAACACAAACCCAGAATTAACTAACCAAAGTAGATTACGATGGTGCTGTGAATGAGGATATTAAGGAGGCTATTCCGATTTGAGGTTAACATTTTGGGGAAGAGACCGATTGGAATATTTTGCTACCACTTTAACAAATCAGACAGTATGGCTTTTTAATTTGGTTAAACTTTTGCTTGGTTGGAAATGATCCAAAGGGAGGAACTGAAGTGTTTACTGCAAGGAACAAGGTAACTTTTAACCAATTAATTGGATTCTATGCGGTGCTTATAAGCAATCCCATATATTCATCCTATATATGAAATTATAAATGTTTGTTTCAGGGTTATGGCATGAGTGAATCGATTGTTGTGGGAACACGTGGAAATAATAATCGAGATGTGTATATTATGCTTCTGCTGGACTATTGGCTCTGAATATGGAAGCTAAAGTGGGGGATTGGGTTATTGGTTTGTATCGCCCTCCAAAAAAGACGGGTGAACTTTGGTTACGCGGGCCTGCTATAATGAAAGGTAAAAAAATTATGTATGAAAACTATCTATCTACCTCACGCGTTTTTTTGTGGCTAATACATGAATTCTGACGCTGCTTGGTTCAGAATTTGCAGACATATCACTACAACGCTAAGGTCCGCAGAGGTATCCTTTCTTTCTCTCTTTCACTAATATTTACCCCATCACTTGGATCTACACAAATCAATTGGAACCATGGTATTGGAATATAATTGATTGTTGTGCAATTTAATATTACTGAGTCACATTTATCACTACTCAAACAGGCCGCAAAGCTATCTTTTAAAGACTAACAACAGGATAGAAGAAAAAAACAAGTTAGGTTTGCAAAAAAAGGAACCTATCTTAGTGCACTGTTTAAACAGATTTGTTATGGTTTGTGGGCGTGTGCGACCAAGCGGCAGACATTTGTGTTAGTCAATAACGAATATTTATATGGATTTGGATGGATGGGGTATTTTTCCTTAGCAAAAAAGTGTTTTTTTGTTAGTTTTTTCTTGGTGATTTCATATCAATTGATGAAAATGAATATAAATGTACCTGTAAACTTGATCTATGTGTCTCAGTTGAGTACATGAATGGGAACATTGGTACATGTTAGACTTGGCCATTGTCTACAAAAATCATGTCGCAACAAAACCTTTTATTAAGAAACACTGAAAATTTTGCTCGGTTATTGATGTGACCCTTTTTGTTACTCTTTAGGATTCTGACCAACAAGGCATTTGAGATCAATGATGGAAATCCCCTGCCTCTTTACAAGAAAGTTTTGTGTCGGTTGAATGTTGGAGGCATTGTAGACTGTGTGAGAAGCCCTGCTGATATAGCACTTATCCATATGCAGGCTGATGCAACGTTACCTGCTGCCCAATGTGTATGCGCTATTGGTCAGTGGTCATGTGTCCATGCTATAGGAGACCAATATGAAAAGATTGGAATAACCATTCTTGGTAAGATAAATTTATACTAATTATTGTACGTCAATGTAATTTGATACATATTGATATTGTAGTAACTCCATAAGTAATATTACAATGATTTAGACTGTAGTTTATGTGTACAAAATCGTATATTGAGCGGTTCAGAGGGTGGGTTAAGTGGGTTGGGTCGATCGACGCATCGACAACTGATACCTTTAACTACATAAAATTTTTAATTACATGAATTGTTTAACTACATGAAGTGTTTAAAGAGTTGCCATATATCTACTATTCATATCTTTAACTACATTGGGTAGGTTCAAGTACTTTTAGCAAATCGTATGTTGAACCATTTCGGTTTATCTTTCATAACAGTGAGTTGCCTTAACAAATTTATATCAAGTTGGTCTACAATAGAGACATGTTAGGATAAGGCTACTATAAAGTTAAGAATAAGGTGTGTTTGGATCAAACTTATGTAGAAATAATGTTCGCTTGGATCAGGTCACTTGAAAAACGAGGAATGTTAAAAAAACACATGCTTTTCTGTTTAGATCAGGCCAATTGTTAATAATATAAGTTGTGGTTTTGATCAGTCATATAGGCTTTATGTATGTATTTTGATCTACAATCGAGGAGTTAATATTGTGACAAGTATTTGGATGCAGTAATGGGGATTTTGTCACTTTGAGATTTATAATCGGAGAACCGTTTAGTTATCTAATGAAGATATAGATTAGGTACATACACTAACGTACGAGAGATATGGTGCTCTTTTTAGACTGTGTAACCAAGTACCATGACAAATGTTCTAAGCATCGATAAAGCATCTCCGCAGCAACGCGCGGGGCAAACCTGCTCGTTGTTATAGTTTGTCAAAGCTAATGAGATACGTGCAAATATTACATATTAACTTTTTATTTTATTTATGCTTAATATAATGATCTTAACAAGCATTTTGAAGATGCTGTTTAGTAACAAGCTTTTTTTCTTTCTGATTTTGACCTTGACTTGTCAAGAAAAGAGGAGAAACATTTTCTTTTCAATATACCATTGAAATTTTAAAAATGCGCACCTTGAAAAAGTGTAACAATGTAAGAGAAGCATGTAGAAGAAAGCTAGAGATTATGTGTTTTCAATGTTGTAGATTTGAGATGTGTTTTGTGTTCAGGAGCCGACGATCGGATGCACAGTGTGGGAACAAGAATGGAATTTTTGGTTACGGGTAAGTCGTGGATGATTTGGATGATGTATTTGTGCTAGTGGTGAAATGAGTCAACTCACTAGAAATTTATGAGGTGGTGATGTTTTGATTTTGATGGCGATTGAGTCAGTTAGTAATTGGTGCATTTCGTAATATCGGATAGATGAAAATAGTCTAGATTATTCTAGTGTCTGGTCCCATGAGTGAATGAGTTTTATTGTTTGTACGTCGAGGAGCTTCGTATCTAATTGTAACGTCACTTAATAATTATATTGGACAATGTTGCAAAAATCGGTCAACTCGGCTGATTAATCACCAATTAATCGTTAATCGGCTGAGTACCTTGTCGATTTTTGAAAATCGGCTTAGGAAAAAATCAACACAAACAGTAAAAAATCGGCTGAATCGGCCGATTAATCGGCCGAATCTGTCAAAAATCGGCCGAATCGGTCAAAAATCGGCCAAATCGGTCATTTAAAAAAAATAATAATTTAGGCATTCTACTTAATTTGGGGATCGTATATTTCATTTATAACGCACAATGGGCATCATAATCAGAATTTGAGCCTTTTATTGAGGTTTGGAAACATAGCGGGCTTGGAATCGGTTAAGATTTTTAGTTTGGTCTCCAGAAATACCAAAAACTCGCAGGAAATACTAATCCGATTAATCACTGATTAATCCCGATTTGACTGATTACTCGCTACAGGGTGGTCGACCGCCCGACTACCGATTCACTATTTTTGCAACATTGATATTGGAACTAAGTATTAATTCTTAAAGAAGATAGAAAAGATAAACGAACCACAGTGAACACATAAATGGTATTGTTTAAATGGTTAGAAATCGTACAAATGCATGAGTAAAGGGTAAAGGTATGTAACTTCTTGTTTCATTACGAAAACCATGAGAACTTTAACTGGCATCCCACATAGTTTATTGAGAAGAAATGATTCTATATTATATACCAAAGTGTATATACATCACATGTCTTAGGATTAGTATGATGCTTTCGCAAGACTTAATCTTATGTGGTTAGTAAATGTCTAACTACAAAAGATCCAAGTACCTTCGAAAACTTGATATGAAGTCTTAAATTTTAAATAAAGTAACATGTTTTTTTTCGTTGCCCTCGCCTACTAATGAATATCTTTGGAAGAATGAATTTTTTATTTGGGTAATAGAGTCGTACTCCACGAAGAATATATGTGTATCAGACTAATAATTATATTCAAGTTTTATATAAATAATTAAATCTATAGCTTGTCCTTCATCACTGGCAACATCAATAGCGGATCGGTCTCTTTGATAACCCCACGATTTTAGGGTCTGCTCCCAACTCAACCAACACACTTAGGGTGGCTCATTACCACCCTCATGTTCCTAAATTCTTTTTTCTTTTAATATATTCACCGGGTATCAAATCTTTACTCAAAAAAAGGTAGGCTAAAAGATAATCGATCTTTAATGAGCACATAGATTGTATTGATTAAAATAGTATAAATGCATTAGGCATGAGTAAAGCTAGGTTCCTGGTTGTTTTTGTAAAGAAAACTAGGACAACTTAAAATCCCAAGTAGGTGATGCCGTCATGGGTCATAAAAATAAGAAAGAACTCAAGAAGAATTAGATTTGATCCATAATGAAGCCCACTAAAAAGTAATAGATAAAACAGTAAAATCTTACTGTAAAAAGTAAAGAAAAAGGTGTGTTTGAGTAAAGTTATTTAAAATAGCCTAAGTTGTTAAGAGATAAAACAACATTAACCAATCATCTATCGCTACATTCTTAAGTTGTGTTTGGCAGCGGGCTTATGAGGGACTTATGGGGCTTGGGCTTTTAAAATAAGTCTTGTTTGTCACACGGGCTTATGAAATCATAAACCCCTATAAGGGGCTTAAAACTTTAGCCCCAAAAAAAGGGCTAAAAACTTTAGCCAGATGTTTTTAAACAATAAATTACTTATTTACCCACAAAAATATCTGACATATACCAAAACTCATTTAATTATGTCTTTTTTAGTAATTTTGCAACAATAAGCTTAAGCTTAATGTCACGGACTTGTCTCTACAAGGTCTCCCGTGCGGCACTTAGTCTCGACTAAGCTCAGCCTTGCTCGAATACTCAACGATGTATGCAACGAAAGTAAACTTCAAAGAGAGGAACAAGTGGAATGTAAAGAACACTTTGTATTACTAGAGAGCTTTACAAGTTTTGATTACAAGAGAACTTCTTGGATGATTTCTACAAATGAGGCAACACCTATTTATACTACTATGTACATTATTCTGGAAGCTTCTAGCTTATAGGATTTCCATAAGCTTCTTGTAAGCTTCTAGAGCTTCCTACTTATTCCATCTTATTCTATAAGCTTCCAAGATTATCCATCATCTTCCATGGGCTTCTAAACTCTTCCATCCTTATCAAGACTTCCCAAGCGAAGTGTAGAATAATCCGGAATCCCGATCATACTTGAAAATGATCTAGTCGAGTAGGCGGGTCGTGACATCCTCCCCCACCTAAGCTCGCGACGTCCTCGTCGTGCCATCCTCGTGATACTTCTTGATCTTGTCCGCAAATTGCCACAACAAGTCTTCGGCTTCCCAACTTGCTTCACTATCGGGCAAATTACGCCACTTGATCAAGTACTCCTTATAGCTTGGCACTCCTCGTCTCCGTATCGTACGATCCGACAAGATCTCATCAACCTCTCGATCGCACGAAGTAACAACCGTTGTTGGTGCCCGCTTGGACACCCCTCGTTCCGAGTCTTCCTCGTCCTTATGATAAGGCTTGAGAAGACTAACGTGGAAGACCGGATGAATCTTCAACTTGGGCTGTAGTTGAAGTCGATAAGAAACCTTTCCAACACGTCCTATCACCGGGAAAGGGCCTTCATACCTCCGTATCAAGCCTTTGTGCACCTTCCTTAGTGATTTGAATTGTTGAGGCAAGAGCTTCACCATTACTTGATCTCCGACCTCGAACTCGACGTGTCTCCTTTTTCCGTCCGCCCACTTCTTCATCTTTTTAGCCGCTTTGTCCAACGAAGCCCGGGCCAAGTCCGCTTGCTCGTGCCATTCCTTCATTGTTTTGTAAGCGGCCGGGCTACTCCCCTCGTATGATGCGGCTAAGGCATTCGGAGTCAATGGTTGGCGCCCCGTGACCAACTCAAAAGGACTCTTCCCCGTGGCTTCACTCCTTTGCATGTTGTACGAAAATTGAGCAACGTCAAGGAGTTTAGCCCAATCATGTTGGTTGGCACTCACATAGTGCCGAAGATAGAGCTCCAATAGTGCGTTCACTCTCTCCGTTTGCCCATCCGTTTGGGGATGGAAACTCGTAGAGAAGTTTCAAATCCGTTCCCATGATCTTGAACAACTCCGTCCAAAAGCGCCCCGTGAATCTTGGATCTCGATCACTAACGATCACATGTGGCACTCCCCAATACTTCACCACATTCTTAAAGAAAAGCTTAGCCGTATCGTCCGCTGTGACGTCGGGTGGTGCGGCAATGAAAGTTCCATACTTCGAGAATCGATCGACCACCACTATAATACTCCCACATCCTTCCGACTTCGGCAAGCACGTGATAAAGCCCATGGAAACGCTTTCCCATGGTCCTTTGGGCGTCGGTAGAGGCTCCAACAATCCTCCGGACTTCTTTTGCTCTATCTTGTCTTGTTGGCAAATAAGGCACATTCGCACGAATGTCTCTACATCGTCTTCCATCCTTGGCCAATAATAAGTGCCTTCGACCAATGCCAACGTCCTCTTGATCCCTGGATGACCGGCCCACTTCGAATCATGACACTCTTTCAAGATTAACCGTCTAAGATCACCCCACTTAGGCACGTAAAGCCGATCTCCTTTCGTGAACAACATGTCTCCCTTAAGCCAAAATCTTCGAGTCTTTCCATCTCTTGCTAGGGCTACGAGCTTCTTGGCAAAAGGGTCATGTTCCAATCCTTCCTTGATTTGGTCTTGGAGGAAGAATTGTGCTTGGGTGATTGCCGCAAACCCAGCCTTGCGACTCAATGCGTCGGCTACCACATTAGCCTTCCCCGGCTTGTACTCCAAGTGATAGTCGAACTCGGCTAGGAAGTCTTGCCACCGAGCTTGCTTGGGACTTAACTTCTTTTGGGTTTGAAAATAACTCGTGGCAATGTTATCCGTCTTGATCACGAATCTCGAACCCAACAAATAATGCCTCCAAGTCCGTAAGCAATGCACAATCGCCGTCATCTCTTTCTCTTGCACGGTGTACTTCCTCTCCGTTTCATTTAACTTCCGGCTCTCGAATGCGATCGGGTGTCCTTCTTGCATTAGAACTCCTCCAATAGCAAAGTCCGATGCATCCGTGTGCAACTCGAAAGGCACGGTTACATCCGGTAGTCTCAACACCGGTTCCTCCATAACCGCCTTCTTCAAACTCTCGAACGCCGCTTGACACTTTTCGTCCCAAGTCCAAGCTTTGTTCTTCTTCAATAGGTCCGTCAAGGGAGATGCTATTGCGGAGTACCCCTTGATAAACCTTCGATAATAGTTCACCAAGCCAAGAAAAGATCGTAACTCCGTTACCTTGGATGGCGGTTCCCATTCTTGGATAGCTTTTACCTTTGCACCGTCCATCATCAATCCACCGTCTTTGATCTTGTGTCCCAAGAACTCGACTTCGTCTTGGGCGAAAGAGCATTTCTCCAACTTTACATAAAGCTCGTTTTCTCGTAACACTTGAAACACCTGCTTCAAATGCAAGACATGCTCTTCCAAGGTATGACTATAAACAACGATATCGTCCAAGTATACCACCACGAACTTATCAAGGAACGGGTGAAATAGCTTATTCATAAGGGTGCAAAAAGTAGCGGGAGCATTAGTCAAGCCAAAGGGCATTACTAAGAACTCGTAAGAACCATACCTCGTGACACACGTCGTCTTAGCTTCGTCTCCCTCCGCTATCCGTACTTGGTAGTACCCCGATCTCAAGTCTAACTTGGAGAAGTATCTCGCCTTTCCAAGTTGATCAAACAAATCTGCAATAACAGGAATAGGGTACTTGTTCTTAATCGTTACCTTGTTAAGTGCCCGGTAGTCTATGCACATCCGCAAGGATCCGTCCTTCTTCCTTTGAAATAGCACCGGCGCACCGTATGGGGCTTTCGAGGGTCGAATATAGCCCGCATCCAAAAGATCCTTGAGTTGCTCACGCAACTCCTCCAACTCGGGTGGTGGCATTCGGTAAGGGCCTTTGGCTGGTGGCTTGGAACCCGGTTCCAACTCGATGGTATGATCCACCTCCCTCCTAGGTGGTAGCTTCTTGGGCAACTCCTTGGGCATCACGTCCTTGAACTCATCAAGTACCCGCTCGATCTCCTTTGGTACCTCCAATTTGCCCGACTCACCATCCGTCTCTAGCCTTGTTACCGCCAAATAGCAAGGCTCGCTCTTGTTGTACCCTTTCTTGAATTGCATGGCCGAAAGGGTCTTTACTCCACACTTAGAATCCCGTTCCGTGCTAACCATGCAAGTCTTTCCACCATCTAGGATACATAAAGAATTAGCAAATGGCATAGGGAAAGCTCGTACCTTATCGAGGAACTCCAACCCAAGAACCACATCGAAATCATCCATCGGGACCACCGACAAGTTAACCGTCCCTTCCCATTCTCCGATCTTGGCTTGAACATCCTTGGCTACTCCTTCCATCGGTTTGGCCTTCGAATTTACCGGCTTGAACGTTCCACTCCCTTTCGTAGCGCTAATCCTTAGCCGCTTGGCTTCATCAACCGACACGAAATTATGAGTGGCACCGGAATCTACTAAAGCACGTACCTTGGTCCCATTGATGGTTGCTTCTACAAATTCCAATCCTTTCCCTACAACTTTCGGTACCTCCGTCTTGGCCTTGATTGCATTCAAGATCCTCATCGAGCTCATGCATCCGCCATCACTTGGGCCTTCGTCTTCATGAACCATCATTCCATTAAGGCTTGCTTTCTTAGGGCAATCTCGAGCTCTATGAGGTCCGTCACATATGAAGCATCCACCACTCTTAAAGGCCGTCTTTACGTCTTTATTCTTTCCGGTTGGTGGTTTATGTGTATTATCGTGCTTTGCTTGAGCGACTTTCTCTCCCCCACCTTTCTCATGGTTCACCTTTCGATCCCTCGGCTTAGACGTTTCCCTCCTCGTACTAAAGTCGATCAAGGCCTCGGCATGGCCGATAGCCGTAGCAAGGTCTTGAACTCCACGTCTCTCTAACTCCGTCTTAGCCCATCCTTGCAAACCATCGAGGAAATAAAAGAGAGAGTCTTGGTCGGAAAGATCCGGAATCTCCAAGGTTAGTGTAGTAAATTCCTTAACATAATCCCGGATCGTTCCGGAATGCTTAAGTTTACGAAGTCGACTCTTTGCTTCGTTCTTAGCATTCTCCGGATAAAATTGCTTCTTAAGTTCAGCAACAAAATCAGCCCAAGTATCGATAGTACACGTACCTCGTTCGATATCTCCATATCGACGTCTCCACCATAACGCCGCGGTATCTTTCAAGTATCGGGTCGCCATCTTGATCTTGGTGGCATCATCCGTAATGTTGACGCCCTCCAAGTATTGCTCCATCTCCCATAGGAAATCATCAACCGCCCTGGCTTCCCGCTTTCCCACGAACGGTGATGGTTTTGGAACATCAATCTTCGGAGCATTATGATTAGCGTTGCCACCTCTGTTAGCCATGGATCGCTTGCATAGCACTACATCGGCTTGCAAGTCTTCGATGGTCTTATGAATGTTGGAGATCTCACCCATGAGCATCTCCTTTAAATCGTGGATCTCGCGTTTAAAGTCGCCACTAAGAGTATTGAGGACGACCCTAAAGTCATCCTTCATGGTCGAAAAGTCCGAGTCTAAACCTTCCAAGCCCTCAACTTGGGTCTTCAACTCCGACACGGATGTCTCAATACCCGCCAATCTCTTATCCAAGCTCGACATAACGTCCTTAGACGCACCTCTTTTCTTCGGGTCTTGACGCTTGTCATCGCGACCTTGCCTCTCGTCAACGATCACACTTCCACTAGCACCAATCTTATCGGTCTCGTTTGCCATCGCCTTGAATCAACACTCGCTCTGATACCACTTGTCACGGACTTGTCTCTACAAGGTCTCCCGTGCGGCACTTAGTCTCGACTAAGCTCAGCCTTGCTCGAATACTCAACGATGTATGCAACGAAAGTAAACTTCAAAGAGAGGAACAAGTGGAATGTAAAGAACACTTTGTATTACTAGAGAGCTTTACAAGTTTTGATTACAAGAGAACTTCTTGGATGATTTCTACAAATGAGGCAACACCTATTTATACTACTATGTACATTATTCTGGAAGCTTCTAGCTTATAGGATTTCCATAAGCTTCTAGTAAGCTTCTAGAGCTTCCTACTTATTCCATCTTATTCTATAAGCTTCCAAGATTATCCATCATCTTCCATGGGCTTCTAAACTCTTCCATCCTTATCAAGACTTCTCAAGAGAAGTGTAGAATAATCCGGAATCCCGATCATACTTGAAAATGATCTAGTCGAGTAGGCGGGTCGTGATATTAAGCCCACTTGCCAAGCAAGTTTACAAAAATACAAATTTCGACTTTGACTTATAATAAAAGCCCAAGCCCGAGCCTCTTTCTCCAAAAAATGTATGTATTTATTTAAAAAAAATATTTAAAAAAAAATAATTTAAAAAAAAATGTATTTATTTAAAAAAAAACTTATTTTTTAAAAAAAAATAATTTTTTTAAAAAAAATAATTTTTTTAAAAAAAATAATTTTTTTAAAAAAAATAATTTTTTTAAAAAAAATATATTTTTTTAATTTTTTTTTAAATGTAAAAAAAAAAAAAAAAAAAAAAAAAACCACATTTTTTCAAAAAAATTAATCCATTTCTCCAATTTCTCCACAAAATTAAGAGAAATGGAGCTACTTAAATTACACTACTCAACTCTCTCCATTTCTCCACCAGAGAATTCTCTTTTCTCCGCTTTTTATTTCTCTGGCTACCAAACATGCTTGAGAAATGAAATTAGATTCATTTCTCTTCATTTCTCCCTACCAAACACACCCTAATTTCTCTTGTTTGGTAGGTTGAGAAATTAAATGGGCGGAGAATTTCGAATTCTCAGGGAGTTCACTTCTTTGTATTTTGTTAACTTTCATTTCCACTACTTTTAGTTGGGAAATGGGAGAAATGAGAGTATTCTGTATAATTTAAAAAAAAAATACATTTTTAAAAATAATTTTTAAAAAAAATAAGTTTTTTTGAAAAATAAATTTAAAAAAAATTAAAAAAAATATTTTTTTTAAATAAGTTTTTTTGAAAAATAAATTAAAAAAAATTAAAATAATTTTTTTTTAAAAATAATTAAAAAAAATAAAAAAAGTAAATAAATTTTAAAAATAAATTTTTTTAAATTTTTTTTTAAATAATATTAAAAAAGTAATTTAAAAAAAAATTATTTAAAAAAAAATTTAAATTTTTAGAATTGTTATTTAATAAAAATATTTAAAAAAAAAATAATTATTTAAAAAAAATTAAATTTTTAGAGTTGTTATTTAAAAAAATAATTAAAAAAAATCAACAAAAAAATACATGTGAGTCTCATATGACAAAATGTTAATATTTATTTTTTTTCATTTCTCGGCTTAATTCTCTGTTGTTACCAAACATTAGAATTGAACAAAATTTTCTGCTGATTTCTATTATCTGAATTTCTATTCTCTGCTTCATTTCATTTTTTTGAAATTCTCTCTACCAAACGTGCCCTTAAGGGTGCGTTTGGTAAAGAGAAATTCAGAGAAAAGAAATGAAGTAGAGAATAGAATATCAGAGAATAGAAATCAGTAGAGAATTTTGTTCAATTCTAATGTTTGGTAACAACAGAGACTTGACCCGAGAAATGAAATTTTTTTTATTTAAATAATATTTTGTCTAAATAAAAATTATTAATAAATATTTAAAAAAATTTATTTTAAAAAAAATATATCTTTTTTTTTTAAATTTATTTTTAAAAAATTTATGTACTTTCTTTAAAAAAAATTATTAAAAAAAACTTATTTTTTTAAAATGTATTTACTTAAAAAAAAAACTTGTTTTTTTAAAAAAAATATTTTTTAAAATGTATTTATTTAAAAAAAAAAAAAAAAAAAAAAAAAAGCTTGTTTTAAAAAAAATAATTTTAAACTTATTTTTTTTAAATAATTTTTTTTAAATGTAAAAAAAAAATAAAAAAATAAAAAAATAAATAAATAAAAAATAATAATTTCTAAAAAATTAATCCATTTCTCCAATTTCTCCACAAAATTAATAGAAATGGGCTACTTAAATTACACTACTCAACTCTCTTCATTTATCCACTAATTTCTCCAATTTCTCCGCTTTTCCATTTCTCTGGCTTACCAAACACGAGAATTAAAGCCATTTTCATTTCTCCATCTTCAATTCTCTTAACCAAACACACCCTTAGGGTGCGTTTGGTAGAGAGAAATTCAGAGAAAAGAAATGAAGTAGAGAATAGAATCTCAGAGAATAGAAATCAGTAGAGAATTGTGTTCAATTCTAATGTCTGGTAACAATAGAGACTTGACCCGAGAAATGAAAAAAAAAATTATTTAAATTATTTTAAAAAAAAATATCTTTTTTTTAAAATTTATTTTTTTAAAATTTATGTACTTTCTTTAAAAAAAATTATTTTTTAATGTATTTATTTAAAAAAAACTTGTTTTTTTTTAAATATTTTTTTTTAAATGTATTTATTTTAAAAAAACTTATTTAAATTTTTTTTTTAATTATTTTTTAACTTTTTTTTTTAATTATTTTTTAAAAATGTATTAAAAAAAAAAAAAAAAAAAATTGAAAATATATTTATTTAAAAAAAACTTATTTTTTTTAAAAAAATATTTTAAAAAAAATATTTTTTAATAATGTATTTAAAACAAAACACATTATTTAACAAAATTGTAGTTGAAAAAAAAATGCCATGGACCAATTATCCGAATTCTCCACCAAATGAGTGGAAATAAAGTTGCAAAAAAATACAAAGGGATGATTTCCCAGAGATTTCAGAATTCTCCGCTTCCCAAATTCTCTGTACTACCAAACATGGGAAATCAACCAATTTCCATTTCTTTGCCCCTATTTCTTTGTACCAAACACACCCTTAGTATCTACTTTTACATTGCTCATTGTGGGAAAGATCATAAGGATTTTTAAAAAATTTTGAAGTTTGACCCAAATGGTGTCTGGTCCCATAAGTGATTATTGTATCTGGATAACTGTTTTATACGTGTGAATGATTCTATTTTGTCTATGTTTTAGATTATGTTGAAATAATTTTGTGAAATAGTTCGGTTAGCTAGATTGACATGTTTAGTTTGTTCTTTATTGCGAAGATTAAGCTTTAAACACAACAGCTTTATTTTCGAAAAATGTGTCACCTATTTCTCCCAATTTTCATGAAAGAGTTTTTTTCATATTGTTTGGAACAATGAAATTATGGTGTGGGTGATAGAGTTCTTCTTTAATATGTGTAGTTTGAAATAATATCGTCATTTATAAGTGTATCGGGACATATAGTATCAATTATCAAAGTAGATTTTGAAAGGACACGACTTATAAATCATGAGCGTATATGTGGTATTGATTAGAATAGTGAGTTTAAGAATAAGCTAGGTACATTGTTGTTTTTGTGAGGACAACCATGACAATAGATAATCCACCAGGACAACCATGTACAATCTTGATGAGTTTGTTAATTTTAAACGTGCGCCCACACTATCTCGATGGGAATCTTCATATGAGATTCTAACTTTTTTATACCGGGTACGACGGTGAAAAAGATGTTTCAAACACTCTTGTTGGGTTCGTTAGATGTTGGATTAAAAACCAACAAACATTGAAATCTAACGCGGAATATATATAGACTCAAAGTAAAACTTAGGTACCTCATTGTATTTGTCATGTAAGCCATGATAACTTCAATTGCACATAGATAAAAGATGATAGCTAATATACCACACTATCTGTTCACTATTCGTGTTTGGGTTGGCGTCATGATTTTTATGTATGCTATCTTCGTATGTATATTTATAATGACAACTCTCTATCCCACATAGGTTAAAGAAGATAATCGATCCTTCTTAATAAACATCACTGTGTACAGATCATAAATACTAGAATCAGGATAATGGTTTCTTGCATTCTATTTGATACGTTGACGACACGGTTTGCTTGAAAACAGATATGAAATCTTTTTTTCTTTTTCTTTTTAATTTTTTTTAAAGGCTGATGTATACAGACGGTAAGCTTGGAAACAAGATATGAAATTTCGACTTTTTCTTTTCTATTTAACTTGTATAATTTGGAAATATGTTTAAATAATTAGAAGTTAGACGTGTTCGTGTTGGAAAAATGGTTTTTGCAAAATTATTTTTTGCAAAATTTGAACACTATTTAATATAGGCAATATAGGGGAGGGTTAATGTGACATCAAGCTTAAAGTTGTAAAAGTAAGAGAATAGCGTGAGGCGTGGCTTGGCGGCATGACCAAGCCTCACGCCTTTGCGGCTAAAGCGAAGCTTTTGCGTTTATAAGGCGTGGAATAAGGCGTCAAAAAGTATAAAAATATTTATATATTTATATCATAATTCATAAATATCGAGTTTACAAAAACATGTACCATAAGGCGGTGTGGCGGCATGGCGTGGCGGTATGACCAAGCCTCACGCCTTTGCGAGGCCTTTGCGGAGCCTTTGCGAGCCTTTTAGAACAGTGAGTAAGACTCAATATGGACCGTTGGATCATTGTATTTGTTTTGGATGAGATTAACATTAAATGAGTAACATTATCGAAATTAAATAGGGTTTCAAGGGTATTTTGAAGAATTCAAATCCAAATGTAGTTAATATTTTTTCAAATTTTCGTCTTTTTTTTTTTTTACAAAAATATGGTCAACATTTTGTATAAATTAAACTGTTACACAACCTATTTAAATGGTACAGCAGCAGATTCCAGTACACCGGAATATGTGCGTTTTACCTAGAATCTGGTCCACATTTTTTACCCAAAATCCGACAACCTATCCACCTATCCAAACGGTACAACAGCTGATTCCGGTACACCGGAATCTGTGCACTTTACCCACAATCTGGTCCAAATTTTTTACCCAGAATCCGGCAACCTATCCAAACGGTAAATCAGCAGATTTCGGCAACCAAAAATATTTAATGAATCTGCTATACCAACCAAAAATACTACAAAAAAAGTCTGCTAGTACAAAAAAAAAAAAAAAAAAAAAAAAAATCTCCTATACCAAATGAATCTGCTATTACACCATCTTACAAAAAAAATACAAAATAAATTTACTATTCCAAAAATCTTACAAAACCAAATGAATATGCTATTACACCATCGTACAAAAAAATATACAAAATAAAGTTACTATTCCAAAAATCTTACAAACAACAGCAGATTCCGGTACACCGGCCATTTATCCGGTGTACCGGCGACACATGCCACAATGTATCCGGTGTACCGTAACTTCTCAATAACCACATCTGTGTACCATGCTTTCCGGCATAACCTCAGCTTGTACCCAGATTCCGGTACACCAATTCCAAAATGTATCGAATGTATCTTGACCCACAAACTCGTACACAAACTGATTGGAAAAACTAATGTATCACTGGTAACGAAGGCTCGCTGGTAAAACTGATCGGAAAAATCTCGTACACAAACTAACAGACAAAAACTAATGTATCACTGGTTAATGTACGAGATTTTTGTGAGATCAAGGAGATGTGTGAGAACCCTATTGGGCCAAGTTTTGGACGGGTTGGGCCGTAATGTATCACTGGAAAAACTAATGTATCACGAGATGAGTGAAAAACTAATACAAACTGATCGGAAAAACTGATTGGAAAAACCATGATGGTCGGAAAACTATTTGGAAAAGAAATCTCGTACACAAATTGATCGGAAAAACTAATGTATCACTGTTCACCGGTGGGGATGCGAAATCTTGTACACGAACAGACCGGAAAAACTATTTGGAACAGAAATCTCGTACACGAACAGAAATCTCGTACACAAACTGATCGGAAAAACAAAGCCAAGGTTTCCGATGACCAAGGCTTCCAATAGTGCTTTTTTCGACGCTGGTGGGGATGCGATATGGTTGTGGTGGTGGTCGATCAGGATTTGGTGGTGGTGGTCGATCAGTATTTGGTGGTGGGGAGGCGTGAGAGAATTTTTATTTAGAGAATATGTGGGAATGAAAAAGATGGAAGCCGACATATTAATTTTTAGAATTTGGAGGTTATAATGGGTTTTTATTAAATACCAGTAATACCCTTTTGGACATTTAATTAATTTTCAGTTTTTCTAATAATTAAATTCCACTTGGCCTACTCCTATTGGTTGGTGAAATGATCTTATTTGATCTCAAATCATGTTATATATATTTATATTTCTTGGTAGCCTTGCATTCTCTTTGAAAAGAGCTTCACAACATGCTAAAGTATGTCCAAAATAGAGTTAGCATGAGTGAGATATCGTGTTTTAAAGTGAGACACAAGAAACACAAAATCAGGAAAAACAAACACATCTTACGTGCGCGTGTGCTAGGAGGAGGGGGGTTTGCAGGTTTCAGGATTTATGGGCCAAAATGGGTTCGAAGCTTTTGAACTCATGCGAGCCCGCGAGACCTTCGGACACAAATGCAGCTTTGAAAATTCACCTGTGCGCGTATCGTTTTGCTGCCAGATTCGAGTTTCTTTTCTAGAATTTTCTATAAATCTGTTTTATGAATAGATATAAACTTATTAATTAAATTTACAAAAATATGTTTTGTATATTAAAAGATTTGTGAATTTGTATTAAGAATAACAAATTTGAATTTAATATGGCAGAAATATTTTCTTAGAGGACAAGATTTGTCTTTACTATAAATAAAGGCCATATGTCTCATTTTGTTATCATCCAGAAAACGCAATTCATACCATCCGAGTTCCAGCAGTCCATCGATCAGAAACAACATACGCTTCAGTGATCTTTCAGGCAAGTTCTCAGGTCCGGTAGTAAAACAGCTTTGGACGTTGTACCTTGAGAAACAGTCGACGAATTTGTTTTAATGGAATCATGTTAAACACGAGCCTCGTGCCACGACCTTTAATGTTTTTTCTTTATTTATCGTTATATAGTGTTTCTCTTCTGCTCTACCCTTTTCTGTCTGATTTAATTTTCTGTTATTCGATTACTGTTAATTTTATTATTATTATTAATAATCTGATTTTATTATAAAGTATTCATCGTTTCCCACGGTTCGTGCATGTCTTTTACTACGTTAATGTACATCAGTCGTATGATTGATGCCTCTAGAAGTCTAGCTCTTCTATCTGGACTTGTTTTATGTGTTATGTTAAATATATGTCTTATTAATCTAATACTATATAATAAGTCTCGTCTCATTACAACTATGGGGTTGTTGGTACATGATACCCAAATACTAATACGACATTTAACTTTTTAGCAACGAGCTTTTTTTCTTTCTGATTTTGACCTTGACTGGTCAAGAAAGAGGAGAAACATTTTTTGTTCAATAAAGCATTGAAATTTTAAAATGCACAACTTAAAAAAGTGTAACATGTAAAAAGAAGTAGAGATTATGGGTTTTCAAATCTCAGTTATAGATTTGAGATGTGTTTTGTGTATAGGAGCTGACTCAAAGCGTAAAAAGAGATGCATGATACATGTCCACAATGTATCTTAAGCTTATATAACTTATTTTTAAAGTTTTAACTTAGTATGGCTAAGTGCAGTCAACCTGCAAATTTTAACAAGGAATAGGGGATCAAGATCATGATCATTAAGCATCAACAAAAGGTTTGACTAAAAATTGTAATTTTAAAAGGTTAAGCTTTGTAATAAACGTAGCGGTTTAAGCATTAGTTGCAAAACCGCTAACAATTATCAAAACGCCCAACCAATAAAATTAGAATACTCAAGTACCAATTGGCATTGAACTTTCCAAAGCTAATATATTCTTTCATAGCCACCCATTCTGGCAAACATTCCCCATAGCAGTCGATGTGGGATGCCAAAAAGAAAATAATCTCACTTTCGAGTAAGGCTGCAAACAAGCACGATCCCGAGCTTGAGCTTGACTCCCTCGAGTCAAACTTTTATCGAGTTCAAGCCCTAGCCCGAGCCTAATAAACCAGCTCGAAACATATAACGAGCCGAGATCGAGCTTTTCGAGCCTTCATATACATACAGATTTTTATTACTCCGTATAAATTATAATTATATATAATGAAAAAATATATTATCTGCTAATCTTAGCAAATGTAATGGTTACTTGATAAAACAGTCGATGCGGGATGTCAAAAAGATTTATTTTTTCCGTACATAAAACTTTGCTTTGTCAGTAATCTCTTTACGACGCATCAGCAATCGAAATGGGTATCAATAAACGTTTGAGTGATTTCTTCTATTAATGCCTCCGTAAAACATCTGAGAATAGTAATAACATATTAACAATGATCATTTGGTAGGCATGCCTCTTGGGCAACCAATTCAACATTTAAACAATAGCTTCTCGGTTAGCTTTTGCAAAGGTAATGGTTACTCAATAGCAAACTAACTCTAGTGGCTTACTAATCATCTTAAATAACTTTTAAAGCAGTTCTACAAGAAGACTAGAGATGATGATACGAGGTCATATTACAAATGAATAATATGTTGGAATTTTATACTCATAACAATTATACATAAAACAAATACATCATCAAAGCAAGCAGCGGAAGACTATAGGAATAATATATGTAATTAATTAACCAAACAAGAAAGTGCGTACCTTTTAGCAATTCAAGCAATCAAACGATTATGTGATCAAGTAACAAAACCCAAAACCCTAAACTAGGGTTTATACAAATCGTCCAACCCAAAAAATCGACCACCAAGGATTACAAGCTCAAGTGTGCTTGTTCTTCGTTCTTGTACACACGTACTAATAGCGATTTGATGTGGAGAAGCTAGTTCCTTGAATCACTAATAAACCAAACACTTTATCTTTGAGCTAAGCAAAAATCGAAAACCCTTGGGGATGAGGGTGTTCGACCGGCCACACAAAGAGGAGAGGAGGAGGAGAGAAATTAGGTTATCAAAGTGATCCAAGGTTAGTTAATAATGAATACATTGATTTGTATTTATAGTTAACATATCTTGGAGTCCAAGTTTGAGTGGGATTGGGTTTTGGAAACCCCCACCGATCGGCCTAAGCACCCCAAAGGGGATTCTAGAACTTTCCCGACTTGTAATTTCATCTCTAGTCCTTCTAGTTAATATTTAACGACCGTTAACCAAACCTCGTTAATTATTTAACTATCGTTATGTTTTATTTAGTGATTAATAATTAATAACAATAACGTTTTATTTATATTAATTATGTACATCAATTCTCATACGTAATGTGTGCAATCCCGAAGTCTCGAGTTCGAATCCGGACATACTATTATTTAAATATCCATTAAAACCTTTCAGCTCCCACTTGGATATTACTAAATATAGTAATGACATTGGTGAGTCTAGCTTTCACACGCCAACGCCCCCAGATTGAATCGAGCATGGTCTCCTGGAAAAAACCATTTAATGATTCATCATTTTTACTTATCCTTTTGTTACTAATACTACATTAACTATGAATATGGATCAAGTCATTTCATAAGTTAATATTCTGTTTCTCGTTGTATATGATTGAACAAGATTACCAAATCATCTGAACGTATTCCAGATAGATCTTGGGTATGGCCATACAAACATCTTGTCAACCCTACGAGGGGCCCAAATATAGTATTATGCTTTGAAACAAATTCAAATGAACAAATTCTCTTGACTACAAACATAACTCATGAATTTTGCAACACTTCCGAAAATAGCCCTTATAACTACCAGTTACGGATAGCGTTAGACTATCTTACACAAATGCACTACATTCATATCAGTTATCTGGTATCTCAAGTCTAAGGATAAACACTTCATGATATACTTAATGATATAATCCAAAAGTATCATCATGTAAAGTTGGGATGAGTCCTATATTCAATTCATTGAATATCATGTGAATCTGGTATGTCCCACGCATCAATATACTTTAAAAGTATATTCTACCAAAACTCAGATTTGTCTTAATTCAATGACATTCCCACATCATTGATCGACAACGGACTATTTAGAATAACATAAGTTACTCATGGATTAAACATGCAAATATAGGATATAATATTAAGAAAATGAAAAATAAACATAAACATAAACAACTATTTTATTTCATTAAAGTAATATTTGTTCATAACATCCTTTATCCAAATACTAATCACAGATCTGCATGAAACTACTAGCTAAACGAAGTCCTATCCCATCAGCATGGTCAGTAAGTTTATCTTTTGGCAAAGGCTTCGTAAAGGGATCAGCTAGATTTTCATCTGTATGAACTTTGAGTAGATTGATTTCACCTATGTCGACTTGTTCTCTAACATAGTGATATCGACGAGGAAAATGTCTGGCGCCCTTCATGACTCCAGGCTCATTGGAAAATGTTATTGCAGCAGAGTTGTCACAATACACATTTAAAGGCAATTCGATTGAGGGCATTACTCCGAGTCCCGAAATGAATTTCCTAATCCAAACAGCTTCCATCGCAGCTTCTGAAGCAGCTATGTACTCAGCTTCTGTAATAGACATCGCAACCGTTGTTTGCTTCTTGCTCTTCCAGTCAACTGCTCCTCCATTAATGACAAAGACATAACCCGTCTGAGACTTCGTATCATCTTTATCAGTTTGGAATGACGCATCGCAAAACCTGTAACATCAAGTTCTGCATCTGGATTTCCTCCATACACTAGAAACATTTCTTTAGTAGCCCTTAGATACTTAAGAATGTTCTTAACAGCTTGCCAGTGCTTCACACCTGGGTTCTGTTGATACCGACTGGTAATGTTCTGTGCAAACGCCACATCAGGCCTTGTACATCTCACAGCATACATGATAGATCCTACAGCCGAAGCATAAGGAACTTTCCTCATGTATTCCACCTCAGCAGGTGTTGACGCGCATAGTTTATTACTTAAGCCATGTTCAACTTGCATCGGCAAATATCCCTTCTTGGAATTTTGCATACTAAATCTCTTCAGTATTTTATCAATGTAAGCACTTTGGCTTAGTCCAATTAACCGCCTTGATCTATCTCTGTAGATCTTGATTCCCAGAATAAATGCTGCTTCCCCTAAGTCCTTCATAGAAAAGCACTCTCCAAGATAAGACTTTACATCTTGAATACTTGGAATGTCTTTTCCCATGATCAATATGTCATCGACATATAAGACAAGGAAAATAACATTACTCCCACTAGCTTTGTGATACACACATGGCTCATCAAGATTTTGAGTGAAACCAAATTTCTTGATTTCTTCATCAAACTTCTTGTTCCATTGCCTTGATGCTTGCTTCAACCCATAAATGGATCTTTGAAGTTTGCATACACGCTTCGGAAACTTTGGATTCACAAACCCTTCAGGCTGCGCCATATAGATGTCCTCATCTAGGCGACCGTTTAAGAAAGCAGTTTTTACATCCATTTGCCATATCTCATAGTCATAGTACGCAGCTATGGCTATAAGAATCCTAATAGCTCTAATGTCTGCTACAGGAGAAAATGTCTCCTCGTAGTCTACCCCATAGGTTTGAGTATAACCTTGAGCTACAAGACGAGCTTTATAGGTGTGTGCATTGCCATCCATGTCAGTCTTTATCTTAAAGAGCCACTTACTTCCAACTACCTTAGCATTTGGAGGTAAGTCAACCTCTATCCAGACTTCGTTGTCTTTCATGGATTGCATTTCCCCATTCATTGCAACTCGCCATTTTTCCTTTTCAGGACTCATCATGGCAGCTTTATAGTTAGCAGGTTCACCAAGATCCCCTAACATATTTTCCTCAGCTTCTACATTGAGACATAGACGCTCAGGTGCACGCGTAGTCCTTGCGGATCTACGAATGGGAATCACTTCAATCTCAGGTGGAACGCCCAGACTTTCAGGTTCTACTTGAGGTTGGCTAGTGTTCTCAGAAGGTGTTGTGTCTTCTTGATCATCTTCCAGATCATAAACTCTCCCACTGAATTCATGAGATATGAGATCCTTTTCAAGAAAGTCTCCATACCTAGCAACAATTACTTTGTTTTCAGGTGGAAAGTAGAAGTAGTAACCCATCGTTTCCTTTGGGTATCCTACGAAGACACACTTAACAGATCTTTGTTGCAGCTTATCAGCAGAGTCACGTTTAACAAACGCCTCACAACCCCAGACCTTTAAGTAAGACAAGTTGGGAGGTTTCCCATACCACACTTCATAAGGAGTCTTATCAACCTTCTTAGTTGGAACCATATTCAATATGCGAACAGCAGTTTCCAAAGCATAATCCCAAAAGGATAAGGGAAGAGTAGTAAGATTAAACATCGATCGCACCATGTCTAGCAATGTACGATTCCTTCTCTCAGATACACCATTTTGTTGTGGAGTATAAGGAGATGTGAGTTGCTGGACAATACCACACTCAGCTAGATAATCTTTAAACTCTTGGCTTAAATATTCACCACCTCTATCAGATCGAAGAGCTTTAATCTTCTTTCCTAGTTGCAGTTCTACTTCACTCTTAAAAACCTTAAATGTTTCAAAGACTTCATGTTTATGTTTAAGTAAATAAACATAACCATAACGACTGAAATCATCAGTAAAGGTTAAGAAGTAGCTAGCACCCTTTCTTGACACATGTCTTAGTGGTCCACATACGTCAGTATGTATCACACCAAGAAGATCAGAAGCCCTTTCTAAACTATTTGTAAAAGGTTTCTTGGTCATCTTCCCAGATATGCAAGATTCGCATTTATCAAATGATTCATCATTGATGTCTTGCAAAAGCCCATCGTGTTGCAGCTGTTGCATGCGTTTCTTGCCTATATGAGCAAGTCTACAATGCCAAAGAAATGAAGAATCCAAATCACTTTTGATTCTTTTATTATTGATGCTAAAGACAGAATTATTTTTATCAACAACATTATCATGCAAATCAATTTCAAACACACCATTTACTGGAATAACATTAAAGTAAAAAACATCATTTAAAGAAACAGAAATTCCATAATCAGTAAATGTATGAACGAAACCAATATCTTTTAACAAGGAAACAGAAACGACACCCCTAACAATGGAAGGTGCGTAATGACAATCGTTTAATGACAGTACTAAACCCGAAGGTAAAACTAAATCAAACGTGCCTATAGCTTCAACGACTGCATGTGCTCCATTACCCACGTGCAGGTATTGCTGTCCATAGGCAAGCTTCCTTGCTCCTCTAAGTCCCTGCAGTGTATTACATATGTGAATACCACATCCAGTATCATATACCCAGGAATTTATTTTATGAGGAAAAGCAAATAATTCTATCATCAAAAGAGTACCTGAAGTATTGGCCACAGTGCCAGTATTTTTATACCTCTTATTGCGCAACTCATCAAGGTACAATGGACAATTCCTCTTCCAGTGTCCAACCTCGGTGCAGTGATGACAAGCCTGATCCTTCTTCGGATTCTCACGCTTTTTGGGAGGGTACTTCTTGGGTTCTTGCTGATAAGTCATAACTTGTTTTCCCTTATCAGTTTTACCCTTACCTTTCCCTTTCTTGTTCGCTAGCGGCTTATTAGGCTTAGAAATTCTACCCTTCTGGATGGTCAAAACCGCAGGTGTAGAGGCCTTCTTGGGCAAACCTTTTTCGTAATCAATGAGCATTGCATGTACCTCACTGACTGTCTTCCCCGTGCAATGCATATTATAATTGCGCACGAAACCATCAAATTCCTTGTTAAGGGATCTGTTGATCAGGCCAATTTGTATGTCATTAGGGTAGACATAGTTCAAACGCCCCAACTGGTCCATGTAACTCATCATTTCCAGACAGTGGGCGCTTACAGGTTTCCCATCTCCTTGCTTGCAACTAGGGGTGTCATTTGGGCCGACCCGACCCGACCCGAACCCGACCCGAACCCGACCCGAGTCAATTCGGGTCGGGTTACTCGGGTCCAAAATCTAACTCGGGTCAATCGGGTCAACCCGTTTAACCCGAGTACGAATTAGGGTCGGGTATCGGGTTTAAATACTTTGCTTCGTCGGGTTCGGGTCAACCCGACTAACCCGAGTTAGGATTTTTTTTTTTTTTTTTTTTTTTTTTTTTTATGAAGTATAAGCTAAAAGATCACAACTTTATGGCCCCTAATCATATTCACAACCAATGGATACTTTGAATTTTGAAAAGTGTCACTAAAAGATCTTAACTTGCCATCAGAGTTTATATGCAAAGGACCAATCTCTTCAGCTGCACCAAAAGCTACTGAAGAACAACCAGGACCACCAGTGAGCTACAGCAACAATGGTCTAGTTTTCGGGTTTCAGTTAGCTGGTGACTCAGTCAACCAGTAAAACAATGACCTCCCAGATTCTTTATTCACATTAACATAACCTGAATACTGATCAAAATCTACATTTGCTGGCTGCCCAGGTAACTTATCAATCTTATCCAACAAATAAGTACTACTTCCAAGAACAACATATGACACAGTTCTATCGAAAAAAATATGTAACAAACAAATGCAACCAAAAAAATGTGTCATTTATACATGTGTTATTTTAGAAATTAAATTCTATGATTTTGTAAATGGCCAGACCCGAACCCGACCTGACCCGACCCGACTTGACCCGAACCCGACTAACCCGAGTTCAAGTAGGGTCGGGTTCGGGTATATTATTTTTACCCTCGACCCGACTTGGACCCGACCCGTTTGACCCGAACCCGACCAACCCGACCCGAATAGCACCCCTACTTGCAACTATGAAGAGCATCAATCAAGTCATACAGCTCTACAGTCACAGGCTTTTCAAACAACCTTTGCAATTCTTCCAGCATGAGATTAGGGAAGTAATTCTCAAATTGCTTTTGCAAGCTTGAGTTCATACTCCCGAGCATAATGCAGGCGACCTCATTATACTTGTCATACTCAGATTGCCATGCAGCTCGTGCTTCAGCAGTAGCATCAGCTGCAGGTTCAGGAGGACAAGGCGTAGTCAAATAATTGAGTCTTTTGGCAACCCTCAAGACAATTCTGAGTTGCCGATACCAATCATTGAAATTCGCGCTACCAGTCAATTTCTCTCGATCAAACATAGATTTGAACGACGAGGCTAGTGCAGTAGATTCAGCTTGAGCCATTTCTACAGAAATAAAAGTTCAAAAGTTAGTACTTTCGATAAGTAAACATTCAAGAAAATAAAATACCCTTTGGTCAATATTCATATTAACCATAGAATTTTCCTTGAATATTGGATCCTCATTATCATAGTTCCACCACATCAGTTGATCTGCTAGTGGTGAAAGTATAGAATAGGTAATCGTTGAAAAACGATAATTGACAAACAAGTTTTCAATTCCAAAATAAATTATGGGATTTACAATTTTGCCAAAACAATTAATGCAAAACGTAAGCATGTTTCATCCCATCTTATGCCTTAAGTTATAGGTCTCACTAACTAACTTAATTAAGTTGTCTAATTTAGAAACTGCAAATCATAAAGCTGAGGTCTCACACAACAAAATAATTCACCTCGTTATTGTAATCTAGATCAAGGTCTCACATAACTAAATTACAATTTCAAGTGTTTCATATCATTAGATGGCATAAACTTAAATTTAAAGGGTACAATTTTTGATGTGTAATCAAACTTATGTATAAAGAAGCATGCATACAACTTTATAACATAAAATTTTCGAAAAAACTTACTAAAAGATTTTAATTGCTAAGATTGAATTCTACAAAGTTTTAATCGATGCGTTGAGAAACTTACAACTTTGCACTAAGATGCTTCGTACATAGAATGGTTATACTAGGTAGCTCCAATCGAACGCACAGGGGGCAGAGGACCAGGTAAGCGCTGAAGCATAACCTTAGACATCCATTCAGTGAGACTATGCTCACTTCTTAAATACCCCTTTATAGTTTGTTCTAGTGGGTGAGCCGTTCTAACCATTTAGTACAGTCGCATCAGTCGATTAAAAGTTCAAGAATAATTCTTAGATAACAAATCAATTTCGCCATTATTTAGTCCATTTAATTTTCTATTCATAAAAAACCCTTTTTGCTTACTAACATGTCAAAACAATATATAAACAAAAAAGCATTTTAATAAAAATTAAACACACTCAAATAATATAAACATATAACTAAACAATTTAACATATGTAAAAACAATTAGCCACATGCATAATTATTTTCAATAAACTCTAATAACAATTCTAGGCGTAAATAAATGCATACATTAACTAGGACTTTCATCTCGCAAGGTAGATGAGCCACATACATCGACAAGTCGATTGCGTAAGCCGAAGTTAATAGTATACCAAATAGCACATAACGAATTTTATTAGTTATAATTGAGGTCTTCCCCAATTTTATAATTATTAAATAAATAAAACATGTGTGTATCACTTAACAATTAATCAATATACAATAAACAATACTCCATGGCAAAACATGCATGTTCCACCATGGATTCCGCATAACAATTATCACCCAAGATACGCATATTACATGGCACATAACAATTATTCATTAATTTAACCACATAAAATTAGCATGCAATCCTAGGGTTTCTACAAGTTTTACAAAATTAAAACCTAATAAATAAATAAAAGGGTAATCGACCCTTATATAAAAAAATTAGGGTTTCGAATTCAAAACCCTAGAAACCATAAAAAACATGCAAATAATCATAAAGATTCAATTTTTATGTGTTTCGGTAATTAATTACATCATATTAACGGCTCGTGATGCCACTGTTAGAATTTTATACTCATAACAATTATACATAAAACAAATACATCATCAAAGCAAGCAGCGGAAGACTATAGGAATAATATATGTAATTAATTAACCAAACAAGAAAGTGCGTACCTTTTAGCAATTCAAGCAATCAAACGATTATGTGATCAAGTAACAAAACCCAAAACCCTAAACTAGGGTTTATACAAATCGTCCAACCCAAAAAATCGACCACCAAGGATTACAAGCTCAAGTGTGCTTGTTCTTCGTTCTTGTACACACGTACTAATAGCGATTTGATGTGGAGAAGCTAGTTCCTTGAATCACTAATAAACCAAACACTTTATCTTTGAGCTAAGCAAAAATCGAAAACCCTTGGGGATGAGGGTGTTCGACCGGCCACACAAAGAGGAGAGGAGGAGGAGAGAAATTAGGTTATCAAAGTGATCCAAGGTTAGTTAATAATGAATACATTGATTTGTATTTATAGTTAACATATCTTGGAGTCCAAGTTTGAGTGGGATTGGGTTTTGGAAACCCCCACCGATCGGCCTAAGCACCCCAAAGGGGATTCTAGAACTTTCCCGACTTGTAATTTCATCTCTAGTCCTTCTAGTTAATATTTAACGACCGTTAACCAAACCTCGTTAATTATTTAACTATCGTTATGTTTTATTTAGTGATTAATAATTAATAACAATAACGTTTTATTTATATTAATTATGTACATCAATTCTCATACGTAATGTGTGCAATCCCGAAGTCTCGAGTTCGAATCCGGACATACTATTATTTAAATATCCATTAAAACCTTTCATAATAAACCCAAAGCATCTTTATGTTCCCAATATCATTTTTTTTATCCTTATAGTTTTGGCAATGAAAAGAGATATCTCATGTTTCTCTGTAGAAACCTGAAATCGAATCCAGAACCAAACTAAATCCAAATGCACCCATCACTCCAGCAGTGGTTATAACCGCCTCTGGTTCTAAGGCCGATTAAAGTATAAAACTGATAAACCTCTAAAAACATCTTTTAGGTGTGTGGTCACCTCGGGTTTTTATAACACTTGTGTATCTATGGCAATCTAACTAACATAATGTATCATGGCTTAGCTCAGTTGACCACCTGGGCTCCTTCTTACTCAAAGTTTGAGTCTCGCAAGAGACAAAAATAATCCGGGTTTTCCTCCTAGTGTGTAGCCGTGAGTTCTAGGGTTCCCCTTCGCGGGTCTCTCCTAGTGGTTCGGGTCCCGGGGCCTGCCCGTTTGGATGGTTTAACTCAGGGGCCGGATTTCAGGTGCGGTGCCGTTCTAAAAAAAAAAAAAAAAAAGGCAATGTTTCATGATTCTCTCTATCTTAACACCATCCGGTAAAAGCCTAATCGTTAATGAGCTGAAAATTTGTTGCCTTTCCAAGTCAATTTAGGTCGATGAAACGTAAAATGCAACTAAAATATAAGATGTTTTTCGAATAAGAAAAATAACTAACAATATGATTTCTTAAACTTTTAGAACAAGATCGTTTGGCAGAATTGTACAAAACTAATGAACGTATTGTATCAGTCGATGTGGGTTGTAAAAAGAAAGAAAGTGATTCTAAGTTATATTTTATAAATAGGGTGCAATTAGAAATAAATAAATAAATAATGTTATGAATTAATGAATAAAAGTGATGTAGCCATGAAGAAGAAGAAAAAAAAAGTTGTTATAAACTTAGTAAAAAAGAAAAACATTTTCCTTTTTGCATAGGTAGAAAATGAAACCGTTCATACATAAAACCTAAACCATTGGCCTTTCAACACGCATTTTACAAGATTTGAGTTTAACTATTAGACTTTTCATTGTTGAATCGGCTGCAAAAGATAAACAAAAGGCTAACAAATATGTTAAAAAAAGAACCAAACATAGCCTTTACTTTACCCCCGCAGCCAATCCTACCAACAAATAAAAAAGTTCGGATCATAAAACTTTGGTACCAAGAGTTGCTCACTTTGCAAATGATGGGGGCCTTTTTTATAGCCAACAATACAGGCAAACATTCTCTACAATCTACATCAGTCGATGTGGGTTGGGTTGTAAAGAAAGAAAAAAAAGTAATTTTTTAAGTGTGTTAAATTTCACTTTGGTAGTCTTTACTTTTTTTCCCCCTCTCTTACATAAAATGAAAACAAGTAATGTTGAACACATTTGTTTCCTTCATGTAGTCTTCTTTATTTTTTGTTAATTTATGTCCCGAATCTTTTGAAATATTATTCTAAATAATAGAGTAAATTACATAAATGGTTCCTGTGGTTTGTCAAAATTTCACTTACAGTCCCTCAAACTTAAAAGTTACATATATCGTCCCTATTGCCTCCAAAGAATAACATGAATGGTCTTTTTGTTGGACGTCCGTCTATTGCATCGTTAAACCTCATCCACGTGAGGGTAAAATCGTCTTTTTCTCCTAGTAGCTGACTCTATACTAAATATGGTTTTCTTTCCCAATAAATTATACCATCCACCCCCATAAACCATCAGTTTCATCTTTTTTTTCTTTCTCTTAATTTTCTTGAATAACAACAACAATGGTTAACTGTTCTTGTGGTAGAAGGGCAATCATTCGCACATCTTGGACGGATATAAACCCTGGAAGACGATTTTACAGTTGTCCTGTAAATGTAAGTGTTCCAATATTAAATTAGGGTTCCAATTGCTTTTGCTTTGAGCCAAAATCAATTGTACTTTTGATTGATTGTTTTTTAGGGATCCACTTGCCCATTCATTGATTGGTATGATCTCCTAATGTGTGCTCGTGTTGTAAACATCATACCTAGACTTTTGAGGGCAAGAAACATGCTTGAAGCAAGATTGTTGGAAGCTTAAGCTAATTGTCAAAGATTGAAAAAAGTGATGGTTATTACATGGTTATATGTTCTAGTGTTTGGTTGGTTCAAACTGTTCACATAAGTTGTTAGGGTTTAGGTATCATGTAATGGATATATTGACTTTTGTAGTCAATATTGTGTTTTGTAATGGGAAAATAATGTTATGGATTGAAGTATGTAATGGAACACTATGTTATGGATATATGTACTTTTGTTTATGCATTGTTAGTGTGTGATTTTGGTTTTACCCATCGAAAGTGAAACATTGAAAGTCAAGCAAAAGCAACCAAAAATGTCAAAAGTGACCCATTTTGGAATCAAAAGCAACCAAAAAATGTTATGGAGTGGTTATGTTTGGTTTTAGTTGTGCTTGTTTTGTTGTGGTCAAAAGCAATAAAAAAAAGGATATAATTGACCCATATATCCACAATGCACAACCAAAGTCAAAAGCAGTAAAAATGTCAAAATTGACCCATATATCCACAATGCACAATAGCAATAATTGAATGCCATAATGCCAAAAACATTTAGCCACAATGCACAATAGCAATAACTGTAAATAACACTTTTTAACCACGATGACCCATGTTAACATACTAGATAACACATTAACAAGTACAATTCTAGGAACCACTGGCCATACATAACATATTACATAACAATTTTAACCAACATAACAATTACCCAAAATGAAATTAAGTGTTTGTAGCACCAACATACTAGATAACACATTGACAAGTAACACTCTTCATGCCTCTTGATAGCTAACCATCCTTAACCATATCCATCTTTTATGTAGCAGATTTCTTTCTCTACATCAGTCAATGTGGGTTGGGTTGTAAAGAAAGAAAAAAAAAAGGTGATTTTTTAAGTGTGTTAAATTTCACTTTGGTAGTCTTTTCTTTTTTCTTCCTTTGTTACATAGAATGAAAACAAGTAATGTTGAACACATTTGTTTCCTTCATGTAGTCTTCTTTACTTTTTGTTAATTTATGTCCCGGATCTTTTGAAACATTATTCTAAATAATATGACTAGGTGTATGTAGAAGTTCAGTTGTGGCAGCACAAGCTAGCTAGAACAAAGATATGAAATCATATGGAATCTTGACTTAATATACAACACCATATGTCCATATGTGTTCGAATTAGTATAATGCTTTCTTGCATGCCATTTCATGGTTAACGTTAAAGCAGTCTAATGTTACCCGTGAGATGATTTGCGGTGAAAACAAGATACGAGATGTTAGATTTTTTTTAACTTCTATTATTTGGAAAGTTAACTACTCGGACGGTGTGCTTGGAACAAAGATATGAAATCTCACTTTTATTAAACTATGTAATGTGAAAATGGGTTTAAATGTTGTTGCATTCACGATTTTAAAAGAAATAGTAATTTGACTATGAATATGTGAGGTGATGATGTTTGGATATCATATGGAAGACGGTTGTGTCGGTTGCAGTATCAAGTTATGGGGAATAGTAGTTCTAAGTTTCATGCCGATCAAGCATGAAATCGTCAAGCATGAAATCAATTCATACCACCGGATCTCAATGGTTTGATAAGTAGTGATTGACGTTTATTAACAAAAAGGGCTCCGTTCTAAAAGGAAAACTATAGGTGAATAGATGGTTCGGGTCGGGTCACGGGCCTAGATGGGTTTGAGTCTAAACGGGTCTGGGTCTATATGGATATTCTAGAAGCATGACTCTAAATGGATCCGGGTCTAGATAGGTTTTGGTCATTTTAAATAAAAAAAATATTTTTTTTAGTAAAATATGTAAAAGGTGAAAAAAAAAAAAGAATTAAAATTAACGTGCTAAACCTGTTGGGTTAGTTGTTATATAATTTCATTTTAGTGTCTAATAACTAATTAGACTCATCTATAACATTTAAAGAGTATCTATCAAATGCTTTAAAGGTATCATTCCTAATCATCAATTATGAGTTTTCAAGGATATCTATGCATGTAAGTGCTACTAGGGCCCGTTTGGTTTGTAAATGTGTTTAGGATTTGGATACGGATTTGAATTTGAGTTTGGATTTAAAGAGAGAAAATAAATTATTATATATAAATAAATTGTTGGAATCGCTCCTAACTCGTAAATGAAACGACATTGACGGAATTACATTTTCTATCTTTGTTAGCTTAAACACATGGGTCATAAAAATAAGAAAGAACTCAAGTAGGTGATGCCGTGATGGGTCATAAAAATAAGAAAGAACTCAAGAAGAATGAGATTTGATCCATCATGAAGCCCACTAAAAAGTACTAGTAATAGGTAAAACCGTAAAATCATAAAAGGTAAAGAAAAAGGTGTGTTTGAGTAAAGTTATTTAAAATAGCCTGAGTTGTTAAGAGATAAAACAACATTAACCAATCACCTATCGCTACATTCTTAGTATCTACTTTTACATTGCTCATTGTGGGAAAGATCATAAGGATTTTTTAAAAATTTTGAAGTTTGACCCAAATGGTGTCTGGTCCCATAAGTGATTATTGTATTGGAGAACTGTTTTATACGTGTGAATGATTCTATTTTGTCTATGTTTTAGATTATGTTGAAATAATTTTGTGAAATAGTTCGGTTAGTTAAATTGACATGTTTAGTTTGTTCTTTATTGCGAAGATTAAGCTTTAAACACAACAGCTTTATTTTCGAAAAATGTGTCACCTATTTCTCCCAACTTTCATGAAAGAGTTATTTTCATATTGTTTGGAACAATGAAATTGTGGTGTGAGTGATAGAGTTCTTCTTTAATATGTGTAGTTTGATATAATAGCGTCACTTATAAGCGTATCGGGACATATAGTATCAATTCTCAAAGTAGATTTTGAAGGGACACGACTTATAAATCATGAGCGTATAGGTGGTATTGATTAGAATAGTGCAAATGTAAGAGGTTAAGAATAAGCTAGGTACATTGTTGTTTTTGTGAGGATAACCATGACAATTGATAATCCCACCTAAGTTAAAGAAGAGAATTAACATTACCTAATAAAGAATAGTCTCGAAGAAACGGTTGTGGTGGGTTTAGTATAATGTTTCACATTGGGTAGTTGGGTGCACTAGATATGTACAATCTTGATGAGTTTGTTAATATTAAACGTGCGCCCACACTATCTTGATGAGAATCTTCATATGAGATTCTAACTTTTTTATACCTATGCGGTACGACGGTGAAAAAGATGTTTCAAACACTCTTGTTGGGTTCGTTAGATGTTGGATTAAAAACCAACAAACATTGAAATCTAACGCGGAATATAGACTCAAAGTAAAACCAAGATACCTCATTGTTTTTGTCATGTAAGCCATGATAACTTCAATTGCACATAGATAAAAGATGATAGCTAATATACCGCACTATCTGTTCATTATTCGTGTTTAGGTTGGCGTCATGATTTTCATGTATGCTATCTTCGTATGTATACTTATAATGACAACATATGTGGTATTGATTCGAACAGTACAAATGCAGAAGTCATGAGCCAATTAAGCTATCTTATTGTTTTATGTGGTGAAAAGCATGACAAACTCTCTATCCCACATAGATTAAACAAGAGAATCGAAGCTTCTTAATATACATCACTGTGTACAGATCATAAATGTTAGAATTAGGATAATGGTTTCTTGCATTCTATTTGATACGTTGACGAACACGGTTTGCTTGAGAACAAATATGAAAACTTTTTTTTTTTTTTTTTTTTTTTTTTTTTTTTTTTTATTATTATTTTTTTATTTAAAGGCTAATGTATACAGACGGTAAGCTTGGAAACGAGATATGAAATTTCGAATTTTTCATTTCTATTTAACTTGTATAATTTGGAAATATGTTTAAATAATTAGAAGTTAGAACTAGTACAGATCATAAATGTTAGAATTAGGATAATGGTTTCTTGCATTCTATTTGATACGTTGACGAACACGGTTTGCTTGAGAACAAATATGAAAACTTTTTTTTTTTTTTTTTTTTTTTTTTTTTTTTTTTTTTTTTATTATTATTTTTTTATTTAAAGGCTAATGTATACAGACGGTAAGCTTGGAAACGAGATATGAAATTTCGAATTTTTCATTTCTATTTAACTTGTATAATTTGGAAATATGTTTAAATAATTAGAAGTTAGAACTAGTACAGATCATAAATGTTAGAATTAGGATAATGGTTTCTTGCATTCTATTTGATACGTTGACGAACACGGTTTGCTTGAGAACAAATATGAAAACTTTTTTTTTTTTTTTTTTTTTTTTTTTTTTTTTTTTTTTTTATTATTATTTTTTTATTTAAAGGCTAATGTATACAGACGGTAAGCTTGGAAACGAGATATGAAATTTCGAATTTTTCATTTCTATTTAACTTGTATAATTTGGAAATATGTTTAAATAATTAGAAGTTAGAACTAGTACAGATCATAAATGTTAGAATTAGGATAATGGTTTCTTGCATTCTATTTGATACGTTGACGAACACGGTTTGCTTGAGAACAAATATGAAAACTTTTTTTTTTTTTTTTTTTTTTTTTTTTTTTTTTTTTTTTATTATTATTTTTTTATTTAAAGGCTAATGTATACAGACGGTAAGCTTGGAAACGAGATATGAAATTTCGAATTTTTCATTTCTATTTAACTTGTATAATTTGGAAATATGTTTAAATAATTAGAAGTTAGAACTAGTATAACGTGTTCGTGTTGGAAAAATGGTTTTTGCAAAATGATTTTTTTTTAAAATTTGACACTATTTAATATAGGTATATATATTATATATATATTTATATTTTTTGGTAGCCTTACGTTCTCCTTAAAAAGAGCTTCGCAACAAGCTAAAGTATGTCCAAAATGGAGTTAATAAGTGAGATATCGTGTTTTAAAGTGAGACACAAGAAACACAAAATAAGGAAAAACAAACACATCTCACGTGCGCGCGTGCTGGGAGGGGGGGGGGGGGTTGCAGGTTTCAGGATTTATGGGCCAAAATGGGTTCGAAGCTTCTGAACTCATGCGAGCCCGCGCGACCTGCGGACACAAATGCAATTTTGAAAATTCGCATGTGCGCGTATCTTTTTGCTGCCAGATTCGAGTTTCTTTTCTAGAATTTTCCGTAAATCTATTTTAGGAATAGATATAAACTTATTAGTTAAATTTACAGAAATCTGTTTTGTATATTAAAATATATGCGAATCTGTTTTGTGTATTAAAAAGATTTGGTAATCTGTTTTAAGAATAACAAATTTGAATTTAATATGGCAGGAATATTTTCTTAGAGGACAAGATATGTCTTCACTATAAATAAAGGCCATATGTCTCATTATGTTATCATCTCAATTCATACCATCCGAGTTCCAGCAGTCCATCGATCAGAAACAACATACGTTTCAGTGATCTTTCAGGCAAGTTGTCAGGTCCGGCTGTACAACAGCTTTGGACGTTGTACCTTGTGAAACAATTGGCGAATTTGTTTTAAGAGAATCGTGTTAAACACGAGATTTCGTGCCACAACCTTTACTCTTTTTTCTTTATTTATCGTTATATAGTGTTTGTCTTCTGATTCTTCCTTTTTCTGTCTGATTTAATTTTCTGTTATTCGATTACCGTTAATTTTATTATTATTATTATTATTAATTTAATTTTATTATAAAGTGTTCATCGTTTCCCACAGTTCGTGTATGTCTTTTACTACGTTAATGTAGATCAGTCGTATGATTGATGCCTCTAGAAGTCTAGCTCTTCTATCTGACTTGTTTTCTGTGTTATGTTAAATATATGTCTTATTAATCTAATATATAATAAGTCTCGTCTCATTACAACTATGGGGTTGTTGGTACATGATACCCAAATACTAATACGACATTTAACTTTTTAGCAACGAGCTTTTTTTCTTTCTGATTTTGACCTTGACTGGTCAAGAAAGAGGAGAAACATTTTCTAAGAGGAGAAACATTTTCTGTTCAATAAAGCATTGAAATTTTAAAAATGCACAACTTAAAAAAGTGTAACAATGTAAGAGAAACATGTAAAAAAGAAGTAGAGATTATGGGTTTTCAAATCTCAGTTGTAGATTTGAGATATGTTTTGTGTTTAGGAGCTGACTCAAAGCATAAATTAATAATTTTTTACTTTTTTTAATCACTAGCAAAAGATAATACATGCACATGGTTTCTCTCTCCCAAGTCTCAATCTCCTAAACCTAAACACATGCACATCATTTTTGTTTCTCGAAATCTCGTTGACATAATTTTGTGTATGTTGATTCTATAACATTGAAGTTTAAACTATGCACTTCTAAGTTTTATGTAGGAGCCTGCTCTGGGTCTCGAACGATCAAGTGCTAAGCGGAAACCAGTGATTGGCCATCATACAATTTTCAGTGTCAGTCATCATGAAAACACCCAATAACTTGTTGATCAACTTCTGCAAGTCCTCGAGGTGCATATCGTATCATCATGTTAATTGAGCATTAATAATTTACTAAATTAAAAACGAACTTTTGTTCTAAATTGGCTTTTAGTGGAGATGACCGTTAGAAATCATAAAAAGAGATGCATCATACATGTCAACAATGTATCTTAAACTTATACAACTTAATTTTAATGTTTTAACGAATACAATTTAGATTTAAGTGACTAGTAGTATGGCTAAGTGCAGGGGCGGAGCCACCTAAGTATTAGTGGGGGAAATGCCCCCAACAAGTGATTTTCCGAATACGCAAAATATATAGGAAAATAGGTAAAAATGTTGAGTAAGAAGTCCAGTGCCCTCACCTATAAGATCAAAGTGCCCTCGTCCCTCTCATCTTGCCCACAATTAGAGTGCTCTCTAATGCAAAAGAAAACTATTTCTCCATCGGGTTATTTTCTAGCATGATTTTGATAACATAATGGGTATTTTAGTTTTAATTTGTTACAGCTATCCAAAATGCAAAAAGTTTTTAATGATTTTTTGCATTTAATGTGTATCATACTTAATGTAAAGACTTTGAAAAAAGACTTGAGTTTAAAAAGTCTTTTTTTAAAGCTTTTCAAAAAGTTTTTATTGCAATGTTAAAAAACTCTCTTAAATAACTTGTTAGAATAGTAAAAAGCTATTGTAGCTTTATGCATTGGGATGCTCTTAGCATTGAAGAACTTTTCTAATGTTTTTCACAATTATTGTTACATATAATATAATTAAAGGTCAATTTTACATGTCCTCACTCAACACATGTTTTATAAATATTGTACTTGTATATTAAAATTTTGTGTTTTTGAAAAATATGTAATTTTGATGTTTTGATTGGGTAATATATGGACTTATCTCTTAATTAAACTATTAATAAAATTATGAGCGTTCTAATGCAACTTTTATGTAATTAATATTTGAATTTTTGGTAAATCAGATGAAATCACCGTAGGATTTTTTGTTATCATCATTTAAACTTTATAATTAGTGTTAACTACATCGTAGTAGAGCACTTTTATTGCCTTTATATCAAACCCGACCCGTTTTTTTTTTTTTTTTTTTTTTTTTTTTTTTTTTTTTTTTTTTTTTAATTACGCAAAAAAATGACATCTCTTGTTATCTAATTTTTCGCTTGATGCCTCTGTGATCAAATTTTCTGGCTCCGTCACTGGCTAAGTGCAGCCAACCTGCAATTTTTAACAAGGAGTAGTGGATCAATATCATGATCATTAAGAATCAACAAAAGGTTTGACTAAAAATTGTAATTTTAAAAGGTTAAGCCTTGTAATAAACGTAGCGGTTTTGCAATTATTGTAAAACCGCTGACGAATATAACCAAGCCCAACCAATAAAATTAGATTACTCAAGTACCAATTGGCATTGAACTTTCCAAAGCTAATATATTCTTTCATAAGATACCGATGTCCCATTTTATAGCCACCCATTCTGGCAAACATTCCCCACAGCAGTCGATGTGGGATGCCAAAAAGAAAATAATCTCACTTTCGAGTAAGGCTGCAAACAAGCACGATCCCGAGCTTGAGCTTGACTCCCTCGAGTCAAACTTTTATCGAGTTCAAGCCCAAGCCCGAGCCTAATAAACCAGCTCGAAACATATAACGAGTCGAGATCGAGCTTTTCGAGCCTTCATATACATACAGATTTTTATTACTCCATATAAATTATAAATATATATAATGAAAGAATAGATTATTTGCTAATCTTTGCAAATGTAATGGTTACTTGATAAGACCGTAGAAACTGAAGTGGCAAACACTCCAAAACAGTCGATGCAGGATGTCAAAAAGATTTAATTTTTCCGTACATAAAACTTTGCTTTGTCAGTAATCTCTTTATAGCGCATCAGCAATCGAAATGGGTATCAATAAGCGTTTGAGTGATTTCTTCTATTAATGCCTCCGTAAAACATCTGAGAATAGTAATAACAGATTAACAATGATCATTTGGTAGGCATGCCTCTTGGGCAACCATTTCAACAGTTAAACAATAGCTTCTCGGTTAACATTTGCAAAGGAGTTGTTCCTCTGTTACACTTAACATTCACATTTGCTCCTCTATTTATCAGTACTTCCACCATATCCTTGCTGCCACCAACCACTGCCATATGTAGGGGTTTTCTCCCTTCGGCATCTATGCATTCAAGATCAGAACCAAACTCAACAAACAACATCACCGCATCTTTGTAGCCTTTGATGGCGGCTATGTGAATAGCTGTCAAACCATAATGATCTTTAAAATCCACACTTGCTTCTTTCTCTAGTAGAGATTAAAAAGTAAAGTAACGCCCAATACCGTCTTCCACGGGTTATAGGTCCCAATACCGTCTTCTACGGTGTATGGGGGAGGTTAAGACGTAGACAGCGATACCCCTACCTATGGTAGAGAGGCTGCTTCCGGTTCTACCATAGGTAGAAAAGGACCTCCGGCCTTGCAAGGGGTGAGGATCGAACCCTTGACCTCTGTCTCCAGAGGCAAGGGTGTTAACCACTTGATCCAACCTTACTCTTTTTTTTTCTCTAGTAGAGATTCTAGAAGCATAATATCTCTACGCCGTGAGGCATTTAGCACCTCCTCCCCTCGTTCTAAAATTTCAGCAATTTCTTTCTGCATTGTCGTCACAAACCAAAATAAGGGAATAATTTAAAATTTTAACAATTTTTTTTCTGGTCCCATAAGTGATCAATAATTTGTGTCTGGAAAATTGTTTTGTACATGTGTATATTTTGTCTATATTTTAGATCATGTTGAAATAATTTTGTGAAATAGTTCATCAGTTAGCTAAGCTAAAAATCCAATGGCTTATTTTCGAATAATGTCTCAGCTATTTCTCCCAACTCTCATGAAAAAATTGTTTCCATATTGTTTGGAAAAATGATAATTGTGGTGCGGGTGATATAGTACTCCAGCATAAAGTTTTCATTTTAATTTTTGTAGTTTTGATATAATTGCATCTGTCACTTATGGGGACATACTACCAATTATCAAAGTAGATTTGAAGGTACACGACTTATAAATATTAAATAATGGGCATATACATGGTATTGATTAGAATAGTACAAATGTATGAGTTTAAGAATAAGCTAGGTACATTGTTGTTTTTGTTAGGACAACCATGACAATTGTTAATCCCACATAGGTTAAAGAAAAGAATTGGCGCTACTTAATAAAGAATTGTGTCCAAAAAATGTTTGTGTTAGGTTTAGTATAATGTTCCACATTTGGTTGCTGATTGCACTTGATATCTAAAGTGTAGCCACACAACCTCAATGTGCAACATCATATGAATTTCTAACTTTTTTATACTCGTTTGGAAAAAATGTTTCACACAGTCTTTTTGGTTTTAAACGGTCAGTTGAGAAGTAGAAGTACATTCAAGAGTCTTTTGGGGGATTCGTTTTGGTCCAAACAATCTTGGTCGAGTAGTTTTAAAAAACTGGGATCCATTCTTAAACTAAGACACCCGTCAAAACATTAGTTTTAACATCACAATTACCTCCCCCGTGTAATTAAAACTATTGGACTTACACCCACAAGGATCAAAAAGGTAATTAACTCAAAATAAAAATAAGCATTTTGTTCTTAAGGTTATTTCCCTCTTTTAATACTTAAACCCTAGTGATGACAACTACAGTAAAACCAATATAAATTAATGATGTTATGATCAGGATATTTTATTAATTTAACGAAATATTATTATATCGATAAATTAATAATTTATTAATTTAAAGAGGTTTTACGTATGACATTTAAATTTTCAAGTCCAGTATACTACTTACAACATATATTAGTTAGACATGAAAATAAATTGGGAAAAGAAGTTTCAATTAACATTTTATTACTCAAGTCATTGAAGAAATTAATAAATGTATACTAATGATTCTTACGAGTTTTAAGGCATTGAAGAAATACTAGAATTTTTAGTAACAATTAATTTATAGTTTCGTTAGGACTAATATATATACATAGGAATTTCAAAAAAAAATATTATCTTATTATTTTATCGATTGTTGTCCAAATTTGTACCGGTCCCAAGTTGATACTAGATAAATTATTAATTTTATCGAGGTTATTAATTTGTCGAGTATTAATTTAAAGATGTTTTATTGTAATTGTTTCTATTACATCATATTCCTCTATGCTACTTATATATATAAGTGTTTATTGGTATCCACCGAGTTGACTCGGCCGATACGTATTAGGAATCGATCAGAAGCAGAACGCGGGAATGAATCCGGAATATGGGTTGCAGTTTGAGGATGATTTGGATGATGGACTCAGCTAGAGGTTCAATGAAGCCACTCGGTGGGTTGACTAGGAATTTATGAGGTGATGATGTTTGAACTTTAAACACAGATGTGCCAGCGCGGTTATCGATCTAAGGCTAATGGTTGTTCTGCATTTTGTGCCAAGCACAAAATCAATGCAGACCACTGAGTCCGATACTTCGATAAGTTTTTCCATAATTGTAGAATATCCAAATCAATGAAAATAGCTTATCAATGAAAATTGTATCTAGAAAATTGTTTTGTACATGTGTGAAAGTAGCTTGACATGTTTTAGTTTGTTCTTTTTGCGAAAAATAAGCTGAAAACGCAACAGCCTATTCTCAAATAATGTCTCATCTATTTTCTCCCAACTCTCATGAAAGAGTTGTTTCCATATTGTTTGGAACAATGAAATTGTGGAGTGAATGAGCATATATGTGAATAGTACAAATGTATGAGTCTAAGAAAATGGCAGGTAAATTGTTGTTTTTGTAAGGATAATCCCACATAGGTTGAACAAAAGAATTGACGCTACTTGATAAAGGACATTGTCTATAAGATGGTTGTATTGGGTTTAATATAATGTTTCACGTTCTTTGGTTGGGTCGATTAGATATAAAAATCGGTCCACATCAATGAAAGTGCAACTTTATATGAATTCCTAAACTTTTTATATGTAGGAAGTTTACGTAACCGTTAGTTATTAGTAAATTTTGATTTGAAGTGTTATGTATAAAACTTAGAAACTTTACGTAACCGTTAGTTATTTGTAAATTTTGATTTTATGCGTTTATAAAAGTTAGGAATGTTAGTTGGTTGTTTCGAAACAAGTATTTTGTGCAACACGTTAAATCATAGTTGTTAGTTGTTTCAAAACACTTTCAAATGCTTGGTCGTGTCAAAACAATCAATTACAAAGCACAGCACCTCGATCCATGCAAGCTTTTAAGTGGTCTTCTTTGTTTTCTGTGGTATAAATCATCATCTAAACAGACCTCTTAATTACATATAATCAGTCTACTATGTTCTTATATCATTACTTCATTACAGAGAGTCACTATATAACAAAATTAATTCAAAGCAAAATTAAAATTAAAAACAACGAATTATCATTGAGTCTAGTTCAACCCAATCATATCATCTTATTTAAATCCACAAAAAATGTCCGATTTGTTGAAAAGCGGGTCACATTGATTCGGGCCAGAGTTTGTGTAGTGTTGAAGGGTCAGTTCAACTATAAATAAGAGTCTTTTTGGGGTTTGTTCCGTTCCAGAGGGTCTGATGAGGGTTCAACTTATAATCAAGGGTCATTTAGACGTTCAAGCGGCTGTTTCAGCTGGGTTATCGATCTAAGGCGACTAGTAATGCACTAGTACGTTATTATGCATATAAAGATGGTGGGTGGGGTACTAGTTGAAGAGGGTTGTGGAAATAAGTATTAACGACAAGAACGTCGAGGGCGTAGCATTTTGAATATCTATCTTAATCAGTTGATAATTATTCCATGTTCAAACCATGTGCTTATCTCCATCAGTTCCAAAAATGGAATAATTAGGTACATATTTCAACTATGAATCTTATTGATTATTAGCTTCATGGTTTGACCATTACATTATGGAATACTCAAATAAAGTATGAAATTAAGTAGGTTAGATTCGGATAAGAAAACATTAACGAACTACATTATGGCAAAGAGGAGCATGCTCATTCGCAGAAAAAAGATTGTGATGATATGAGAAAGAACTCAAGAAGAATGGGATCGGGTCCAAAATGAATCCCCATAGAAAAGGGTGTGTTTGGGTAAAGTTATTTGAAATAGCCCGAATTGTTTCAAAAGGGGGATTTTGCTTATTAGCTTATTCATAACTAGCAAGCCTTTGAAATAAGTCTATCCACACACTTTCAATAAGCTACGTAGATTTTTTAAAATTAAAATTAGCTATTAGGCACTAGGTACGAGTTTGGAAAATACAAACTAGTTTATGAATGGTACATGCATTAGTTCCACACAAAGCTGTCAAGATCGCGTGTAAACTCGTAAGATCGTACGAATTTACGTGTTTACTAGCTAAAACCGTGTAGGATCGTGGTAGGATCGCATATGTGGTAGGATCGTAGGATCGCACGTAAGATGGTAGGATCGTCACGCGATCCGAGTTCCCTATTTTTTTTTTTTTTTTTTTTTTTTTTTTTTTTTTAACTTTTTCTATCTTTTAAGTCCACCTCCCTTGCTTAGACAAAAAAACAAACTTGTGTTTTACTAATGTCTAATAAGTAAACCACTGTTGTTTCATTTTCTAAATAGATTATAGTTTATACATAATTTTCTACTTTCTAAATATATTATAGTCTAAAAGTGTTTAATAATTCAATTTACTTTACTTCATTGCGATTAAACTAATCAAATTGTATGTTTTGGAATGCCACTAATGACATGTTTGTTTCCTTGAAATCATGTAGATAGCTCGTATATTTTGAGACATTTAGGTCTGATGTTATGTTATATTATTTCGCTAAATCGTTAATTTAAAAATTGAAACTTGATTTTTTTGTGTTTTATTATTACTTTTGTGTTTTCTTTGTCATTTTCAAGAGAATATTATACGAATTTATCTTTGACGTTTAGTAAAAATGTAAAATATTTTGACTCGTTTATCATTTGTTTACAAGCTATGACAAATTGGTAGGATCGTAGGATCGCGATCCGATCCTACGATCTCGATCTTGCAAAGACAAAAACGATCCCACATAGGATCGCGATCTTGACAGCCTTGGTTCCACTTCCACTTATATTGTTTACTTCAATTAAGTCAGTTTCTTTTGG
This sequence comes from Chrysanthemum seticuspe, assembly GCA_019973895.1. Lineage (NCBI taxonomy): Eukaryota > Viridiplantae > Streptophyta > Magnoliopsida > Asterales > Asteraceae > Chrysanthemum > Chrysanthemum seticuspe. Next base: position 260,733,207 of record BPTQ01000002.1, on the reverse strand, counting down.
TTGTTGCGTTTTTAATTCGCTTAATGCGTGTCCTCCTTGTTTAAAATCATTCAATGACCTTGTAGAAAAAACACCCTTACATTATTTGATACAACTGTATTTTCCTACATAACTAAAGGTCTAAATCAGAATCTTAAAAGCACAACCAACCTGATTTCGACACAATGGTATTGTTAATATCGCAACCTTCATGTTTAACTTACTGATCGATATAAATTAACTGTATTGTTAATATCCGCAACCTTCAGTTCAGACCACCGGATCCAATGCTTTGATAAGTTTCTCCTTAGTCAAATATCGGATCGGATAAAGATAGCTACTCCTGGAGCGTACTCCGCATTATTTATGAACATTTTTACCATTGTTAATTTAAGTGACAATTATTGTACTTTTTTCACCTGGGAAATTTTGTACATGTGTAGAATGAGTGAATGAGTCCTATTTTTGTATCTTTAGATTATATCTCGACATGATTGAGTGAGTTAAATCAGGTGAAGGAATCAAATAATGAGTCGATCAATCAAGTATTGGAACATAACCATTTGATCTCACCTATGTGTAATTATAAGGTTGTGTTAGATGAGTAAAACACTAAAAGAGGACGTAAACACGCATATAACATGTAATAGGTATCGACTGCGCCTTGTGCTCTCAAGGAAAGATATTGTATCATCACTTATTAAAACTTGGTATCAATCATCAAAGTATAGTTTGAAGATAAACGATCTAAAATGAGCACTTACTAAAAGGCTTGTGTCCTAATTGCACCTCTAGTTGTGTAAGAAGCTCTTCAATTAGAATGGTTGTGGGTTCAAGTCCTGCTTAAGACGTACGAGATAATTTGTGGCTTGTACATTGTGAGATTGATAGTTGTCGTTTTAAAAGACAAAATTCTAAATCCCACATTCCCACATAGGTTGAAGAGGAGAAGTACTATTACTTTATATACAGGATGTGAATGGATATTGCGTTTTAAAATTAGAGTCATATTCTGTTGTACGAAGTCTTTAACCTTTTAACGACAAAATTTTATACCAAGTCTTTAACCTTTTAAGTTTTAACGTGTAAATTTTTTTTTAAAGTTTTTATTTTGAATTTTAACTGTATAAAATTTTATTAACAAGCAAGAAGATCGAGAATACTACAAGTTTAAACCGAACGATTATATTGTACTACCACAAAACCTCGATCAGTTACAAGAATGTGTGTATCTTGTGTTCACGTGTAATAAACGTTTGAGTGTAAAATATCTTGTATATATTGTTGCCACTTGATATTAAGGGATTATAACCCTTTGTCGAATTATTGCAGGAGTTGTTCTTAATTCGTGGTTATTGTTTTTGTGAGGACAACTCTTTGTCCCACATAGCTTAAAGAAGAGAAATGATGCTTCTTTATATACTAACACTTTGTACAAATCATACATGTTACTAGAATTAGTATAACGCTTTCTTGCATACCTTTCACTATGTTAATGTCTAACATATGAACAATATTCAATGAAGACAAGATATCTTAACCTTTCTTCTAAGTTCTATAATATGGAAAATTAACTATTCTCACGGTATGCTTAATACAAAGATATGAAACGTTAACTTTTTCTTAACTCGTATTAGTTGGAAATGCGTTTAAAGGCTAACGTATTCGGACGATAGCTTGGAAACAAGATATGAAATTTCGACTTTTTTCTTTTCTTTTTAACTCGTATAATTTGGAAATTATTTAAATAATTAGAAGTTAGAACCAGTACAATGCGTTCGTGCATGTCTTTTACTACGTTAATGTCGAACATATTCAAATTGGTAAGATAGAAGTCTAAATTTTTTTAAACTGTGTAACGTGAAAATGGGTTTAAATGTTGCCGCCACTACAACAAAAGCTGGCTTTTAGGACCCATCTCTGGGACGCCTTTTCAACTGGCGTCCTAAAAAGCTATTTAGTATGACGAGTTAGTTTTTGAGTCCTATCACATTGAAACATATAAGACCCTTACTGTGAATGTCCCATTAAGTAAGTTTTATAGGACACTAATTTGTAATGGTTTTATTTGGATCGAATCTAACGAGACACTTGATAGATGGGTCCTATTATTTAAGTTTAATAAGACACTAATTTGTTGGAGTCATATCATGATATAGACTATTAGGACGTAAATTATATGAGTTGTATCAAATTTAATTATAGAACACTTATGAGTAGTGGTTCTAATAGAATGGAACTTAATAGGACCTTTGTTTAAGTAGACATATTCGGTTAAATTTGTAAGACTTTTATCATTTAAATTTTATTTTGATAAATCTATATAACACTTGATACGTGGGTCCAAATACTATAAGAAAACTTGAGAGCTATTAAAGATCGAATTTAAAAGACACTTCAAATCAACTCAAATGAGTTTGAGCCGCTTATTGCTCGATTATCAAAATATTCAAGTTAGTCTAGGTTGAACCCTGTAAATATTGCGTTGATCAATTATATACCATAATTTGTGAACTAAAAGACCAATTATGTCGTTTTTTGTTTGTAACTCAAGTATAAGTAAAAAGTGAGTGAGCTATAACCTCTTTGTATCTCCCATCTCTGCATCTTTTAGCATGAGGTTTGGCGTTCTTTCAAAATTTTGGTAATCGTATTAAACTCTTGGTAGTATTTTGATAGTAGTTGTGAGTGTGGTCGATAATCCGCCATTTGAATTATTATTTCATTGATCGCTAGCTAAGAATTGTTGATGCAAAAGTTGGACGTTCCTTGTTTGGAGCTCCGGATCTTACACCAATTGAGGATTGTTGCTTGGAACCTGCACACTAAAAGACAAAAGACACCGTTAGGCTTACCGTGGGATTGTTTCCCACGATTATCCTCCGGCGTGAGAGTAAGTAATCGGTTTTAGGGTTTAAGGAGAGTTAGGGTTTGTAGATCGTCCCTTAAACAAGGGGTGTGATCCCCTTTATATACGCACGGAATCCTTGTTGGTTCCGTGTTCCTCAACCTTCGGAATATCCCGCCTTAAACGGTTGAGAATGATTATCTCCTTCATTAGAAGATATCCCATATCTATTCCGTAAATAGATTCGTATTTGGGCCGTCGTGGGCCTAAACGCTTATCAGCGTAGCCCACATCGTGTTGGGCTTTATCAATATTGGGCTTTGGGGTGGGTTCGTAACCCGGATGTAGAGTATACGTCATCATGTCCCCCCAGTCTAGTATGCGCAGTGCGTAGGTGCGGATGCTAGACTAATAACCACAGGTACGGAAAAATATACCAAACGTAACAAAGAAGCCAATGTAAATGTGCTGGATACATTGTATCCAACCGTAATAATAGAAAATTAGCGCCTCGTAAACCGGGGGAAAGTTACTGCCCGTGTGTCCCATCAAACAATCTCAACCACACAGTTATAAGTAGTGGAATCCACGTGTCAGTCATCGTGAGGAGGAAGAAGGTTATATAACTCCTTCACTTCATCTTCACCGTCTTCACACATAGTAAAAACAATCCGCCATTAGCAAAGCTTCCAACTTAACCAAGCCCTCAGACTGAAATACCCCTAAGGTAACCACGTCTACGCCTTTGCGTTTGATTATAACAATACCATGGTGAAAGAATTATCTGATTTTACATCCGACATAACGGAAGAAGAACTACAACAATTTGCATCAGATTACTATATCCCCAACGCGGTGCATCCGGAAGTTCCGGCTGCGAATGCATCAATCCTGGATTTCCCCAATGGGAAAATTGGTGTATACACGCGATTTTTTGAATTCGCAAATCAGCGCATACCTATATCATTATTCTTAAGCGATGTATTAAATTATTACCGCATTCACTTGTCCCAGCTGCACTGTATAGGTGCGGCGAAATTAATTAATTTCGAGGTGAACTGTCACTTATTGGCCATAAATCCGACCATCCATTTATTTCGGGCATTTTACCACACCACGTGGTCAAATGGGTGGGTTTCATTCGCGAAACGCCCTGGATCCCTCCAATGCTACACCGATAAGTTAGACGCACTTCGAAATTGGAGGGAAACCTTTTTCTGGATTGACAACACCTGTTTTCCATCTTAATTCGATTTTTACGCTAAGGGGACACTGCCAAAGGATGAGCGCCCCCTCCCTGGATCATATAATGTAGAGGATGCGGAAACAATAAACGCAAACCGCATCCCTATAAGCTCCTACCCCGAGGAGTTCTTGGTGCATATAGGCCTGAGCCACAACTATTTTGGCAGTTCAGAAGAAGTTCCTATCTTCTTAGACGCCGATGATCAGGGTGGGTGCTCATGCTTTCGCCCCCAGTTGAATTACATTTCTGTAAGTTATGTACTTTTTGTGCTTCGTAATTGTTATGAACTATGTGTGTTTTGGTGGTGCGCAGAGATGGATCTGTTCAGTGTGGTGCACCTAACAAAACCAACAGAGGTAAAGGTGGGGACCCGAGCTCTGAAGGAGGGAGAAGAACCAGTGCTAGCTGCGGTGGCCGGGCGTACCGTAGCTATGGACCTAGGCGAGGCGGGTGATAGTTCATCCGTAGCGCTCCACGCAACTCCCTTACAAAGTATGCCGAGTACAATAGCACAGACACCACACGTGCAACCAGCGCCCATAGCGGCAGAGCACGTGGAAGAAACAGAGGAGGCAGAAGAGAGCCCTGAATTGGAGCGCAAAAGGAAGCGCAGCGGTGATGGCGCTGCCACCTCCCGGAAGAAGCGCCCAGTTGTGTTCAGTGTGGAGTCATCGTCCAGTGATGTAGCGTCGCGCCCCCCATCACCTGATACCTCCATTCCTGCGTAAGTATCCATGAAAGTTTATATATCAAAATATTGCTAAGTAGCCCTGAATAACTGTGATTATCTCATCATGTGTGTAGGGTTGAACAATCTGCAGAGTCGCCCCCCCAAACAAGTCCAGTGCGCACTGAATCATCTGGGCTGAAGGGCCAAAGCGCGGAGCCTAAAACCGCTGAGGAAGTACCCATGGAACAACTTATTGATGACCTGGTCTCTCTAGCGACGCGGATAAAGGTAAAGCACTCGGGCGATACTAGCCAAGGTGCGGAGAAAGACAAACGCATTGCCTCACTCGAGGTTCAATTGGCTAATGCTAGGGGCGAAGCGGAGACTCTTGGGTTGTATGCTACCAAACTAGCCGAGGAAAAGATGGCACTGATGTGTCAAGTCAATCAAGAGCGCGCGGAGGCTGCGAGCTATAAGTCTTCTTGTCTATGGGCTATTAAATACTTGGAAAATGGCAAAGACGCACTGACCACCCAGCTTGAAAACTTCGGTAATACGGTAAAAGGTGCTTTAGAGACACAGGAGGAGAAATTGCGTAAACTCAGCATAGAATACGACGAGGAGTTATATCCGCAACTTCTCTCCACCATAGCTGAGCGCAGATGGCTCATAAGCCATGGGCTCTGCTTGGCAGCGCTGAGTGTCCTGGAGTCGCAAGAAGTTCGTGACTCCTTTGGGGATGTGGTGAAATGTGCGCTGGAGCGTGGAAAGTCAGAGGCCATTGAAAAGCTGCAAGAGGCTGAGCTACTAAAGGTACCCGTTGAGCAGGTGCCGAATTATGATGCAAAGGCTTATGATAATTTAGTCGCTGCTATGGAGAAAATGAAGGACTTGGAACTCCCCAAGATCGCTGAACTGGAACATGATCAGGACTATCCAATAAACGTAATATTTGCAGGTCTGACACTAGCCCGGCATCTCGGTGGAGAGGCTATTGCGCAGCCAGACTATTATCTTAGGCCCGATGCATCCCAGCTGCAGGTACCTGTTTTTGCGTGCCCCAGAGATATCCTGAATCCGTTTGTTATTGACAGGGAAGTCCCCCTGAAACAAGTGTTGGAGGCACATGCGGCGAGACTTGCTGAAAGGAAAGGTATTAAGGGCAAGGCTGTAATGTGTGGTGTGGGTGCGGCGCACCTCCCAAGGTCTGATGGGGTGCCTGTGAGTGTTGCCACCGTAGCTCGTCGAGATGCTGATTTGTTACAGGAGCTAAATAGGATCGGGGAAGATACTAACCGCGTGGGTAGTTCCTCCTTGAAACGTAGTCATAGCTTGTAGTTTATTTTCTGGTAATGTCTGTAAGAAATAATTCGTAGGTCATGAATGGATTTCCTTTTGTGAAGGGCGTTTGTAAGGATTTTGTTCCTTTTGTGATGTACACCTTTGTCGTATTTACCTCTGCGTAAAAGAAATATACGTTGTTTTATCTATGATGTACACCCTTATACTGTGTATCTTTACGTAAAAGAAGTATGCGTTGTTATCTGTATAACCAAGTGTGAATAATACAAGAACTCCATAATCATGTATGAAGATCCGAAAAAAAAATGTTAAGTATAATCATGTATATTATTGGTATGCAGCGTACTGTAAATACCAATTTGAGGAATCAAGTGTCTTGGTTCCAGATTTGTTAAACGTGCACATGTGCATAGTTGCGCATCCGTCGTAGGGTGCGCACAAAGCTTATTCCAACGTCTTGAGAACAAGGTGTTTAACAAGGATACGTAATCCATCGTCGATGGGTTTGCAACCCTCTTACTCAATAAGTTGTTTATTAGGTTAACTTATCCTTTTGACCGTCGTGGGTGTATATATTGCATGCACGCCATGTAGGCAAAAAATATGAAAAAATTGTTAAGACATATAGTATATGGAAGTAACAAATTAAATGGTGTTACGGAGTTAGCTAGAAACCGCAACGTTTTATTAATACTTGCAAGTGTTTATGGAAAAATAAAAGACATGATACTAGGAAAAATAAAAAAAACATAGTTATCTATCGAGTACTTTAGTAAAATGCCTGAGCGTCTGTGCGCTTGGCCATAGCCAATCCTATAGGTAGCATCTTTTGAGATTGCAGATGTTCCATGTGCGTGGCAGTTCACGACCATCCAAGCCCCGTAGCTTGTACGCGCCGGTTCCTAGTGCTTCAGTAACCTCATAGGGTCCTTCCCACTTTGGTCCAAGCTTACCTGTGTCTTCTGCGTGGCTCACATCATTAGCGCGGTAGACGAAGTCACCTGGTCTGAAGGAGACACCTCTTACCTTAGCGTCATAGTATCCCTTCATTCTTGACTTCGATTTTTCTTCACGTATAGCTGCGCGTTCACGCCTTTCTTCTAGTAGGTCTAGGTCAAGACGCCGGTCTTCGTCATTAGTTGCCACATTAATCTCGGCAGTGCGGATAGTTGGCATACCAATTTCCGCTGGTATGACGGCTTCGGTCCCGTAGACTAGAGAGAAGGGGGTGTCTCCTGTACTGGTTTTGATCGAGGTGCGATGCGCCCACAAAACATGTGATAGTTCTTCCACCCATCTCCCTTTGTGCTTTTCCAGGCGTGCCTTAATTCCCTCGCCTAAGCTTCTATTTGCCCGCTCCACTAGGCCATTGGTTTGTGGATGTTTAACTGACGCAAAGTGCTGTGTGATGCGTAGCTTTTCACACCAGTCCCTGAAAGGGTTGTCACAGAATTGTTTACCATTATCTGAGATGATTTCTCCAGGAAGGCCGAAACGATGTTATCCCACACGAAGCGTTTCACCTGGTTGCCAGTGATTGTTACCACCGCCTTTGCTTCAATCCACTTGGTGAAGTAATCTACAGCGACTATGAGGAATTTTAATCCCCCCGCTGCGACGGGAAAAGGGCCTGCGATGTCAATACCCCATTTGTAGAATGGCCATGGTGATGTTATTGGCGTTAGCTCGTGCTGTGGTTGGCGTGGGACGGGCCTATGCACTTGGCAATCATTACACTTCCGTATTAAATCTCGCGCATCTCGGTGCATGGTAGGCCAGTAATATCCTGATCGCATGGCGCGTGCTACAACGGATCGTGGTCCTGAATGCATGCTGCATGAACCTTCATGGATTTCGCGCAGCACATAATTTGCCTGTAATGGGCCCACACAGCGGAGCCATGGTTGCAGGAAGGAGCGTCGGTACAAGATGTTGTCTCGGACTTCGAATCGCTGCGCCATGCGCCGTATCCTGCGAGCTTCCTTCTGTTCCTGGGGTAGCATTCCCTTGTTCAGGAAGTCCATTATTGGTGTCATCCATGTAGGGCCATCTTCCTCTATGATTGTGGAAACTTCCATCTCTGAGATAGACTTGCTTTTCAAAGTTTCTACCAGAACTTGCTTTGATAGGTGCGCAAAACTTGTCGAGGCAATCTTGCTCAGGGCATCCGCCTTGCGGTTTTCCCCTCTAGGAACCTGTTTGATAGTAAAATTGTCAAAACCTTTGATTAGCATCTTGGTTTTGGCCAGATATTGGATCATGTTATCCTCCTTAGCTAAGTATTCGCCCAACACGTGGTTAGCTACTAGCCTGGAATCCACGTTTGCTTCTAGGTTCTGTACACCCATTCGAGCTGCAATGCGTAGTCCAGCAAGTAGAGCTTCATACTCTGCCTCGTTGTTTGTCGCTGTAAATTCAAAGCGCAGTGCATAGGTGAATTCCATACCTTCTGGATTAGTAAGGATAAGGCCGGCTCCTGAACCATCAATGCAAGAGGATCCATCTTTAAACAAGATCCATGGATCATGTTGTTCCGTCTTATTTGGTATAGGTGCCTCATTGGTGTCTGGCTTCTCAATTATGAAATCTGCCAGAATCTGTCCTTTAATTGCCGTGCGTGGTCTGTATGAGATATTGTGTTCGCCCAGCAATACACTCCACTTCTGGAGTCGGCCTGATGCATCTGGTTTAGAGATGACCTGTTTGATTGGTTGATCGGTGATGACTGCAATCGGGTGCGCCTGGAAATACCTGCGTAGCCGTTTAGCAGCAAACACCAATGCAAGAACCAACTTTTCCATGGCCGTGTAGTTCACCTCCGTCTTCTTTAGCGCTTTGCTTATAAAGTAGATAGGAGTTTGCACTGAATCCCTATCCGTTAGTAGTACTGCACTGACTGCTCCATCCGTTGCGGACAAATACATGATCAGTTCTTCCCCTGGTCGGGGTGCAACAAGCGTTGGGAGTGTTGCCAGATGCTGTTTAAGCTGGGTGAAGGCTTCCTCTGCCTCCGTAGTCCACTTAAAATCACCCTTCTTTATGCACTTCTTGAGTGTTTTGAAAAGTGGTAACGATTTTTCTGCTGACTTGGATAGGAACCTGTTCAGGCCGGCCAACTTTCCGTTAAGAGATTGAACTTCCTTCAACGTGCGTGGTGAAGGAAGTTCGATGACCGATTTTGTCTTTTCTGGACATGGTTTTATGCCGTTAGGTTCAATCAGGTATCCAAGGAACATGCCCTCAGTAGCGCCGAATGTGCACTTTTTGGGATTCAGCTTCATGTTTATCTCTCGTAGAGTTTTGAACGTCTCCTCAATGTCGCGTATTAGCTCATCTTCAGTATGGCTCTTGATCACCAGATCATCGACATAGACTTCAATGTTGCGGCCCACCTGTTTTTCGAAAGCGTTGTCCACCAACCGCTGATAGGTGGCCCCCGCATTTTTCAAGCCGAAGGGCATTTTTGTGTAACAGTAAACACCTTGGCCTGTGTGGAAGGCCGTCTTTTCTTCATCCTCTTTACCCATCTGAATTTGATGGTACCCCTTGTACGCATCTAGGAAACACTTCAATGGATACCCGCACAGAGACTCTATTTTCCAGTCTATTTCTGGTAATGAGTAGCAGTCATGTGGGCACGCTTTGTTAAGATCCGTAAAGTCAACACACATTCGCCAGCTACCGTCGCTCTTTTTGACCATTACTGGATTCGAAAGCCAGTCGTGGTAATAGACTTCACGCATAATTCCCGCATCTACCAACTTGTGTACTTCAGCCAGGATCGCTTGCGCACGCTCTGGGGCTTGGCCACGTTTCTTCTGGCGAACAGGCGAGTATCCTTGTCGGATTCGCAGGTTATGTTCTGTGATTGAACGCGGTACTCCAGTCATGTGTTTTGGCTCCCATGCAAAAATGTCTAAGTTCTTTTGCAGGAGCGCACATACAGCTGATTTGCCATTGTCTGATAGTGACCTTCCGATGGCGATTTCCTGTTCTGGGTATTCTGGGTGGATGGCTACTTTCAGATGTGGAATTCTGGTAGTCTGCTGTGCTGGTGTTGGTGCGGTCTCGCATGCAATCGTGTTGCACTCTCTATGTGGTATAGTGGCATTGTAAAGAGTAACAATACCACCTTCCACTGGGAACTTAAGCATCCCATGCGCTGTTGACGGTACTGCGCGCATAGCTGAAATTCCTGGTCTCCCAATAATGCCATTGTATGGCGAGGGAGATTTAATCACCATAAATTCCATCCATGCCGTTGCGGAGTGTTCTTCGTTTCCAATGCTGACAGGTAATCTTATTTGTCCCATAGGCCATATCTTCTCCCCTGTAAAACCGGTCAACGTTGTTCCGACTGGAATTAACTGGTTGCGTATTTCGGGACGCAGTCGCTTAAAACAGTGTTCATACATGATGTCAGCAGAGGCTCCACCATCAACGTACATGTGGTGGATGTCGTGACCCCCCGCGCTTATCTCTATAGTAAGTGGTTCTACCACCGCGTTGTTCGCGGTTAAGGTGGGGAATGAGATTTCTTTTCCCCGCGAAAAATCCTGGCTTACCTTCTGCTTTGTGACCCGTTGCCATGATTGTATCATGTAAATGGTGTCGGGCTTATCTTTAGGCGTTTCTTTCTTATTGCTACTCTTTTGCTTGTCCTTCCCTTCCTTGATATTCTTGACCAGATGGTCCAATCTACCCTCTTTGACCATCTTGTCAATGAGTTGACGCAATTGGACACATTCGTTAGTAGTGTGACCCTTCTGCGCGTGGTAATCACAGTATCCACTGCCGACACGCCTATCCTCTGGAGTGCGCATTTGTGGTGGTCTTGGGAAGTTAGCGCCCTCTGTTGCGAGTATTTACTTTGGTGATTTGGTAAGCGGGGTATATTTGTCATTGTCGCGTCCATTCCCTTGATTGCGATAGTTCCTGTTACGGTTACTATTCCGGTCTGTGGATTGTCTCCCAGGTTGTTCCTGTGACCGGTAGTTGGAGTAGCTTCTTTTGCTATCCGCTGCGGCAGCTTCTCCTTGCACGAAGGACCGTGTACGCTTCATAACCTCATCGAAGGATTGGGGAATCCTGTCATTTAACCTTTTAATGAGTTCCGGGTTGTTGATTCCATTCATGAACCCTGAGATTTTGAGTACTTCGGGACATGCTTTGACTTGCATGCACTCATCCTTGAAGCGCTCCATGAAAGCGCTTGTGGATTCCCCTTGGCGCTGTTTGACTCTATCAAGTTCAATGGGATTTTTAGCGCACTTTTTTCGTTGAGTAAAGTTTAGGCGGAATGCCTTCCTCAACTCTTCAAAGCCATTGATGCTTCTGCATGGAAGCTTGTTGAACCAGTTCCGCGCATTTCCCACCAGTGTGGAATTGAACATGTGGCACCATACAGGTTGTGGCCAGTTTTCAATGGTTGCTGCTGATTCGAAAATTTTAGGTGATCATCAGGGTCACCTGCTCCATCATAGGTTTTAACATTAGTAGGCATGCGCCTCTTTTTGTTCTCCGAAAAATCACTGATACGTCTGGTGAACGCATCTACCTTCTGACGGCGCCATGGGAGAGACATGTCCTCCTCTTCTTGGCCACGGTTTTTTCTTCGGGATTTCCAATGTCCAGTCTCACTGTCCTCGTTGTCTGAGGAGTTACTAGAGGATAGTTCCTCTCCCCTTCGGCGTTTACGCCGGTTATCCTCAGAATTCGTGCTTGGGGGGCTTTCACTTGGGGAATATCGCTCCCCCAATCTATCTTGTACCCTGCGGCCACCGAGTCTAGTGTGGACACTAGTGCGCTTCCCATCTTCCTCACTTTCAGTCATAGGCTGTGAGTCAGACGTATTATCTTCCTCGACTCTCCTTCCAATTCTATTGAACACTGGGGGTCGGCCATTACCCTTTTCGCGTTTCACCTTATGACGAGGCGGTGGAGATATCTCAAACTCTGGGCCAAAGTCTAGTCGAGCATGCATGCCCCGATTTGGTCTTTTCTTTGCTTCCTCTTGCATGAGGATAGCTAGGGCTTCGTAATTTTGAGAGACAAAACTACTTGGCTCTAATTCCGGAACGACTCCCTCTAGGACAGGGGTCTCCGTTTCTATTAACACGCCCTTGTTCCTGTCGGGTGCGTCGGGTGCTTTTGTGAAGTTAGCTTCTAGCACCGATTGGAGTGGAGTAAAAGGAGTGCGCGGCGGGTCTCTGGTACTGGTGGTAGTAGTTGTTGTCTGGGTTGTCCCCGAGAGTGGTTCCACCAGAGGGAAGGCCGAATCCTGGCCCGATCCCTGATTCTTAGCAGCGCTGGTTGTTCCAGAGATCTGCTTGGGGGTTGCCCCGCTGTGCACCTTCTTTCCAGTAAAATCTGATTGCGATCGCTTTGTCATCCTAGTTCTTGGTTCTTAGTGAATGGTCCCACAGATGGCGCCACTTGTTGATGCAAAAGTTGGACGTTCCTTGTTTGGAGCTCCGGATCTTACACCAATTGAGGATTGTTGCTTGGAACCTGCACACTCAAAGATAAAAGACACCGTTAGGCTTACCGTGGGATTGTTTCCCACGATTATCCTCCGGCGTGAGAGTAAGTAATCGGTTTTAGGGTTTAAGGAGAGTTAGGGTTTGTAGATCGTCCCTTAAACGAGGGGTGTGATCCCCTTTATATACGCACGGAATCCTTGTTGGTTCCGTGTTCCTCAACCTTCGGCGTATCCCGCCTTAAACGGTTGAGAATGATTATCTCCTTCATTAAAAGATATCCCATATCTATTCCGTAAATAGATTCGTATTTGGGCCGTCGTGGGCCTAAACGCTTATCAGCGTAGCCCACATCGTGTTGGGCTTTATCAATATTGGGCTTTGGGGTGGGTTCGTAACCCGGATGTAGAGTATACGTCATCAAGAATATTTCAAACTTTGTGTTTGTGTTTTAGAAGCTCTAGATTTAATTCTCTAAGTATTAGTTAAAATGTGAGCGTTCCTCCAAACTATTGTTTCACTACTAAAAACCTTACTTTTCGTGAGTTGACTTTTGCACTTAAAGTAGCAGACAACTTACTAGTCAGTTGAACTACCCTCCCATGTTTGGGAATTACTAAGACTGCCGAAACTCATCGAACCACCACATAATGACTTTGGGGCATGTATCGATCACGAGGACAAACTAGATGGAAAATTTTTGGGTCGGGTCAAAACATAAAGTAATTTTAAGAGATCAAGCGTTTATAATTTTATTTGAGGGGCGACTTTACCCAATCTTATTCTGTGTGACGGTGAGTTCAAATCTCGTGGATTAGTAAAAATTAAAAACTATAGTAATTTAAAGGAAAATTAATTTTAAGATAAAAGTTACAATTAAATATACATTAAGTTAGTTTATGATTGTAATAATAAACTTTTATAAACTTTAATTTGTGCTTCTTTTAATTAGAAAGGTACATATTATACAAATTATAATCTTTAATCATAAAAATTTCATTTCCATCCCACGTTTTAGTTTCCTGCCCCATTCGTCAAAAAGTGGCCAATTGTGCCTTTTAGTATGTCGAAGTAATTTTTTGTGGGTTGTTGTAGTTATCCTTCAGCCCTAGTGCTAAGCCTTCCGGATACCTGCTAAGATGAACGACGCGTTAGTCTCGCCCCGGGTGTTATCCCAGGACCCGACTCCGGTGTAAGAGTAAGTATCTGTTTTACCGAAAGGTATATTATAAATGAATGAGTGTGTGAAAAATGATACCTTAATCCCAAATACTGTGCGCATATTTATACTGCCCGATGTCACTGTCTGGTCCCTGTGTCTGTCGTACTTCATGGGACCGTTGATGGTATCAGGGCTGACACTATCCCTGACACTGTCCTTGGAGTCAGGTCCGACATCCACGGGGATGAGACAAAGTGTATCCAGGCTAGATGCCAAAGGTACTGTCAGGTCAGCGGGCTCTTCGGACGGACGACCTGACATTGTACCCTTTATCTTGGACTGTTGTGTTAGAGTATCAGGCCCTTCGGCTAGGGGTATCGTACCCTTCGGCTAGGGGCCGGAAAGACATATACGTCGTCATGTCCCCCCCCAGTATCGTGTTACTTGTTTTTGACAAGTGGCATGATACTTAATATAGTTGTCCGTTAGTTTCGTTCGGAGTGTCTCGGCCGGTTCTGGTTATATGGGCTTCATTTTGGGTAATGGGCCCAAGCCCATTAGGTTAAAATGAGTTAAAATAACATATTACCGTTTTCCGTGGGATCGTGCCACGTGGAAGATGGTATTCGTTTGACGGTTCAGATCCGCCCCTTTCTGACACGACGTGACACTTCGTGTCCCCACCTCCTTTGCCTATATAAGCCTTTTAACCTTCATTCATAACTTTTTACCTTACCCACCTTTATTACTGTTTGTCTTCGAGTATTCCGGCGAGATTCAGGTGCGTCCTTTTTCCTTTTATTTCGTTTCTGTTTGCGTTGCCTTCTCGATATTCTATGGCTTCGGGTTCAGAGCATCCGGCGTCCGACCTTGTCCCCAAGTCAGACATGCATATATATTCCTCCGTGCTTTCCGAAGGGGAGCTGGAAGGCCTCATCAATGAGTACGGGATTCCTAGGGACCTCAATCCCCGTTTACCTCCGATAGATTTTACTATGGAGAAGCTGCCGAAGGATGCCATTGGGTTGTATGAGCAGTATTTTACGTTTTCGGGGGTGCGAGTTCCGTTTTCTACCTTTCTCCTGAGGGTGATAAGGTATTTCAAGGTTCACATATCACAGCTTGTGCCCATCGGACTGAATAGGCTTGTTATGTTTGAAGTATATTGTCGGAGCCTTGGAATTGAGCCGACCGTGAATCTATTTCGGGTTTTTTATAAGTTGAACAAACAGGGACAATGGTTCTCTTTCGCTAGTCGGACCGGAGGGAATTCTCCGGGACGTATTTTTAAGGAAACTTGTTCAAGCTTGAAGAATTGGAAAGATAATTTCTTCCTGATAGACCGGAGGGCAATTCCAGATGCCATGCCTTGGAGACATCCGGACTCTAGTGTTTCGGATGATGCTCCCTTGGGAGGGGACCTGGATGCTGATGTGGCGAGGCTGTGCGAGGGGATAGTGGAGCTTAGGCCTGTTCATTCGGGTCTCTTATATGAGGTTGGGTTGACGAAGGTCTGGAAGCATTCTGGCTTTCGCCCGGAGTTTAAGGATATAGAGAAGAATGGTAACGCAAGCACACATATTTTTATTTTATTTTACTATTATTTTTTTTTATATATATGTACCCATGCCTCCTTTTTATGTGCAGTTATTACCATGTCTCGCTACTTGCGTTTGAGGTCCGAAGAAGGGTCCAGGTTAGGGAAGGGTGCTCCTCTTGCCGAGGGAACGGAAATACCTCAGCATGTGACCCAACCCTTGGAAGTGGGAAAGGAGGTTCCGGAGGTTAGCCGGGCACAACGGATTGTGGAAAAGGCTGATCCGTCCGTACTGAAAGCGAAAGAAAAGAAAAGGAAACAGCAGGAAAAGCGATCGACCGGTCCTTCAGCCTTGCTTAAAAGGAGAAGACCCCATACTCCTTCCATTGATCTGTCGTCAAGCCCAAATAACTCCCAGCGGACTCGTTCGGCGTCGCCCATAAATACCGCGATGCCTGAGGACGTTGTAGATGGTCCCGAGCAAGGGAGTGTGGCTGGCGGTGGTGGTGATCAGGGCGCTGGTCTTCGCGGTCCGGAGGCCACTTCACTGGAAGATCCTCCCGTCGTTGCTAGTCCCTATGTCTCCGGTCAAGGTATGCCTTTTAAACTCGCGATGTGTCCGCTGTTATCACCTTGTTTTTTTTTTTTTTTTTTTTTTTTTTTTTTTTTTTTTTTTTTTTTTTTTTTTTTTACTCGTTTCTTCTTACTAGGAACTGGAACGAGTGGGACGGTGGCAGGTACTCACGGTGTCTTCCAGGCTAGCACCTTCGTCGGAGGTATGTCGTAACTGCTTCGCTTACTTCGGTTTGCCCTTCCTAACCTTGCAAGTCTCTCCTTTTGTAGGTGGGTTTGGCCGAAGGGGTTCTGGGGAACCGTTCATTCCCGGCTGGAGCTTGCCGCTTAACACCACCCTGAATGACGCTGCGCAGTGCCGGGATATGATGAGTAACCTGGCCCCTCCCTTCATATTGGCGGAGCAAGAGGATTTGGCCGATGACAGGGCTTTGTATAGAGGATGGTTCGAGTTATGTCATAGGACCATGGCTATTACCGACGTGTTCAAGAGGTTCGAACGCTTAAGCCACCATTATGCGGATCTCTACAAAGCTCACTCCACCTGCTCTAGCGTCGAGACTCAGCTTTCTGAAGCTCAAAATAATCTCCGGGTTCAAACAGAGGTTAACCAAAAACTTGCTCAAGACAATCAGGATCTCCAAGCGTCTCATAATGACTGTGGCCGGAAGGCAGAGGAGATGGGTTCTCGTCTCGTTGCTTTGGAGAGGGAGCTGAATGAATTAAAGCTCAAAGATGAGGAGAGGGAGAAAAAGGTAGAGTTGTTGGAAGAAACCTTGAAGAGAAAGTCGGAGGAGTTGGATGAATCCGAAAGGGAGGCTGCAGTTCTAAGGGCTGATTTCGAGAAGCTTGCCGTGAATGCTGGTCACGAGGAGATTGTGAGGTTCAACTATGTGAAAGAGTTGCTTCCGGCGGTCGTTCGGCGCCTACATGGGAGTAATGAGTACCAGCAGGCTTGGGGGGGCGTTTTTAATGCCGCTATAGATTCTGGGTATTTGGATGGTCTCAAGGTTGGCCGTAGCGATGAGGAGGTCGCGGGGATCCTTGCTACTCAGAAAGATTTTGACCTGGAAGCAGTTAAAGGTTTTGTGGCTGCTTATGATGAGATGTTCGTAAGATCTTTTCCTTACATTAAGAAGATCAAGCGGTCTTATCATCTTCCCCTTGCAGACCTGATGAACGTGCTCCCCGAGGGAACCGGAGCTACCCCCGGGGCAGGCACCTCCGGAGAGTCTTAGTGTCGGATATGGTCGTTATTATTTGGCCTGCGTGCCTTGAATCTGATGTATTTGAACAATTTGATGCTCTTTTAGTACTTCTGTGGTTGTATGTTATGTCGAACAATATTTGTCGTTATTTATGATCAGACGAGGCCGTCCGTATACCGGACCCTCATTTTTGGTGTGTATATGCTCGCGTATGCCGTGTTTTTTTTGTAGCGTCTTGACACTTTCGGCGTTAAATTATGCCCGTGAGCAAATATGCTGCGGCCTTCCCTAATGACTTAGCATTTTTTTTTGGGGTAATGTTTTCGCCTGGTGGTAAATATACCTGGTGGCTCATCCCTGGCGTCGTCACGCCTACGGGGTACCTGCGTGCCGTTTGGGCACATGCCTCAGCTCATCCCTTAATGTCTTAGCATTATCCGGGGGTATGCAGTCGCCTACCGAATGGTGTGTGGCCTTCCCTAGTGTCATTGCACTTGCGGGGGTAAATTAACTTTAATGAGGGGATTTTCGGGCACGCGGTCGGAGGTAGCTAATCTCCGCCGGCCCCTCCCTTATGCATGAGATATGGTTGCGGAAAATTTTCCTCCTCCGTGGGGGGATATATATCATTACTTAGTGAAAATAAAGTAGTTCACGCCCGTAGGCTTACAATGCATACTTTTAATTTAAAGAAAACATTTCTTCAGATTCATGGCGTGCCACTTCCGGGGTACTTCTTCTTCATCCACGGTTTCCAATTTGTACGAGCCGTTGAGATTTGCCTCTTTGATCCGGTAGGGGCCTTCCCACTTGGGTCCCAATTTGCCCTGATCTTCGGCTCTGCTGGCTTCGTTTTTTCGATACACGAACTCTCCCGGTTTGAAAGAAACCAGGCGTGCCTTCCTGTTGTAGTACTTTTCCAGTTTCGTTTTGTATCGGGCTTCCATCACAGCGGCCTCTTCTCTCCGTTCTTGTAGCAAGTCAAGGTTGAGACGGATGTCTTCTTCGTTTTGTTCTGCCGTTCGGTGGGAATCTTCTTCTTCCATCCCTTCTCTTATTCGCCTTACTCTGTACGTTGGCATGCCTATTTCCGCTGGTACGACCGCTTCGCTTCCATAAGTGAGGCTGAAGGGGGTCTCTCCGTTACTAGTCTTGATGGAAGTCCTGTGCACCCATAGGACATTCGGCAGTTCGTCTACCCATCCGGCCTTTGCGCGCCCCAACCTTGTTTTGATTCCCTCCATCAAGCTCTTGTTGGCCCTTTCTACCAGTCCGTTGGCTTGCGGATGAGCTACGGCTGTATTGACCTGCTTGATGTTGAGCTTTTCGCACCAGCTTTTGAAGGGGTTGTCCACGAACTGCTTACCATTGTCTGTGACGATTACGGCGGGGAGACCGAAGCGGCACACTATGTTATCCCATACGAACTTTGTGACGTCCTTTCCTGTGATCTTTGCCAGGGGTTTGGCTTCTGTCCACTTGGTGAAGTAGTCGATT
Organism: Chrysanthemum seticuspe; assembly: GCA_019973895.1. Lineage (NCBI taxonomy): Eukaryota > Viridiplantae > Streptophyta > Magnoliopsida > Asterales > Asteraceae > Chrysanthemum > Chrysanthemum seticuspe. Next base: position 260,714,706 of record BPTQ01000002.1, on the reverse strand, counting down.
GCGACCAAGAGGAACTTGACCTTTCCGGCTGCCGGTGGTAGTGGTCCTACTATGTCCATACCCCATTGGTAGAAGGGCCATGGAGCCATGATGGGTGTCAGCTTGGTTTTTGGAAGCTGTGGTATCGGGGAGTGGATCTGGCAGGAGTCACACTTGATTATCTCGTTTCTAGCATCCCGGTGCATTGTAGGCCAGTAGTATCCTTGCTGCATGGCCTTTGCCACGACCGATCGAGGACCGGAATGCATACCACACGCTCCTCATCATAGGTACCAGGTAGGCTTTCTTGTAAAGTATGCCGTCTTCCATGACATATTGATTGATTTTCATCCTCAGGTTGCGGGCTTCCTTGGGGTCCTCCGGCCAAACTCCTTCCTCGAGGCACCGAATGATGGGAGTCATCCAGTTGTCTCCATCCTCTTCAACAACATTGTTAACCTCCTTGCTTTCTGTCGATCTTTCCCTTAGCACCTCCACCAGCACTTCCTTCGTCAAGTGGTCAAAAGCGACCGTGGCCAGCTTACTAAGAACATCTGCCTTTTGGTTCTGACCTCTCGGTATGTTCCGGATGGTGAAGTTCTCGAAACTAGCTATGTACTCCTTCGCCTTCGCTAGGTACTTGATCATACTTTCATGACTTGCCACATAATCTCCGTTTATCTGGTTAGCCACCAACTTAGAGTCCACCCGGACCTCGAGGTCACGAACCTGCATGCTCTCTGCCATCCTTAGACCTGCCAGTAGGGCTTCGTACTCGGCTTCGTTATTAGTGCTGTCGAATTCAAGTCGGATGGCATAAGTAAATTCCATTCCCTCCGGATTGATTAGTACGAGACCCGCTCCGGAGCCTTTGTTATTGGATGCTCCGTCGGTGTATAAAAGCCATTTCCCCTCCTCCTTCTTCTTCGGCATGGGTTGGTTGAAGTACTTCTCATTGCTCTCTCCGATGGGAGCTTCCGACAGGAAGTCCGCTAACACTTGGCCTTTGATCGCACTCCGAGGTTCGTAAGTTATGTTGTATGCACCCAACTCCACCGAGTACTTAGCTAACTTCCCAGACGCTTCCAGCTTGTTGAGGATCTGCTTTATCGGTTGGTCCGTGATCACCTTTATCGGGTGTGCTTCGAAGTATCTTCGGAGCCTTCTTGACATGTGCAACAGACATAATGCCAGTTTTTCAATCGGGGCATAATTCCTCTCGGCTTCGTTGAGTGTTCGGCTCACATAACGAATTGGTAACTGCCTTCCCTTCCTTTCCGTGAGAAGGACCGCGCTGACTGCTTCCTCAGCGGCTGCTAAATATACATACAGTGTTTCTTTTGCCGATGGTGTTGTTAGTGAGGGAAGATCTGTTATCAGCTTTTTCATCTCCTGGAATGCTGATTCTGCCTCTTCCGTCCACCGGTACTCCTCCTTATTCTCCTTGGTGATGCTTTTGAGCGTTTCGAAGAACGGTAAGGATCTTTCGGCCGAACGAGCCAAGAAACGATTAAGTGCCGCCAACTTGCCGCTAAGGCTCTGCATTTCTTTCAGGGTCCTTGGTGATTGCATGTCCATTATTGCCTTCGTCTTCTTTGGGTTTGCTCGAATTCCTTCCGAAGTTACCATGTACCCTAGGAACTTTCCTTCCTCCATTCCAAAAGAGCATTTTTTAGGATTCAACTTCATGTTGATCTTCCGGAGGTTGTCGAATGTCTCTGCTATGTCCGCTAGCATTCCTTGCTCTTCTTTGCTCTTGATGACCATGTCGTCCACATATGCTTCTAGGTTCCTCCCTATCTGTGATTGGAAGGCGGAATCAATCATCCGTTGATAGGTGGCTCCGGCGTTCTTCAGGCCGAATGGCATCTTGGTGTAGCAGTAGGTTTCTTGCTCAGTGTAGAACGCTGTTTTTTCTTCGTCCTTTCTCGCCATTTGTACCTGGTGATACCCTTTGTAAGCATCCAAGAAGCATTTGTATTTATATCCCATAACCGACTCGATCTTCCAGTCAATCTCTGGCAAGGGGTAATAATCTTTGGGGCAGGCGGAGTTGATGTTCTTGAAGTCAATGCACATACGCCAGCTTCCGTCATACTTCTTCACCAGAACAGGGTTGGATATCCAAGTGGGGTATTTCACTGGCCTGATTATGCCGGCCCTAATCCATTCTTCTACCTCCTTTGTGACTGCTTGACTCCGATCCGCAGCCAGCATTCGGCGTTTTTGACATACCGGGTCTACTGAAGGGTTGGCGTTTAGGGTATGCTCTATGATTCCTCTAGGGACTCCCGTCATATCCGCCGGTTCCCATGCGAATATATCGAGGTTCCTTCGTAAAAGCTCTTTGAGGCGTCGCTTACCCTCAGCGGACAGCGCCCCCCTATCGTTATAGCTTGTTCGGGGAAGGCAGGGTTGATCGCCACTTCCTCCGTTAACCCCACCTCTCCTGTGCCTGGTTCTTCCTTATCTTGCTCTGGAACGATGGTCTGCAAATTTTCCAACCTCCGACATTCCGAAATGATGACAGAACGAGTGACCAACGTGGCAATTCCTTGGGGGGTTGGGAACTTCATCATGGAATGAACTGTAGAAGGTATGGCTCGCAGGATCTTCAATCCGGTCCTTCCTAGGATGACATTATATGGTGATGGTGCTCGAATGACTGTGAATTTCATCCTGACCTTCCTGTACAACCCCTCGTCTCCGAACGATACATCCAATTCGATTTTTCCCAGTGGACGTGTTACCTGTCCGGCGAATCCCAGCAAATCTGTCTGTGTCTGCTTCATCCGACTCCTTATTTCATGAGGTAGGTTGTTGAAGCAGTGTTCGAACATCACCTCCACCGAAGCTCCTTCATCTACAAAGACTCTTCTTACTAAGTATCCCTCCATCGTGGCTTCAACTATAAGAGGGTCATCCGACACATCTCCGTCAGGGAGGGGAGGGAATGTTATGGGCACATTCATCCATCTTTCCTCTTGCTCCGATGACTTCCTTTTCCTTCGTTCGGGCCAGGTTCGGATCATGTTGATGACCTTGTCTTTGGTTCCTGCATCATTCCTTGGAGGTTCTCTCCTTCCCTTTTGTCTCAGATCCTTGACCAGATGATTTAGCTTCCCTGACTCCAATGCTATCTCCAATTGTCTTTTGAGCTGGTAGCAATCATTTGTATAGTGCCCCTTTTCTCCATGATAATCACAGTACTTATCTTGATTCTCCTTGCATGGGGGATCACGCATCGGCTTTGGAGGGGGTAGGCGTAGCTGGTGCTCGGTGGCTAAGATCTCTTTTGGTGGTTTTATGAGTGAATCCAGGGTTAGGCGTGGGTTGCCTCGGTTCTGATGGTCGCCGCGATGGGGCACATAAGGAGCCGACCGGTCACCATGGCGGTGTGAACTTCCACGGTCTCTCCCTGAGTACGCATGCCGTCCTTCATTCCTCTTGTCTCCTCCGTAATGGCCCCTGACGGCCCTTTCGTCCTTTCGGAAGGGTCCCGTCGAGGCTCTTCTGGTTGTATCATAGTTTTCTCCTCGAGGCAATTCGGTACTGGCGAAAGCTTCCTCCGACCTTACGAAGTCGTCGACCCTAATCATCATCTCCTCCACCGTCTTAGGGATCGTATCGGCGAACCGCTTAGCCAGCTCGGGGCACTTGCACCCGTTCATGAATGAGGAGATCCTCATGATCTCCGGAGCACCCTGTATAAATCCTGTCTCCGTGGTCCACCTTTCTTTGAACTCCGGCAGCGTTTCATTAGCCTTTCTCACTATCTTGGCGATCTCTGTAGGGTCTTTGACACAAGCTTTGTGCAGGGAGAAGCGAGCCTCGAACTGATCCTTAAAAGCAGCCCATTCATCAATGCTTCCCGGCGGAAGCCCATCAAACCATCCTCGGGCCTTTCCATCCAACGTTTGTTGGAACATGCGGCACCACACGGGCATTGGCCACTCTCCATGTCCTGCAGCTCCGGTGAATCGGTTGAGATGATCTTGGGGGTCCGTGGACCCATCGTACAGCTTGATGTGGGTGGGCATCTTGTGTTCCGGCGCGGAAAACTCGATGATTCGCCTACTGAATGGAGATTTCGAGACTTCTTTGAAAGGTTTTGCCAGGTCTTCATCTTTCACTTTATTCCCCGTAACTATTTCCTTCTTCTTAATTACCGGCTCGTCCTTATCAAGAGTCGTTTCGTCTTCGAAGTCCAATCGGAGTGGCTCAACGGTATCCCTCCGGCTATTGTGTTCTTTTATCATTGACTTGAGAGCAGTCACGTACCCTTCCAACTGCTCCCTTGTCAATGGTGCGGAACTTCCTCCTGAAGTTTCCGGTGGTGTCGTACCCGTCATCCTACAGCTCTGGTAGATTGAATGCGGGTCCCACGGATGGCGCCAATGTCGAAGTAATTTTTTGTGGGTTGTTGCAGTTATCCTTCAGCCCTAGTGCTAAGCCTTCCGGATACCTGCTAAGATGAACGACGCGTTAGTCTCGCCCCGGGTGTTATCCCAGGACCCGACTCCGGCGTAAGAGTAAGTATCTGTTTTACCGAAAGGTATATTATAAATGAATGAGTGTGTGAAAAATGATACCTTAATCCCAAATACTGTGCGCATATTTATACTGCCCGATGTCACTGTTTGGTCCCTGTGTCTGTCGTACTTCATGGGACCGTTGATGGTATCAGGGCTGACACTGTCCCTGACACTGTCCTTGGAGTCAGGTCCGACATCCACGGGGATGAGACAAAGTGTATCCAGGCTAGATGCCAAAGGTACTGTCAGGTCAGCGGGCTCTTCGGACGGACGACCTGACATTGTACCCTTTATCTTGGACTGTTGTGTTAGAGTATCAGGCCCTTCGGCTAGGGGTATCGTACCCTTCGGCTAGGGGCCGGAAAGGCATATACGTCGTCATAGTACTCTCTTAACTTATGCTCCACTAACCAAACCAAACCAAACCATAAACAAACTATAACCTCTTCAATTGTTCAATTGCTTCTGCCTTCTTGTAACCGCTCTAGTATTTTCGATGGAGACTATCATTATATTACTATGGTAAGATTTTTCATTAATTTATAGTTACTTTTAGATGCATTGAAACATTGTCATCTCAAATTAAATATTATTGGTATCTTTGTAAATTTAATGTCATGATTATAAAAAACTTGGCAAAAATCATATATATCTCTCTCAAAGTGAATAATTGTATATATATCCTTTGTACAAGTTTTTTATGCACATAGTACAATAGTTTTTATGCATGCTTTGGATATATATGCAATTTTGCATTTTCGGAAAGACATATATGCAAAAGCCCCAAAAAACTTGCGTCACTGACTTTGCTCTTATGAACCGTTAATAATTGTTCCCAGGAATCAATTAATTGATTTGCGAACTACTGGGTCCGGTTTTTAAAGGTGAAAATGGATTAAAAACCAATCTCCCCATGAAGTATCTTGGTGTTCCTCTTATATCTTCTCGTCTTCTTTATAAGGACTGCAAGATTCTTGTTGAAAGAGTTCGTAAGAAAATTGGTGATTGGAAGAATAAATGGCTTTCTTTTGCAGGGAGGCATCAACTTGTCATTTCGGTCTTATCTTCTATGCATATATATTGGGCTTCCGTCTTCATCCTTCCCGTTGGTATTATGAATGATATTGAACAACTTATGTGTGGCTTCTTATGGTGTCAAGGCGACATGAAGCGAGGTAAAGCTAAAGTTTCTTGGGACGATATTTGCCTTCCTAAAATTGAAGGAGGCCTTGGCATTCGTAAGTTGGACAATTTTAATGTTGCGTTGATGTCTACGCATGTATGGAAGCTTTTAACTCACAAGGAATCCTTGTGGGTAAAATGGATTCACGCGTACAAACTAAAGAATAGGAGTTTTTGGGACGTCAAATTGGCTTCCAATGTGAGTTGGGGTTGGCGTAAGCTGCTTCAAATCCGTAATGTTCTTTGGCCTCATTTTTGGCATGTGACTGGAAATGGTCAAAATACTTCTGTATGGTTTGATAATTGGAACACTCACTGCCCTCTTATAAACCATGTCTCTTATCGTGCAATTGCAAGAGCAGGCTTTCGCATTCATGCTAAGGTTAGTGATGTTATTTGTGATGGTGAATGGACGTGGCCCATAGCTTGGTTTAACAGGCTTCCGAATTTATTTCAACTTATAGTTCCTACTATTAATGAAGATCAGATTGACAAAATCTTTTGGAAATCACATGATGGTATTCTTAAAGAATTTTCTACGCGTGAAGTTTGGCAGACCATACGGCAGCGTGGTAATGAGAAAGAATGGTCTCATCTTGTGTGGTCAAGTTATGGAATTCCTAGACATGCTATTCACTTGTGGTTAGTATTACGAAGGAGACTCAAAACTCAAGACCGTCTTAAGCAATGGGACGTGGGAAAGGATGTGGATATCAGCCTTCTTACTTGCCCGCTATGCAAAATGCAAAAAGACTCTCATGAGCATTTGTTTTTCGAATGCTCATTCTCGTCTAATGTATGGCAGTTAGTCTTGGACGTGGCTGGTGTTTCAGGTGTTTCATCTAACTGGGATGACATAATGCATTGGATTTTGCCTATATCCAAAAGAAAATCTGTGAAAACTATTGTTGGGCGTCTAATTCTGGCAGCAACGTCTTACTTTGTTTGGCGTGAACGTAACTACAGGATTCATGGGAAAGGAGATCAGACTTCAGAACAAGTTGCTCGGTATGCTCTTGATTCAGTAAGATTGAAGTTAGCTTCTATCAAGTTTAAAAAGAATGTGAGAGTCAAAAAGCTTATGGAGACGTGGAAATTGAGTTATGGAGGCTGATGGCTCTTTAGTCGTGTTTTGGTGCTAGAGGATTAAGCTTTCTTTGTTTTTTCTTTCTGTTTTCTCTAGCTAGTTTTTAGTTGTCATGCTTTTGAATCTGTTCATAGCATGTTGTTTCGTATTTGTCAAGAGTGGTTCATAGCTACTCTTTTCTTGTACGTTTTCATTTTATTAATATATTCACCGGGTACAATCCCTTTACCCAAAAAAAGTTGAAGATATATCATATGACTTCTACACTTTGATCTTTTCAAACTTCTAGTATTTTATACGATTAATGATTTATTAACATGGAACTTATGCTTACAGGTGGTTTGTTTATTTGTAGGTACGTCTGGATGATAAATGCTAACACAAGAAACTCTTCTTATGATTTCCTTTTATTCCTTTTGGAATAGTTTGCAAATGTTAGAAGATTTTAGTTTGGATGATGTTACAACTTTACAAGGTTACAAACTTTTGTATTGAAATGATTTATTGGAATGAGAATTCATATTTTCTTTTTATCAGTCGATCTTTAAATGTACCATGATACAACAGTATAGTTTAAAATGTATCCGGATACAAGGGAAATAGTTTGAACATGTTAGATGACATTTGATCATGAAAGTTATTTCATACTAATATATGGGTTGACGCAACATGCTATTTTGTCCTATTAACACACTATTTAGGACGCCAATATATGTATCAAAATGTAACACTAGTTAGCCATATATTACGACCTCATAAAGTATCCTGTTATTACTAGTTAGCCATATATTAGGACCTCATAAAGTATCATGTTATATGGTGTATTAGGCCACTCTTTTTAATCTATTATACATTTTTATAGGACACTGAAATTGGTTTCATAATATTAGTGCTTATTAGGACGCTCAAAAGTGTCCTAACCACCTATTACAACCCCTACTTATGTGACACTATTATTTTGATCATATTAAGTTAAAGGTCCTATAAACTAACCTAATAGGACACTAATGGGTATCCTATAAAGTCTGTTTTGTTGTAGTGAGCATTTTAAAAGAAAGCGTAGGTTGACTAGGAATTTGTAAGGTGATGATGATGTTTGGATATGGAAGGCGGCTATGTCAGTTGCAGTTTGGGTCGGTGCACGAGCATGAAATCAATGCAGACTAGGGCTGAGCATGGAAGGTTGAAAACAGAACCGGACAAAAAAATCGACCGAACCGACAAAAACCGAACCGACCCGACAACCCTTCGGTTCGGTTTCGATTTTTTACAATTTTTGGTTTCGGTTCGGTTCGGTCCGACCCAAAACCGACAAAAACATGCACAAACACACGTAAATCGGACCAAACCGACGACCCGACACTAAACCGAACCGAACCGACCATGTTCGGTTCGGTTTCTGTTTAGGTTTTTTATGGTTTTCGGTTTTCGGTTTTGTCGGTTTGGGTCGGTTCGGTTCGGTTCGGTTTTGGACTGACGCTCAGCCCTAATGTAGACCATTAGATCAGAGACGAAGACAATAAGAGGGTATAATGGCATGTGCCCTTAGCAAAAAATAAAAATAAATATAATGGAAAATATTTAAAATATCTTTGTCCCAAATAGCTTGAAGAAGAGAAATGATGTTCTTAATATACAACACTGTGCACATATCATACATGTTAGAATTAGTATAATGCTTTCTTGCATGACTGTGCTCTTGTTAATGTTTAACAACAACATGGTTTTGTATGAAAACAAGAAATAAAATCTTAACTTTTTTTTTTTTTTTGTTTTAATCTCTATAATTTGGAAAATTTACTATTTTGACGGTGTGCTTAATTGGAACGAAGATATGAAATATTAACTTTTTCTTAACTCGTATTAGTTGGAAATGCGTTTAAAGGTTAACGTATTCAGACGGCAGCTTGGAAACAAGATATGAAATTTCGACTTTCTTTTTTAACTCGTATAATTTGGAAATATGTTTAAATAATTAGAAGTTAGAATCTGTACAACGCATTTGTGCATGTCTTTTACTACGTTAATGTCGATCATATTCGAATTGGTAAGATAGAAGTCTATCTTTTTTTTAAACCGTGTAATGTGGAAATGGGTTTAAATGTTGCGTTCACCATTTTAAAAGAAAGTGTAGATTTACTAGCAGTAGCGAAACTTGACCATTTATTTTGAGGGGCGAATTTATTTGGAAGGGCCGAATCTGAGATTTGTTTGTAATCTCAACTAAATTACCCTTAAAACCTATAATATTTATATTATGTGCCGCAAATTTTGGGGGGCCGGGACCCTCCCCTGTCCCCAAAGAGTTCCGCCTCTGTTGACTAGGAATCTGTAAGGTGATAATGATGGTTGGATATCGAAGGCGGTTGTGTCGGTTGCAATTATCGATTTAAGGTGAATAGTAGTTCTAAGTTCCGTGTCGAGCATGAAATCAATTCAGACCACTCGAACAGAGATGAAGACAGGGGAAGGGTGACATGTGTTTCAAGTAACTTGACTCAAGTTAAAAAATCTTTAATCATTGGATTAAAATCAAATGTCAAAATGATGTTGTTTCACTTTTAATTTTAATCTTTGATTTTAATCCAATGGTTGAGAGTCCTCTAACTTGAGTCAAGTTGTCCTACCAACTTAAGAGAATCCTCTTCTCAAAGAAAGATATTGTATCGTCACTTGTTAAAAATTAGCATCAATCATCAAAGTATATTTAGAAGATAAACAATCTAACATGAGCACTTAGATCAATAGCTGGTATCGATTAAGATAAAGAGTAAATTTATGTATCTTATTCTTATGTGATAATGGAAAACCATGAAAGTTCTTAATCCCACATAGGTTGAGGAGGAGAAGCAGTATTACTTTATATACATAATGTGAATGGATCTTGTATTTTAAGATCAGAATAACATTTACTTATCACATCTCATCAAATGTAATAGCAACGTATTTTTACATCTGTGTCATTATCAGATACGAATCTAAAAAATACTATAATCCCATTCAACTTTCAAATTTTGTTTCATTATCAGATACGTACTTTCTCATTTGTTCAAAGTGTCATTATCATATACACGAATCTAAAAAAAATATTATATTACCCATTCAACTTTCAAATTTTGTTTCATTATTAGATACGTACTTTCTCATTTGTTCAAATATCATATACGAACTTTAAAAAAAATACCACAATATTCATCGAACTTTCAATGAAACAAATAGATGAGTCTTAAACGTTGATAATGAAACAAAATTTGAAAGTTAGATGGGTATTGTTGTATTATTTTGGGTTCGTATATGATAATGTCACAAATGAAAAAGTACGTTGCTATCACATGTCATTAACCCTATTTTATACTAACTCTTTAACCTTTTAATGTGCAAGTTTTATTTTTAAGTTTTAACTTTTTATATTTTAATTTTAACCGTATAAAATTTTATTGACAAGCGCTCTAAAGGTTCGCTTAATAGTGAACTTATTTTGTTTTGCTAATTTTGGATACTTACTTTACTTTAATTTACAAGAAAAGTGTTGGAACTTGAGATACGCGTATGTAGTTTTGTAATGAATTTTCATGAACAATCTTTATCGTATTACTTACTTTTTGAGTAGGTTTTTTTTTTTTTTTTTTTTTAAAGCTACATTAAGTAACAGTATTTTAAATGATTGTAAAAGGTTATTTTCTAAAATCATTAGTAAGTTTTGTCTGCCGGGGTTTTTACATGTGTGAATGGGGTTCTTTTTCTTGTATCTTTTAAATCATCTTGGTATGATTGTGTGAAACAATTCAGTTACAGATGTTCAAAAAAAAAAAAAAAAAAAAAATCAGTTACAGGATAGGAGTAGTGGAGTACAGAGTCCGTGACCCGAGCCGTAAGGCTCGTGAGAGTATGTGTTACGGTAGATGAACTATTTAATTAATGAATGGATCAAGTAATGAAACACATGTGATCCTCGTAAACGTTTTGGTTACGTTTTGTATGTATTGTCACATGTTGGTTTGAGTTATTGCTTTAACGAGCTAAATACAACTAAACTTTAAAGGCTACCAAGTAAAAGTTTTTAGGTGTTGAAAGTCTTATAAATGTCTTTTAAGATAACATTTAACGTTTACAGTGTTGTGTAGATAGATTAGGTTAGTATTGTAATACTAGTGTTTGTGTAGTCAGATTTTACAGAACGGGCCTGTTTGGTAGGCTAATATTTGGAGTTTTTTTGAAGCTGTAAGTTTTTTGCTAAAAGCTAATCTCTTCTAAAACAAGTAGCTCTGTTTTGATACATCAACTTCAAGTTTTTATTTTAAACAAATAGCTTCAAAATGAAAAGCTGATTCATTAAGTTTTTAAAATATTTCAGAGCTGTTAGAGCATCCACAATGCATCAAGTCTTTAAAGACTTGATGTATTTAATGCATTAAATGCATACTAGAATTAATAACTAAGACTTGAAAGAATTTGGAAGAATGACTTGAAGTTTATCAAGCTTTTGTAAAAAGCTTTTCATAAAGCTTTCAATGCAATGCTAAAAACCTCTTTAAAAAAGCTTTTTAGAATAGTAAAAAGCTATTCTTAGTTTTTGTATTGGAGATGCCCTTAAAACATAAAATTACTGTTAACAGATTATAATTACAGTTAACAACTAATTTACCAAGCATTATTATTGAAAAAAAAATACAACTTATAGTTCACGTTAACAGCCTTTCAGTTTACACCTTACAGCTTACAGTTAACAACTTACAGCATACAAATTACAACTAGTTTTTGCCAAACATACCTTATGTATATCTACATAAGTTCAATGAATAAAAAAACTTATGGTTTATTGGCCTGTTTTTATTCGTATTGGGTTAATTGCTAATACATGTGCTAACACTTGTATTGGGTTTACTTGATTATTCTCTAAGCAAGGTTCACTTTTTCGGTTCTATACATCTTTTTAGCTTCTTGATTTCTTACGCCTTGTGTTTTGACTTCGCTTTGTGATTAAATGAACTTTTTTGAGTATATTCGATGTACAATGTGATTGAGTGAAATGACATATTAGCCGTCTTAAACTAATAATCATAAGTTTAAGCTAGATTCATTGCTATTTAAGATTTGTATCTTATAATTTTATGATATTTGTTACTTTTCACGATTATATCAATATCTTTATATAATCGCTTCTTTTGATCCTTTATTACCGAGGTTATAAATAACACGAGGCGTGGCGACGGCATGATCAATCCTCACGCTTTTGTGAGATATTTGGGCGCCTTTTAGAACCATGTTTATTAAATATGATATAACCATGAGTGTGTTTGAGGAGTAGCTTTTTTTCCTCTAATAACACGGTTTAGTAACATAGTTGTAGCTGTAATCATGATGTGAAAATAATTTTAAAATGCTACTTCATGAAATGTTGGAAAAAATATCATTTAAAGAAAAAGAAAAAAAAGAAAGAAAAGATGATGCTTGCTAAACGAGCACTAAAATGACAACGTCCAACGCTCACCGCTTCTAAATGCTTTTAAACATTATCCGCCAAGCACAACCATTATCTTGGATAAATTTAGACCCGATGTGGCGATGTTACAATGTATGTTTAGTCGTGTGATAAAATTCAAAACAATCCATCAAAATTAAGACTATTGTTGCTAAAGATTTCTATATAGGTAGACGACTTTTGACTAAAAACCCACACTTACATAGTAAACTAGTTTAACTTAAAACATCATTCTCAATATCAACTTTTTAATTGTTTGGTGATGTAATTTCCTAAATGGAATACTGTGTTGAACGATTCTTATTCACACATGATCGAGAATTAGTTAGGCTTGAGAGATAAGGTTTGAAGAATAGTATTTGTGCCAAGTGTCAACTACACACCGCTAAACATAATAAACACTTTTATGTGAATCAAGGTCGTCAAGATCGGGATCCTACCCATGATCGTTTTCGTCTTTGCAAGATCGTGATCGTAAGATCGGATCGGGATCTTAAGATCCTACTCTAATGTTATTTGTTAATAGTTTATGTAATTTTATACAAATCTATAAATTCTAATGCATTATAACCACAAAATACTATGAATGTTTCATATAAATGTTGTCCTAAATTCTAATTATAAAATATTTAAAAAGATTCATATGTTATTTTTTGAATTCTAAAAATAAACAACACATAAATATGTAGTTTTTTAGTTTGTAATCCGATAAAATTAAGATCGGATCGGATTAGATCGTATGATCGTATGTTTAAGATCGGGATTCTATAAGATCTTAAGCTTGCAAAGATGCTATGTATGATCTGGATCGTTTTTGCTTTGTTGTATAATAAAATCGTAAGATCCTAAGATCAGGATCGGGATCCTGACAATGTGAATTACAAAAATCCTGTCCTTGACATATTTGTCAACCTATTTACTCGAAGAATGATGTATGCCTCTAGAATTCTAGCTCGTCTTTCTGGACTTGTTTTACGTGTTATGTTAAATATTTGGACTTTTTAAGCTAATGTATTATAAGTCTCGTCTCATTTCAACTATGATGTTGTTGGTTACATGATACTCGATATTAATACGACATTTAACTCTTTTTCTTCATAAAGAAACTCATTTATGTGATTTTCAAACTTAAAGCAAACCAAAAATCATATAAAGCTAATTTTCTTCATCTATGTATAGCCAAAAAGTGTATGCAATACTCTAACCTATATATCTCCCTAAAATGTTTAAATAAAAAAGGTGCGTTTGGTTTGTTGCTATGAATCACAATAAGTATGGGTGTTGATATATGATGGAATGGTAATGGAGGGTATGATGAAACCACCACACACATAAGATATGAGGAAACCTTCACATTTGGGTATCCTTAATCCATTGTGGTGGGCTCTGTAACCAACCAAACAATATTAATAAATTTCAAAGTCATAAACTCGTACCCATACACCCCCAATCAAACGAAATCTTCTTAGATTACAAGCACTTATTCTAACGACCTTTATCATAATAGTTAAGAAAACTATAAATGTCGATCAAGATATATTGGCAAAGCACATATCTAAAGCATACAAAGCACATAAATGTCGATCAAGATATATTAATAAAAAAATATAAACCAAAACATTTAGTATCTACAAAAGTACACCTAATAGTTTGAAAAAGCATAAAATATGCACTTAACTTCTAAGCACACATCATTAAAACCTTAAAAATCTAGAAACGAAAACAATATTCAGAATCAGTATAACCCTTTGAAAAAGAAAGGTTCTTGGTCACAATAATCAACAAAATAACTCCTTATTAAAACAAAAATAAATAATGACTAAAATATATATTATACATTTCAATAATTATTTGTGTTACTTTAATAAGGAAAAAAATCTCTGCTGCAAACAACATGATCCTTCTCTGCTGCTAAGTGTAGCTAATAGACTAGTTGTGTATACCAGGAATTCTAAAAAATATATAGGTTGGCGGGAACACCTTGACCCCGGATGTTTTTTTGGCACTAGCCATTATCCACCTCACAAGAAATAGCTCCGACAACTCTCTTGGCCTAGTGGGACACCAACTGGAGTGAGCACGAGCCAAGACTCAGACCCCTGAGTTCTTATTCCACAAAGTCTCTCCAGTGTGCCCATAGGTTTTGCGAAGATGGATATCTATCTAAAGCAAATGCCAAGGATGAGACTTGAACCTGGGTCAATTGACTCAAGTACAAATGCTCCAACCATTAGACTAATGCTCTAGTGGTATTTTTACATCAAGAATGTTATCAGAGACATCGTGTACAATCAGAGACCATTGAAGCAACAGATAACACCATGTTATTTGCAGTAGGATGTTATCCTTATTAACATATGTTATGTTTTGCATTATTCGTTTTGTTTCAAAAAATTTCACAAAAAAATTATCCGAAATTAATATAAACGAACGCAACACATAAACATGTGGCTATTAATTTGTTTTGATAACTTAATAGAGAAGGATCCTCTCAAGTTATTTTTATAACTTGAGTCAAGTTACTCCGTAAAAGATTGTGAGTCATTGGATTTGATCCAATGAAATGGCTCACACACATTCAACTTGTCTCAAGTTGTAAAAAGAACTTGAGAAAATCTTTCTCTTAACTTATATAACAAATTAAAAGTTGAGTGATCTCCGAATACATAATTCTAACAAAAATCTATACATTTTTCTACTATTAACAAAGCACTTGTTATCTAAAGAGTGCACCTAACAGTCATAAAATATACAGTTAACTTGTAAGCACACATCATTAAAACCTTAATCTAGAAAAGAAAACAATATTCAAAATCAGTGCAACCCTTTGAAAAAGAAAGGTTCTAGCCCACAATAAATAATCAACAAAATAAATGCTTATTATCATATATACTATTTGTCAAGACAAACCTCCTTCACTTGACACGTGTCCCGCATTAAATGTCAACTTTCGCAAGTTGGCAAAAATAGCCCCTGAGGTTTAAGTGTCGTCGCAAAGTAAATCCTTCGCAAGTTGGCAAAAATAGTCCCTAAGGTTTAAGTGTCGCTGCAAAGTAAGTCCTTTATAGCAATTTGGCAAAAATAGTCCCTATCTAAATTCACGTCTACAAAAGCAATCCCGCTGCATCGCGCGGGGTTTCATCACTCGTTAATAATCTAAACCACCTCATCTTTACACCTTCGTGGCAGCTTCCTAGCAATAATTAAAAACTCCACCCGCCAAAACACTCAAACAACACATTTTTTATTACAAAGATAATTACGATGTAGTGACCCCACCACCCATGACTACTTCGTTAACTTCTATTTTACACTTTAGTCAATCATCAAAACACACACAAACACATTAACCTCAATTCATGTTATTGTTTAACAGTTCATAACTTACTCATAGGTACTTACGTATGTATGTTTTTTTTTTATTAGGCAAGTTGTGTGTAAATGCATGCAGTTTTAGTAGTAACTAGCTAAAAACGCGTTTTTATTTTTAAAAGTTGATTTGGTCTATTATATTTTTTTTATATATAAGTTATGGTGGCTTTCATTTTCTGAGTTTTGGTTCTTTTGATGATATGTCATATATATGTATGTGTGATTGATAATTTATATATTTTATTTATTCATTTGTTCCAGCTAGCTAGTTTAAACCAAGTCAGCTCAGTTGGTGGATCGGGTTCTTGTTGTTGTTGAGTTGTTGTTGGGTTCATTGATTGATTAGTTTACGCGTTGGTTTCGAAGAAAATAGATTCGTGTTTTTTGTATATACATACATGATGGAGGTTTTTAGGGTAGAGAAGCATAGGTTGCTGAGTTTGGGTTTGATCATATGTTTGCTGTATCAGAATTTGAGTTTCTGCTATGGTTTTGATGATGAAGGTATGTCTTATTTAGAGTAAAGTATGTAAACTTGTTTTTTTTTTCATGATTTTTATGTATGTTGTATCTTGGCAGGTTTTTATGTACATAATCCGTGTTCATGGTTTGGTTTTGACTGCTCCAAGGGACATGTTTTATCTTTGTAAGTAATTCAATATGATGTTCCTATTCGGTTATGATTTGAATTGCAATTCTAGTCGCAAGTTCTTAGTATGCTAATAAATCTTTAAAAAGAAGCTAGTTGTAATCTTCTATCATTTTAGCTTATTTGTCATTTGTCAAGGATGTTAAACTTTTTTTTTTTGTAGTTTTTGAATCTTTTTGAAATGTTAGACAATAGCTGATCTAGTACTTTTCAGGAACATTGGCCAAATCAGATTCAAGTCCCCCCGAAAACTGCTTGAAAATGAGAATATAGAGATAAGGCCGCCAGGTTTTCCGTTCCCTACATCAACATCACCTTCACCTTCGCTATCACCATCACCATCTCCATTACCTCAGTTGCCACCAACAGATGCACCAGTGTCATCACCATCTCCTTCTCCTCAAACCGCAGTTATCCCAGATCAACCCCTCGCTCCCCCTTCTTTCACAGTCCTTGTGTCTCCACCTTCCCTTCCTCGTCCATCAATCGTTAGACCAAGTTCAAGCTCGAATAAGCATCTTGTTTTGATCTTATCTATTACTCTTGGAGGTTCTGCATTGGTTGGAATTGCAGTATTATTGCTATGGCGCGGCAATAAAGTGGCCACTGTTAGGCCTTGGGCCACTGGACTAAGTGGCCAATTACAAAAAGCGTTTGTCACTGGTACTAATTTTCTATCATATTCACCTTAATCATATTTATGTTATTCAATCAAGACTAAAATTGTTTAATATTTACATATTAGGGGTTCCAAAGCTAAAAAGATCAGAACTTGAGGCAGCTTGTGAAGATTTCAGCAATGTAATCGGTTCAACATCGTTTGGGACTGTATATAAAGGGACGTTATCAAGTGGGGTTGAAATAGCAGTTGCTTCTGTGGCTGCACCTTCCGCTAAAGAGTGGTCAAAGCATCTTGAAAGCTCGTTTAGGAAGAGGGTACTTTTTTTTATACCGATTCTAGCATATATGGCTCATGAGTTTCTTTTTTCACTTAACGTTTCTGCTGTGGTATAATTTCAGATTGACATGTTATCGAAGGTGAACCACAAAAATTTTGTGAACCTTCTTGGTTATTGCGAGGAAGATGTGCCTTTTACCAGAATGATAGCGTTCGAATATGCTCCAAATGGAACACTCTATGAACATTTACATAGTGAGTATATTCATTCTGTCGATATTCCATTAGGAACTTTAGTTTGATTTTTCTCTAAGAATATATTCTTTGGGGTGTTTGGGTGTACAGTTTGAAATAAGTTACAAAACATGAATCCAAACACCAGATTGGAAAATAAGCAGTATTTGTTGCTTTAGTTAGGAAATATTGTTCGAGCATACTGATCTATAATTTCAATCGTTTTTCTTCATGTATCAATTACATATGAACTTATGTATAAGTTTTGAACTTTGCAGTACAAGAATCAGAACACTTGGACTGGATAATGAGGATGAGAATCATAATGGGAATGTCATACTGTCTCGACCACATGCATCAACTAACTCCACCCATTGCCCACAAAAACCTACACTCTTCATCAGTAAACTTAACCGAAGACTACGCAGCAAAAATATCAGATTTCGGCCTATGCAACAATGCATCAACTGCGAACACTGAACAAACTCCTGAAAGTAACGTTTACAGCTTTGGTATTATACTATTCGAGATCATAACAGGTAAAATCCCATATGCTGGAGGTGATACGGTTGACGAGTGGGTACTAGACTTTTTGAAAAGCGACAATCCCTTGGCTGACTTGGTAGATCCCACATTAGATTCATTCGACGCAGATCAGCTTGAAGCTATTGGTAACATCATAATATCTTGTGTCAATTCCGACCCAAGAAGAAGGCCGAAAATGAGAGATGTGACTGCTAGACTAAAAGAGATAACGAGAATAGCTCAAGATGGAGCTACACCTAAAATTTCACCGCTTTGGTGGGCAGAACTTGAAATATTGTCAACCGAGGCAACATAATATTATACCCTAAGTAAGTATTTTACTCGTTTTTCGTTTTATAAACTTATGAAAGTTGGAACATATACATATATATAAATCTCTATATATGGTAGATGTACATAGATAGAAAGAGGCTGTTGACGGGAGAGTTGTGTGATTTTGCAAAATGGGTGTGTTGAGATTAG
The DNA here is from genome assembly GCA_019973895.1 of Chrysanthemum seticuspe. NCBI lineage: Eukaryota > Viridiplantae > Streptophyta > Magnoliopsida > Asterales > Asteraceae > Chrysanthemum > Chrysanthemum seticuspe. The sequence goes on along the minus strand of BPTQ01000002.1, from coordinate 260,696,280 downwards.
TTGCGAAAAACGCGTAAATCTTCAACAGTAATTTTATTCTTTTGTGCCTTGTATTTTTTACCTCATATCAGTTCCCTTGTTGTACCACTGTCATCAGTGATTTGTTTGAGAAACTTCACAGGGTTCCAAAAGGCAATCAAATTGCACATTTGGACATTGTTGTGTTTTTGTTCTATGAAAAGTTTTCGCAGGAACAAACTACTGATCTAACCCGTCAGTTTCTTCGTTCTTCACATCTTTTTATTTAAAGGCTCGAAAAATCATACATGAACAGCAGGGCCGTCTTTAGGGAGTGCAAGCGGTGCTATGCACTTCTATTATATGTATACAACATGAAGCTTGAGTTTAATTAGTTCACGCACAACTGATATACGTGTATTTTGTATAATTGTATGTGTTTAAGAGCTTTGTCGTGATGGCACGGGGCCACCGAAATCCGTGAGACGGCCCAGAATTGAACAGTCATATGATAGAAAGTAGAAGTTTTTTGTTTGCTTTAGGAAGTTTTGTCAAGAAATGTGACATAATATTCAAGTTGTAACAAAAAATGAACTTTGTCAAAACTGAACAGTAAAAAGATTGCTATGAAAATTTGTGAAAATATTATACCTTTGTCTTTGCATTAAAGAAAGTAGCTTGTTCTTTTGTTTACTTATATATTTATTTTTTAACTTATTCACAATACATATTTGGTTCAAAACCCACTAGATACACATTCAGAGTTGACTACACCTTCGGGAGTGGCTACTCCCGGGCAAGGGTTGGAAACCGTCAAAAACTCACACATTTGAGGGCGGCCAGACAAAGGGTTGGAAACCGTCAAAAACTCACACATTTGAGGGTGGCCGGGCAAAGGGTCGGAAACCGTCAAAACTAACCCTAACATGATTTGTTTACTCGTTTTCAACTTCTTGTCATTTTTATGAGTGCGAATATACCGAAAAACAACACATTAACATGATATTTTATATGATGTGACATATTTTAGTAGGTATATTATTGGTGGTTGTCTTCATGTTTATCTAACTTGTGAAAACCGGCAGCCGGCCCGTGGGATTATGTTATGTGGTCCTATTTGGTTGGCACGTTAAATCCATTTTAAAGCACTAAGTTATTGAATACTTTTTTATGAACAAGTCTACATGGTGTGTCTAATAATAATATTTTTTTAGCAAATAATATCTTCTTCTTTTGTTTTTATTAGTTGGCTGTATTTGTTTGATTATTAGAAAGTTATTGTGGTTGGAATTTTATTTCTTGATTCGGCTTTCTAACAAGAGATGCCATTCACGTTTGAGTATTTAAATAACACCAAAGTCCAAACTAGAATAATTATTTAGTAACAAAGACATTCTTAAGGGTATTTTAAAAGAATGTAATAATTGTGGTATATTTGGCTTTATGGAAATTTATTATTTCGAATTGTATCTGTATTTTCCAATTTTCAAACAAAAATTAATATCATACTATTTTATAATGCATAAATGCTTTCTTAATATAGAAATACTTAAAATTCAACATTGCTTATTATAATAAAATTCAATAGCTTCATCATTATAAGTTCTTAAGCTAAAAATACAACCAATTTAATGCTATTAATATAGTCAATGTTTTTAATGTAGTCAATTAATTAACTGTCAATAAATACAATTAATGCAGTTATTAAAATACCTATTCAATAAGAAATACAAATTATTACGCATGTTGTACAACTAACTTAAACACAATTTTTGCATTAAATGTCCCTAATACAAATAATCAAGGTTTCAAAAACCGTGAATCGGTAGTCGGACGGTCGACCCTCTTGTAGCTTGTAATCGGTCTAGGCGGGATTAATCGGATTGGTATTTTTGGCAAGTTTGGGTATTTCTGGCGATTCAAAAAAAATCTTGATATAGATATAAACAACAAGTATGAATACATTTGTTCAAGATTGCAAAAATCGCGAATCGGTGATTAATCTTATCGGCATTTCTAGCAAGTTTTAGGTATTTCTGGTGAATTTTGGGTATTCCTAGCAAGAGTTCCTTAAAAATCATCTTGTAATATATATGAAAGCGACTATAAGTGATTAAAACTAGCTTACGATGAGTTTTGGGCATTTCCGGCGAGATTTGCAAGTTTCCGGCAAGTTTTACCATCGTTGACCATTGTTGACCGATTTGTTTGACCGATTTATACAAATCGGCAAGGTTGGTGGCCCAGTAGCACCTAGGCGGTGATTAATCGGCTTTGTAGACTTTTTTTACAACGCTGCAAATAATAAAGCACGTTATACAAATATTCAATCCCGAATAGGCAACGGGCTAAACGGGCTGAAGCTCGAATGAACACGAACGACTTTTGACTTTTGATTCCATTAACATATATTTTAAAGTATCCGTCACTACACGTACGTGTACCCTACTAATATATTATTATGGTTGGTAAATTTATCAAGAAACTACATATTTAAGTATTTAGATGTTAATATTTACCAAACGCACACTTATGTTATGTAACAAATATTACTATAAAAATACCATAAACTTCAACATTTCAAGCCTTGCATACGTCGTAATAAATAACTGTCCATGAAGACTACGTCCAAATTTGTTAGGTGCAAAAGGTTATTAACATGTAACTAAAAACGGCTTTTTCATAATGCGATGGGCATACATGACTCACCAGTTGTAGCTATATGCCGCCAAGAATTAAACCCATAACCTTGTGCTTGTTAAGTGCAAACGTAAATATGCCCTCACTCATTACGAACTGACTTTCGTCCATATTTGTTGTCACAAACCAACAACTAAATAACCACAACCAACAACTAAATAACCACAAGAAATCCCTTAAGCTGATATGATCGGGTTGCAAGTTTGAGCAATGTTAAGGGCCAGCCTATATACACAAATATGATATTTTTAAAGAAAAGAAGCTAGAGCATTTGAATCATTATAAGATACTAGCAGGGTATCCGCACAATGCGGCGGTGGGTACTTTGTGATAATTTTATGGTGTCGTGTACACTCGGCTTTATTGTTGATGTTTTAAATGTGTGTGAGAGAGATATGAAATAGTTTTGTGTATTTATATAGCGGATGCGGTTATATGTTTTTAATAATTATTACTTATAATAATAATTTTTATCGGTTACACGTTTTTAATAATGGGTTGTAAATGATTTGAAAATTGTATTTAATTTAATGAAAACGTCTGCATTTAATTTTGAATAATGAGATGTATTGAATTTTAAGCCTTCCTCTTACAATAAGTGTGTAGGCTTAGTTTTTTTAAGACTTTCTTTTTAAGAATAGCCTAAATGTAGGGTTGTAAACGAACCGGACGAACACGAACGGAGCCTTGCTCATGTTCTTTCATTTAATTTTAACCGGACAAATAAACGGACATGAACGCTTAAACGGACGAATTTTCTTGTTCATGTTCGTTTATTAAGAAAATGAGTTGTTCATGTTCGTTTATTAAGAAAATGAGTTGTTCATGTTTGTTTATGTTTGTTCATTAAGACACTAAAAGAACACAACTAAACGAACACTAAACGAACATAAACGATCGGATATAAATGAACATAGATAAACAATCATAAACTTTATTAAATTATGCACACTATATTATTTTATGAGTGTTTATTTGTTTAAACAAACAAATTTTAAAATTATATAATTAAAAGATATGATATACGAATATAAATAAGTAAATGAATATAAACGGACGTTAATGAACGCATAATCGGACGTTCACGAACATAAATGAACGGACACGACTTTTGTTCATGTTCGTTTCATTTAACTAAATGAACGTAAAATATTATTCATGTTCGTTCATTTAATAAATAAACGAACTTTTTACCGAACATTTAATGAAATGTTCACTGAACGTTCGGTTTGTTTACAGCTTTACCTAAATGCATTATATAGTAGTTAAGATAAGATCATAAATACATCAAGTTTCTCTATAAGGTTTTTAGTAAGGCGATAAAGAGATAATATCCGCTTTTGGAAGAATATATATATGATCCAACTATAAAAATTTAGAATCATTATTGTTGTAACTAAGCAATTTAAATTTATAGGGAACTTATGGTAATTACAGTGACTAGTTTGCAAGAAAACTACAATAGTAACAATCATTCGATAAGATATTTTATTTTTTATTTGCCCATTTTAGCAAATTATGATAAGTAAGAAGAATATGGTCTGAGTTTTTGAAAAGAAAAAAAAAAGTTATGCTTCTAAAGTAAATACATAAGTGTTTTGCTAAACATAGTTTTAAGGGTTACGTTTAAAAAACAAAAATATGTATAACTAATGGTATATAAAGTCGATTAAGAAAGAGACAAATTTAAAAGATAGACAATTATTATTCAAGGTACACTCATTGAGAAAAAAAAGTTTGGACTATCATAGCCTATCAATCACTACTCGAGAATTATGATTGTATATGGGTGGATAACAATATAGTGAAATACTACATATAACTATATAAGCTAGAGTTAAATGGTGTGTGTTATGTTTAAAAAAAATGGTGTATGTTTCTTTATTAATGGGCTTATTAGTTGTAATCATATGTACTTGTTTGTTTGAGACATACGGGCTGGGCTTGTTAATGGGCCAAAACATGCGATCAATGAATATCTATTTGGTTATATAGCTTTTTCAACTGACCAAATAATAGAACTCTGAATTTGGATTGGGAAATGACTTGAACACTCCATTTTTTAATTAAAACACTCAATTATACACATTAAACTGTTGTATTTTACATATACATTTTTTTAACCGATTGCACATATAAGTGTGCAAATCAAAACATAATGTGTGCAAATCATCTCCCATTTGGATTATAGGTTACACCGGGCAGACCTAAATAAACAAATAAAGTAGTAGATTGTATTCAAATTTTAGGATGGCTCTGTTAGAATATTATGATATGATATAAATTTGCAAAGAGTCAAATAGTAGCATATAGTGAATAGAATAAATGTGTAGATTGTATTCAAATTTTAGTATGGCTCCGTTAGAATGCGATGATAGAATAGTATAGCTTATGTTTAATCTTTTTGATGAGGTCTGAGATTCAAATACATGAGCCTCTGTGTATTTGTATCAGGCTATGTATCATAAGATTTAGGCTGGATAGCAAGGGAGGGTGAGTGACTCACCTTGCCTCTAACTCACGCGTAACTCCTTTGTGCATGGTGCACATTGACGCACTAGTCACACAACCCAAGACAAGCTAAGGTAAACGACTCACCTTAAAGTTTAATAATTATTTATTTGGTTTGTGAGTGTATGCGGAGTATTTAATGACATATATTTTTATAAAGTGAATATTTTGGTGAAAGGTGATGGTAAGGTGACATTGTCCATAAAAAGATAGTGGAAGTGAGTGAAAATGAAAAGAAAAAGAAAGCTGTGATGACGTTGAGGTGTAAACTGAGTCGCTCACCACCTTGCCATCCTGCCTTATATATACACATTTCACCTTTGAGGGAAAAGAAAAAACAAATAAAATACTAACTAGTAGATATGATTCCATTGCTCACGACTTTATCAAATTCAATCATGCAAAATCTAAAGTTCAAATAAGTGCCACTCACGTCTTCAAATCCATATATCGTCATTTCAGATATATAACTTAGGACAAAATTATTTGGGCAGAGATACATGAATACTACTTTTTAATTAGCTGTTGGGAATAATTCGTACCAACAAAATCTAAAAAATGATGAATACTAATAAAAAAGATCAATAATGGCCTTCACGTAGCTTAATTCTTTATAACATAACAACTTAGTTTAGATTTGGTTCAGATTTTGATTAGTAGCCACCACGTTTGTCTCAATTTTGCTAATATGATCATCTAAGCAAACTATATATATAATGCAACATTCCTCACCTCTTTCATCCCACAAACAACTATCATTCTTATTGCTTACAAGTCTCCAACGACACTCGAGAAACAAAAATGGCAAACAATCATTTGATCATCATCTCAATCCTCCTCCCATTGGCCTTCCTAGCAGCAGCCGTGACGGCCCATGAGGTACCTGCCAAACAAGACAAAACCGCCACGGTTGTAGTGGAAGGAAAAGTGTACTGCCAGAGTTGTAAATACTTTGGATCATGGTCTCTAACCGATGCTGAGCCAATCCCGGCTGCCAAAGTTAGTGTCATTTGCAAGAACCACAAAAAGCGAGTGAGCTACTATAATGCATTTGAGACCGATAAAAATGGTTACTTTTATGCTGAGCTTAAGGACTTCAAGATGACCCATTTTTTGTTGGACCATCCTCTTCATTCTTGCCATGTGAAGCTTGTGTCATCACCCCTTGAATCATGCAATCTTTTGTCAAATATCAACAATGGTATTTATGGGTCACCTCTAAGATTTGAGAACAAGGTGTTGTATGGAAAGAACTATAATGCAGTCGTTTATGAATCGGGTCCATTGGCTTTTCGTCCTTCTACTTGTGATCCAGAAACCACTGACTAGAATGAACATTGTAATCGAATTGATCTTTTTTGACGTAATGTAACTATTATCCTAGATTCAAGTAATTATATTTAAAGTTTTTGAATCATACGATTGTAAGATATGTATGTAACATGTACATTCGAATATGTAGCAATGTAAGACAATTTTTAATTGATTGGTTTGCGATAGAACAAGGAATTATTATTGGTCTTTTTTATAGCAAATATAGCGCTTAAGAAACTAGTATATGCTCTAAACTTGTCAAGTTTATCCCTTACAACAACAACAATATCGAATTTTGCTGAAGCCAAGCACGTATGGTGGAGGTGAGGTGAGATGTAAGCGTGTCTCTTACCAGTTAAGATATCTCTGACAAAAAAGAAATGGATATCTCTAATAAAACTGAAATTCCAATGTAAGTAGTTTTGGCTCAGGTGGTACCTTTAAATGTACATGATATGATTGAATCGTGAATATGATTTTGATTGATTGAGTTGCCATAATACATTGTACGTCTAAATATACACATATAGAATATTCTAGATGTGGGCTCGGGCCCGTTACACAAATACAAACTATATACGGGCTAACACTCCCCCGTAGTCAAAGCGGGAGGATACTGGACACTGAGACTGGAGCGAAATTCCTCAAATAGAGCAGATGGCAATCCTTTGGTGAAGATGTCTGCATACTGAAAGCGAGAAGGAACATGGAGAACCCGAACCTGACCAGTGGCAACCAAGTCATGAACAAAGTGAATGTCTATCTCAATGTGCTTCGTACGCTGATGTTGAACCGGATTACAAGATAAGTAGACAACACTAACATTATCACAGTAGACAAGCGTAGCGGAAGATAAGGGAGTGTATAGCTCACGAAGTAAGTTTCGTAACCAACAAATATCGGCAACAACATTTGCAACACCACGATATTCGGCCTCTGCACTGGAACGAGAAAGCGTCGGTTGGCGCTTAGAGGACCAAGAGAGTAATTTGTTGCCATGAAAAACACAATAACCTGAGGTTGATCTCCGTGTAGTGGGGCAACCAGCCCAATCAGCATCAGAATAGGCAACCAAGTCTGTAGTAGACGAGGAAAATAACTGCAAGCCATAATCCAGAGTACCCTGAACATACCGCAAGATCCTTTTAAGGGCAGAGAAATGAGGCTCTCGAGGATCATGCATATGAAGACAAACCTGCTGAACTACATAAGAAATATCAGGTCTGGTAAAGGTGAGATATTGTAATGAGCCCGCAAGACTCTGATATAAAGTCGGGTCAGATACCGGATCACCATCATCCCCCAGTTTAGACTCAGTCTCAACAGGAGTCCGACTGCGATTACAACCAACCATATGTGCTCTCTCCAAAACTTCAATAGCATACTTCTTCTGAGATAAGAACAACCCTGAAGAATCACGTGTGACAGATATACCTAAAAAATAATTAAGTGAACTGAGATCTGTCATAGCAAACTCCTGATGTAAGGATTCAATGATCCGCTGCAATAAACTCTTAGAAGAAGCCGTGAGTACAATATCATCAACATATAATAATAGGTAAGCAATATCCGTCCCCTGTCTGTATATAAATAAAGATGAGTCACAACGACTATGAGAAAACCCAACTCGAGTGATATAAGATGCAAATCGCTGAAACCAAGCTCTAGGGGCTTGCTTGAGCCCATACAGAGACCGTTGCAGTAAACATACATAATCAGGATGGACAGAGTCCCGAAACCCCGGAGGCTGATGCATATAAACTGTCTCGGATAAATCACCATGCAAAAAAGCATTCTTGACATCAAGCTGATGAATCGGCCAATGTCGAGAGGTAGTTAAACTCAGAACAGTCCAAATAGTACCCGGTTTAACAACCGAACTAAAAGTCTCATCCATATCAATCCCCTCTAATTGAGTACTGCCATTCGCCACAGGACGAGCCTTGTAGCGACTAAGAGTGCCATCATCCAAATACTTATGACAAAAGAGCCACATGTAGCGAATAATGTTGGCATCCAGGGGTCGAGGCACCAGAGTCCAAGTACCGTTCTTAATAAGTGCAGAGTATTCATCACACATAGCATTTTGCCAATTTGGATCATTAAACGCATCACGATAGGATTTTGGTAAGGGAGACACAGAAGAGACATACACGTTAGGACGTTAAGTGAGACGATTAGTCCTGACACGATATCGTGTGACCATGGTATGAATGGAGACATGGTTTGGGTTGTGAGAAGGATTTAGAATGATAGTTGGAGTTTGGGTCGTAGTAGATGGAGGTTGTGTTGAAGATGTAGCGGGTGGGGGAGTGGGTGGGTGAGCTACTGGTGGTGATGGATTGGGTGTGGGTGGTGAGTTTTCGCCATGTTGAGGCATGTTTGTGTGTTCAAGTGGTGTTTTTGGTTGAGGTTGATCAAATGTGGTGTGGGTTGGAATGGAGGGAATGATTGTAGGGATTAAATATTGTGTGTCATCCAAAAAAGTGTAAGTTGGTGATGACGTCGATTGAGATGAACCATAAGGAAATATAGTTTCATCAAAAGTAACATGGCGTGAAAGTATGATTTTATTTGTTTGAAGGGTAAGACAACGATAGCCACGATGATTGGAGGCTTGTCCCAAATAAATGAAGGTGTGCCGCGTGGTTTAAGTTTGTGATTAGGGTATAGGTGAGGGTAACATAAGCACCCGAACGTGCGTAAAAGGCTATAATATGGGTTTTGGCCAAAAAGAAGGGTATAGGGAATGTCGTTGTTAATGGCATTCGAAGGTAAGATATTTATTAAGTGTATGGCCATATTTAAAGCTTCAACCCAAAATGTCGGTCGAAGGTTTACTTGAAAGATCAAGGTTCGAATTTGATTGTTGATGGTTCGAATCATCCGTTCGGACTTGCCATTTTGTTGTGACATTTGAGGACATGAAAAACGAAACTGAATGCCATTGTCGGCAAAAAGTTCATGTAGGTTGCGGTTGTCAAACTCACCGCCATGATCACACTTAAATGACCGAATGTCACACTTAAATTGAGTATGGACATAGTTACGAAATAAGATAAACTTAGACAAAACATCAGATTTGTTAAGTATAGGATAAACCCAAACAAAATGCGAATAATGATCCAGAAACAATACATAATACTCTGAATCGGTGAAGTCCATACATCCGAGTGAATAATATCAAAACAAGCATTAACGACAGTATCAGAACTAACAAATGGAAGTCGAACGTGTTTGCCAAGTCGGCAAGCATGGCAAAGCACGGGAGGCTTCTCTTTATTACACAAAATAAAATTATTAGAAACAAGACGACGTAACACTTCGCTTCCTAGATGTCCAAGGTGCTAATGCCACGTATGCTGACTAATAAGAAGAGCTTGAGGAATGGTAGACGGGGCCGTGACAGGATAAAGGTCACCCGTGCTATCACATCGGAGAAGAACCCGACGCGTCATGAAATCCTTAACAGAAAAATCAAGTGGGTCAAATTCAACGGTACAATTATTATCACGTACAAATTAATGAACAGATATTAAATTTTTGACAATATGGGGGATGATAAGAACATTATTTAGGTGAAGAGGCCTAGAGGGAGTTGGCAAAATGCTATGACCCCTATTGATGACAGGAATAGAATACCCATCACCAACCGAGACAGGCGGATACATGCATGTATTAAAAACATTACTAAGACTATTAACATAAGCATTAATATGCAGACTTGCACCTGTGTCCTTATTTCAGGCACCAACTGGAGGATCATGAAGAGTCCCGATAGTGAAAGCATGAGGTAACATTGTTGCCTGTCCCGTAGTGGTTGTTTGGCCAATCGATTGATGTGGTGGACCTGGTGGGGCGGGTGGGGTTCGAACAGTAGGAGTTACCAAGGGAGGGGCGGTTGGGCCTGGGTGGGCTTGTATTGCCGGTTGAAGCTGGTTTGAATAAATAATAGGTTGAAATGGTACGTGGGCTGAAACACCAGATGGTGTAATATAGTGTGTTGATTGGGCCGAAGTTAAGCCAAAGCCAGGTGGGCCTCGTAGATGGTAGGTTGGGCTTGGGGAGGTTAATTGGTTCGTGTTTAGCAAACTGTGAGTAGTGACAAAAGCAGTAGGTCCAACGTCTGGAGTATTAATACTGCCTTGATTTCCAGTGTTATGCCCCATATTATTATGCCCCGTAATTCTAAGTTTTCACAAAAGTTTTAACACAACTTCCTCCATGTTACTGCCTTTCTTATGTTCGACAGTTCTCACATTATTTTTAGCATTTGTGTCGTGAACAAATTTGCAACCCATCCCGTACCGGCATGCACCCTTAGCATAATTAATACAAGGTTTCCATGATTTAACTTGAGGGTTAGAGGGATTCCGGGAAATACCTTTGTCGGTCAGAAGTATCAAGGGAGATGAAGACGAGGAGTCCACGGGAAGAGATAGGGACTTCGATTTCAACCGCATCTCTTCGGTGACAAGCATTGAGCGAGCCGTTTTGAAGTCGGGAAAAGTATCCCTATAGTGCATAATGCCACAAACTTGATCATATTTATCGGTAAGGCCTGCAAGAGCATAGTGTACGAAATCCTTGTCCGGAATGGGAGAGTCTAGGCTTGCAAGAATGGTGGCAATTGACTCAAGTTTCCCGAAGTATGTCTCCATGCTTTGATCTCCAAGCCGAATGGATCTTAACTCCGCCTTCAAAGCATTGGTGCGTAAACGCTTGTTGTCTTTGACAATAGTAGTGAGTATGTCCCATGCTTCCTTGGCCGTTTTGGGACGTGCAACTACCAACCTTCGTTGAAGTGAATCCGAAAGCGTTGTAAAACTCCAGGATAGAACGATCTTGTCCACCTTGATCTCATATTGGGTGTAAGTAGGGACTGAACTATATGAACTACCATTAGAGACTCCAAAGATAAACTTGTCTACTTCATCGCTATAGCAAAGTTGCTCGAAGAAAAACTTTCACGAGCCGTAGTTCTAGTTGTCAAGATCAAGTTTGACGGGAACCCGAGTTAATAGATGATGGTGTGTGACTGCCAAGAGTTTCTCGGAGAGAGTGACAGGGCGTGTGGTGGAACTGGTCATTGTGTATATTAGGGTTTAGAGGTTTTAAAAAAGAATGAGTTGGGTGGATCGACAACACTGTTGTATTAGTTTGAGTGAAGTTACCACAGTGGGAGAATAATATTGGTGATTATGGAGTGAATGCTTTTGAAAAAAAAAAGGTTTTTGTTTGACGTGTGGATTATGTGACTGAAACACGAATCACCAACACAATAAAATAGTGATTTGTGACCTAAGAACAAATACCAAAACACACTATGCGATGTTGATTTTTTTACAGGGAGATTTGAGGTTGGAAGATGGCGGCAGCTTTTAGGGTTTAGGATCGATATTTGACTGCTGATACCATGTAAATGTACATGATATGATTGAATCGTGAATATGATTTTGATTGATTGAGTTGCCACAATACATTGTATGTTTAAATATACACATATAGAATATTCTAGATGTGGGCTCGGGCCCGTTACACAAATACAAACTATATACGGGCTAACAGTACCCACCTCCGAAAAACTAATGGGATCACTGGAGAGATTTTGTGGATAATAGGTTAAGGGTTCGAGTCTAGGCTCTTGTTCACTCTAGTTGGTGGCCCACTAGGCCAGAAGAGTTGTCGGAACTATTCTTTGTGAGGTGGACAATGATTGGTGCCAAAAAACACCCACAGTCAAGATGTTCCCGCCAATTCATATTTTTTTTTTCTTTTTGTTCAAAATCATCTGCATAATCTAAGTCCAAATATGTTGCTATGTTTGTTACATGTGCAGGTTTATTATCAGGGATTCATTATGCACATTTCCTATTCTTTGTTGTGAAGAGATATTAAGTCTTGCTGCTTATGGAGCTTTAGAGAAAGTTGAAGGGGGCTTATTGTATTTCCATTTCTATAAAAGAGATAACCCTGGCTAGGGTTTTACTCTCTCACTTATACGCAGTCTTCTTCTTGACTGCTATATCACTCTCTCACAAAACATAGATGTTGTGATCTGTTGATCTACTTTTGTATTAGTTCTTTGATCATTTGATCTTGGTTAAGTCCTGCAACAGTTTGATTGTTATTGTTCAAACTGTGCTGACTATTGTACCTTTGATTCTTGAATAAAGGGAACTTGTTGCTCTGTTTATCTGTTTGATACCATCGCACATGGTATCAGAGCTATAGGCTACTGATTATCTTCAAACCCTGATCTCTAGGGTTTTTCTATATTGGGGGTTTTTAACCCTGATATCTCCGGTGGTTCGTATTTGTGATTCTGGGAACGTTTGTGGTAATTGGATTGATTTCTCTGATTCTATCGGTGCTCAATTGAAACAATTAGGGTTTGTTCCAAAACCCTAACTTGTTTCTGATTTGGGGGTTTTTCTCTTGAGTACTGGGATTTGTGCTTCTGGTCCTATTGGTGCTAAATCAACATAAATTAGGGTTTATTCCAAAACCCTAATTGATTTCTGATTTGGGGGTTTTTGTTCTTGGAGTGCTCTCTGGTTCCAATTGATCATAATCATCCCTAGACTAAGTGAATCTAGGGTGATTGTGTTTGGTCTTCACTTCTTCCGCTGCACAAAGCACTGTAAGTACTTCTCCCTCTCTTGTTTAACATCATTCAAGTTGTGTGGGTGCAAACGGGTAGGTTAACTCCTTGATCTGCCACCTCTGAGTGGTGTGAATACCTGATCTGGCCTACCCCAGTCCACAGGCTTGGTGCTTGTTGAACCGTGGGTGTGAGTTCTGTATTTGCTTACATTTATTCTCTTCTAGTTGATGGTGGATAGGACTAGTTAGGTTGGAAGTTGATTTGGGATTATTGCTCTTGTTGATTGTGATTGCTGTTACTGTCTTTCTTTTTATTTGTCTGTTTCTGTGCTGTCACCATGGTTGAGAGTGATGATGAACATGCTAATAATGAATCTTTGATTAACTCTTCTGAATTAAAACTTACATTTGGTGATACTCTCTACCTGCATCCCAGTGACACCAGTGGTAATCCTATTATATCTGTGAAACTAACTGGCTCAGAAAATTATAAAATATGGAGCATTGCTATGACATTTGCATTAAGAAATCATAATAAGCTTGGTTTTGTTGATGGAACCTGTTTAAAAGATGTCTCTAATGCTAGTCTTGCTAATCAATGGGACATGTGTGACTCTGTTGTCCTTACTTGGATTCTAAATTCTTTAAGTCCTGAACTGTTTGCTGGTGCTATATACTCTAAAACTGCTTATGAAATGTGGAATGACTTAAAAGAAACCTATGACAAAGTTGATGGATCTGTTGTCTTTAATATACATAAAAACATCAACTCTTTGGGTCAAAATGGGTCCTCTCTTGCTGATTACTATAATAATCTTAATTCTTTATGGAAACAATTTGACTCCATGATCAGTCTTCCCACATGTACCTGTGATGCTGGAAAACATTTTGAAAAACATAACCAGCTAATCAAGTTAATGCAGTTTTTAATGGGTCTTGATGACACTTATGTGCCCATCAGAAGCAACATTTTAACCAGGGATCCTTTACCATCTGTCAAAACTGCTTTTTCAATTGTGTCAGGAGAAGAATCCCACAGGAACTTCTCCTCTGGTACTGGATCCATTAAACCAAATGTGTCTGCTTTTGCTTCAAAATTCTTTGATAACAAAAAAAGGGGAAACAACAATTACAAAAGCTCAAATCCCACATCTGGGAATAATACTTCTGGTAACAGCTCTATCAATAGAGGACCCAATATGAATTTGAAGTGCTCTAACTGCAACAAACCTGGTCACACCATTGATAGATGTTATGATATTGTTGGTTATCCTGCTGGATATGGAAAAAGGAACTTTAACTCTAACTTTAAACCTACCAGTAACAATGCTTCATCTTCTTCTACTGATGCCAATCTTGAATGTAGAACCAGCAACTCTCCTATTTCTTTATCTAATGATCAGATGGTCAGATTAATGAGTCTTCTCAATGATAGCCCTGTCAATTCCAATATGGCATGTAAATGTTTTTCAGGAACCTTTTTTAATGGAAGTGTCAAATTCAATCTAAAGTTTGAAAAACACTTTAATGGAAACACAAATTTTTTAAAAGGAAAAATCAGTCTTGGTTGGATTGTTGACTCTGGAGCAAATCAACACATGACCCTATCTTCAAAACCTCTAATCAATACTATTGATATTTCAAAACTTGGTCTTACTGTTGGACACCCAAATGGTACTCAAGCACTTATCACTGAGATTGGTGACATGAAAATTAACAACAATATTACCTTGCATGATGTCTTAGTTGTGCCTGAGTACACTGTCAGTCTGCTATCTGTTCACAAACTTGCTAGAGATAGCAAATTATATGTTACTTTTGATGAATCTAAATGTTATATACAGGACTTTGCAACAAAAAGGAATGTGGGGATTGGTAATCAATCTAATGGCCTGTACTTGTTTGATGTTGACACTAATTGTAAGATTATCTCTAATAATTGCATTGTTTCTAGAAACCTCTGGCACCAAAGACTTGGTCATCCCTCTGATCAAGTCTTACAAGTTCTTAAACCCAGCCATAACCTTGATAAACCAACTGACCCTAATCATCTCTGTGATACTTGCAACAAGGCTAAACAAACCAGGGAACCTTTTCCCTTAAGTGAACATAAGTCTACTAAAATTGGTCAACTTTTCCACCTAGATGTCTGGGGTCCTTATAAAATCACTAGCAGAGATGGCTACAAATACTTTTTAACTATTGTTGATGATTACTCAAGGGCTGTCTGGGTTTATATGCTTAAAACCAAAGGAGATGTCTATGATTCCATTGTCAATTTCTCTCAAATGCTGTCAAATCAATTTGAAAGTAATATAAAAGTTTTTAGAAGTGACAATGGTACTGAATTTATCAACAACAAAATGCAACAATTTTTTCATAACAAAGGCATTCTACATCAAACCTCTTGTGTCTACACACCCCAACAAAATGGAATTGCAGAAAGGAAACATAGACATCTTCTCAATGTTGCTAGATCTCTTATGTTTCAGGGGGAATTACCTCTTTACTTGTGGCCTGAATGTGTTCTCACTGCTGCTTACCTTATCAACAGGTTACCTTCTTCTGTGTTGTCTGGCAAATCCCCTTTCTCTCTTGTGTATGGGCATGACCCTACACTCTCTCATATTAGGGTTTTTGGTTGTCTTTGCTATGCTACTATCCTAAATAATTCTGACAAATTTGACAGCAGATCTGAAAAAAGTGTATTTATTGGCTACTCAAATGAAAAAAAGGGTTACAAACTTCTAAGCTTAGAAACAAAACATGTTTTCTTCTCAAGAGATGTCAACTTTTATGAAACTGTTTTCCCTTTCAAAATGAAAAACAATCTTCAAAAACAAGTCTTTGAAACTGGTGTGTCAAAAGATTTAAATCACAATTTTTTTTTTTGATACTGACAACCAATGATGATGGGACTGAGTTGAATCCTCTCAATAAGGATGGTAACTCAGATGCTTCATCCAATGATGATAGGACTGAGTTGAATCCTCTCAATGAGGATGGTAACTTAGATGCTTCATCCATGGAATAAAATACACACCCTGAGGGCACTGTTTCTCCTGAAACAAACTCCAATAACATCAACTCTGATGTTAACTCTGATTCTGACTCAACTGAGTCAACTCCTGAACAAGGAAACTTGCCAGCCATCACCACAAGAAGGTCAACCAGACCCTCTAGATTGCCTAAAAATCTTAATGACTTTATCATTGAAGGCAAAGTTAAATATGGTATAGAAAAAGTTGTTAATTATTCTAATCTTGATTCTGAAAATTACTGCTTTACCTCCAACTTAAATAAAAGTGTTGAACCTTCCTGCTATGAGGAAGCCATCCTTGACCCTAACTGGGTTGATGCCATGAATGCTGAAATTGAGGCTTTGAATACTAACAAGTCTTGGATTATAACCACCTTACCTGCTAATAGAAAACCCATTGGATACAAATGGATTTGGAAAATCAAGTACAAATCCAATGGTGAAGTGGACAGATATAAAGCCAGGCTTGTTGCCAAGGGCTTTAACCAAAGGGAAGGGATTGATTATAATGAAACTTTTTCTCCTGTTGTGAAAATGTCCACTGTTAGAATTCTTATTGCCTTAGTTGTTAAGAATAAATGGCCTCTTTTTCAACTAGATGTTAATAATGCTTTTCTTTATGGTGAACTTGATGAGGACATATACATGACTATTCCAAAAGGCTTTTCTGATGAAAACAACAAAAACATGGTCTGCAAACTTTCTAAATCTTTGTATGGTCTTAAGCAAGCTCCCAGAAAATGGAATGAAAAACTTGTTGGTGTTCTCAAAGAACATGGATTTGTTCAGTCTGTGAGTGATCATTCTCTATTTACAAAAAACAAAAATAACAAGTTTATTGCTTTACTTGTCTATGTTGATGATATTGTTCTTACTGGCAACTGTGTAGAGGAAATTGAACACTTCAAAGTCTTTCTTAAAACTAAATTTAACATAAAAGACTTAGGTACTCTCAAATTTTTTCTTGGTATTGAGGTGATAAAAACTGGGAATGACATCTGTCTCTCCCAGAGAAAATACTGTCTTGAAGTTTTAAAAGAATTTGGTCTCCTTGGATGTAAGCCTGTGTCTACACCCATGGAACCAAACTCTGTTCTTCCTTTCATACCAACCCAAGATGACCCATTGCTTGATAACATAACAGGGTACCAAAAATTACTTGGAAAACTGATTTATCTTACTCACACCAGACCTGACATATCATACTCTGTTCATTGTCTAGCACAACATATGCATACTCCCTTAAAATCTCATTTGGATTCTGCTTTAAATGTGCTTAGATACTTAAAAGGTGCCCTTGGTAAAGGTCTTAGGTATGATCATAGCAACCTTAATAATGTTCTTGAAGGTTACAGTGATGTTGATTGGGCAAAATGCATTAAAACCAGGAAATCTGTTACAGGATACTGTGTTTTCTTTAACAATTGTTTGATATCATGGAAAAGCAAAAAACAAAACACTCTCTCAAAATCTTCTACTGAAGCAGAATACAGGTCCATGGCTGCTGCAGCATGTGAAATTATTTGGGTTCAAAAAATCCTAAAGGATCTAAATGTTGATCTTAACCTTCCTGTTAAACTGTTTTGTGATAACAAATCTGCTCTTCAGCTTGCTGTCAACCCTGTTTTCCATGAGAGATCCAAACATTTTGAAATAGATGTCCATTTCATCAGAGAAAAAATTGCAAAAGGTGTCTTGAGTGCCATCAAAATTGGCTCCTTAAACCAAATTGCAGACATTCTAACCAAACATCTTCCTGTGTACCAACACAAATATCTTTGTGAAAAACTGAGACTATTTGACTTATTTGGAAAACAGATTAAGGGGGAATGTTCAAAATCATCTGCATAATCTATGTCCAAATATGTTGCTATGTTTGTTACATGTGCAGGTTTATTATCAGGGACTCATTATGCACATTTCCTATTCTTTGTTGTGAAGAGATATTAAGTCTTGCTGCTTATGGAGCTTTAGAGAAAGTTGAAGGGGGCTTATTGTATTTCCATTTCTATAAAAGAGATAACCCTGGCTAGGGTTTTACTCTCTCACTCATACACAGTCTTCTTCTTGACTGCTATATCACTCTCTCACAAAACATAGATGTTGTGATCTGTTGATCCACTTTTGTATTAGTTCTTTGATCATTTGATCTTGTTTAAGTCCTGCAACAGTTTGATTGTTATTGTTCAAACTGTGCTGACTATTGTACCTTTGATTCTTGAATAAAGTGAACTTGTTGCTCTGTTTATCTGTTTGATACCATCGCACACTTTTATAATGACAATTGTAATTTCTATGGTTTAACAAATGTGCTAAATTGTAATCGATATCTCACTAACCAGATATAACAAAACATTAGAATTTTCACATGCCACTATTTGAAAGAAATGACATTTAATATAGACTTATTTACTCGCACAATATCTATAGGTATATAATATAACAAAAATCCACATTCCAGTATAAGAGCTTCGGGTACAGTGGCTGTTGGCTTGAGCCAAAGCCTTCGGCGCTAACCTTTGGCGCGAGACTCCACACAGCAGGTGGGCTGGTGGGTCTTGGCGCCGTGGCCACCAGCTCACGCCAAACAGTTGCTAATCCTCTGAAATCACGTTGGTGGGTCTCTTTTTTGCTCTTTCTTTTGTGTTCGTGTGTTGTGTTTGTGTGATGTTTTCGTTTACTATTTTTTTTTCTTTGTGTGTTTGCAGGCATGGCAGGAAGAAGATGAAGTGTGAGTTGTGGCTGCAAGATGATTAGGTTTACTCATTTTAATTGATTTTGCATCTGGGCCTTTTTTACTGATTGAGTTTGGGTTGTGTATATGAATATACACAAGTTAGGTTTGCATTTGGAATATCAGATATTAGTAGGGAGTACATACTTTGTGTTTTAACTTTTTTTCTTTCTTTCTTTTTTTTTTTTTCAAAATAATTGTGTGCTAATAATTTGTTTATTTATATATATGTGAAAAAAAAAGAAAAAAAAATGTGAGGTTTAAGAGTGTATGATGGCATCAAAAAACTGGTGTTATGCTAGGGAGGGGGGTTTTCATGTCATAGTAAAATGTGGTGTCATAGGATAAAGGTGCTGAGGTGGCACCACTTTTTCTCATGGCACCACCTACAGCACCACACGATAGGGCTGAGCATCGGGTCGGAGCCCGACCCGTCTCGACCCTACCCGACTAAACCAAATCCCGATTAAACTCAGTAACCTTGCCCGAGTCCCGACCCGTTTAAGTCGGTTCAGTATCGGGTACCAAACGGGCTACTCGGTTTCGGGTTCCATTACAAACGGGCCTAGCCCGAGTTAAAGTTGCAAGCTTACAAAACAGGCCCAGCAAAAATTAAATAAATGTAAACAAACGGGCCCATCCCAGCAAACTTACAAAACCAAAAATGAAATGATTCAATGAATGGCTACTGAGCTAGCTGCAGTTCCATTTTTTTTAGACCAAAACATACACAATCACAAATAACAAATACCACATGTATACTGACTACTGAGGCACTGAGCTGCAGTTACAATTTTTTTTTGACCATATGTCTACTGAGCCTACTGTCTTCATCAATCCACATTGTCTTCATCAATTCATCAAACATACAAAAGCAAATAACATACGGCTCCAAATACAAACACAAATGACAAATGTCTTGAATCATTGCTCCAAATACAAATACCAAATACTAATCACAACATTCTTGAATTTCCATGTTCTCCTTTTTGTTTCTCTAACGCCTCTTGAATTTCTAGAAAAAACATGAGAACATAAATCAAACATAAGTTACTAATATAACCAATAAACTTATATATAAATATTTTACCTTTAGCAACCTCGTCGTCTTTCATTAAACCCTCTAACGTATCCAAAGTGATGTTTCTACTTGATGTACGGATCCAATCTTGTGTGCACACCAAAGCCTCTACAATGCTAGGCGCTAAAGAATTCCTATACGGGTCTAAAATGCGACCACTTGCACTAAAGGCGGTTTCGGAAGCAACGGTGGATACTTGGATGCACAAGATATATATTAATAAAAGGGCTAATTATGAGAATGCATCTTTTGCTCAAGGTGTCATCACTTTTTAGGAAAAAAGTTTGGGTATTTCCAATCTAGACTTTGAGACTTGCGACTTTTCTACTTTTCATATAAGCTTGACAAGTGTCCTTCGAAGTTTGTGTACCCAATCATTTTTTCTGACTTTTACAGCTACGATTTTACAGCGACCGAATCTAAGCGACTTTTTTTAGAATCTAGCGAAATTTGGTTTTGTCTTTTAGTAAAAAAAGTCAAAGATACAAAATTATTTTTTTATACATTTAGTTATTTCCCGAGGTTGAGCGACTTAAGCGAAACAATATAAGCGACTTATTTCCTATACATTTTTTGTACCTAAAGTACTGTTTTAACAGTACTTTTGCACATTTTTTAAAAATTTTTACCCTGTTTTCAAATATTTTACCCAAATACAAACACACACAACTAACACTACTACCAGAAAAAACACAATTCAAAATTGTGAAACCCTAAATCAATCCCTAATTATTCAGTCAATTAAACTCGAAAATGGCTTACATTCCCCAATATTTTAATGCTAAAGTAACGGTTCGTTCCAAGGTTCACTTGTTTTCGCAAATTAAGTCTAAATTGTCAAGCAATCCAGATCGAATGAGGCTGTTCAGAGCAACTGTTTTTGGGCCATGGTTAGATATTCCTGACCTAGGTAAAGGCAATCATATTGTTAATTTCGTTTTACAACACCAGGTATATATCGACAAACTTCTTGATTCTTGTCCCCCCATTTTATACAAAATTGGGAACAATGTATTGAAATTCGGTCGGGAACAGTTTCTATTGATGACTGGATTTCGTTTTGGTCGTTTGCCTCCCCCTGTAGAAATTGATCGAAGTCCTTTTGCTTTGCGCGTCTTTCCTGAAAAACAATTAATAAGAAAGGTAACTGTAAAAGGGAATGAGCTTTTAGATTTGTTTGGGAATGACACGGAATTTTCAAAGTTATCAGCTGAGGATGCGATAAGGGTATGTCTGTTGCTAGTCGCTGAGGTCGTGTTCATAGGTCGTGGACCTTGGTACATTGTTGACAATCATTTGTTGCAATTAGTTGAGGATTTTGGGGCATGGAATGCATATCCATGGGGAGAGTTCTTGTGGACCCGTTTTTACAAAAATTTAGCCAATGTGGTACCCCGCCATTACAATGCTCACTACAAAGAGAAATTGCAACAAGACCCTTCTACAATTGCAACATATAATATTTCTGGCTTTTTCTTGGCTTTTAAGGTTAGATGTGTATTACATTTATGAACATATCAGTTTTTGTTTACTAGCAGTTCATACAATGCTTTTATTATTTTCGTTTATTTTAGATATGGATTCTTGAGAGTTATCCCACTAGCACTTCATGGTGGAACAAAGACCCGTCAAAGATACCACGTTGTCTTTGTTGGTCAAAGGGTAAAACATTTGGCAAACGCCATTATGCCCAACTTTTTGGTCCTCTAAGCATTTTCATTTGTTTGTATTTTTCAAATAAGTTACGACTTCGTTATATTTGTTTTTAACTTTATAAGTGTTTGTTTACTAGGGTTCTATTCCAGTCTTGGATCTTCTTCCAACAAATGCGGAAATTTTACAACCATGGTTTGCACCAAGTAACGCATATTTGAGCCAGTTGGATAGTGTACCTGCTGATGATCCTACTAATGAGGTAAGTTGGCCCGTTTGTGAAAGCCAGTTGGTTGTATTCACGTTGACAATTGACCGTTGCACATTCTGATTCGATCTTGCTTTGTAGGTGCAAAAGGGGGTGGTGATAACTGATACAGATGTGGCGTTAGGTGATATAGAGGTGGCTATAGTCAATAATGATGTGGCAGTAACTGATAAAGGTCAAAGTTCCAATCAGCTTGACGATATTAACAATAGACTTGCCGTTGTAGAGGAAGCTCTAAAGATACAACCCCGAGCCAATAAAGATACAACCCCGAGCAAGCTAGACATTAATGTGGGAGTCCTTAATGATATTGAAAATAGACTTGCCATTGTTGAGGAAGCTCTAAAGATACAACGTCCAAAGGTGAACATGGTCTTTACATTAAAAACTCGTAAGAAATTTGAATTAGAAAAACGAGACACGTATATTACAAGTTCTTTTAAAAACTCGTAAGTCGTAAGTATATGTACCCACACGTGATTTTCATTCCTCATTGGAGTTGACCTGATAATGTATACTTGGGGGGTTGTTTTGTAAATTTGATGTATCCACTGCTAGCGTCCATGAAACCCCTGCTAGTGGTTTTCAATCCACTGCTAGCAGGTTCCTGTTAATGTATCAGTTGGGGGGTTGTTTTGTAAATTTGATTTATCCTCTGCTAGTGTCTATCAAACCCCTGCTAGTGGTTTTCAATCCACTGCTAGCAGGTTCCTGTTAATGTATCACTTGAGGGGCTGTTGTTGTAAATTTGATGTATCCACTGCTATCCTCTATCAAACCACTACTAGTGTATATCAAACCACTGCCAGTGGTTGTGAATCCACTGCTAGCAGGTTTCTTTAGTAGTATAATTGATTGTATATTTTAAATTTCAGACTTCAACTCATACGCACGGCAAATCGGATGAGGCTTGTTTTGGCCAAAATCCCATTGATAATGAAAACTGGAATGGTAGTTCTAGTTTGTTTGATCTTCGTTCTCGTAGTGTTCATTCGGCTGATTATAATAAGGTTATGTTCCTTTTAGTAGTACTTTTTTATTTTATAGTTTTTTTGTTACAAACCTAAATCTGTTTGGTTAACTACAGAATTGCGACAAATCGAGTTTTGTAAATGCTGAAAACGAACAAGCTGGTCTTACTTATATGGACCCTGCCGCTTTTCCATCAACTATGTCGCAGCTTGTGCAATATTGTCTTCACGACGGACCATTGCCGTTAGATGATCACATTCCAGATCATGATCCCAGTCATTTGAATTTACCTAATTTGAATGAAACATTTTCTCAATCGGCTGTTGAAGTACGTATATATAAATTCCACCTGCACTATCTATACATGTTTGCTATATTTGGTCATCCATATAGATGTGTTATTCTTGTATAATTACAGGGGAAACAGCTGCAGCTAGATGAACAGGTGGAGCTAGAAGATGATTTCTCTGTTTATGTTTCGGAAGGTGAGGACAAACAGGTTGGGATAGATGAACAAAAACCTGCTGAAAACAAGGAAGATGGCGAAACACCGAGTGAGGTGGTGGTAAGTGGTGATGATAAACCTGGAGAGGCGGTTCAAGCACATGAAATACATGCTCATGAAGGTGTGTTTAATGTTGATGATAAGTCTGTAAAGGGCGTTCACGGTAATGAAGATGCCAATGGTGTTGATCAACACTCTAATGATCATGAAGTACTTTTAAATGTGGATGATAAATCTATAGAGGGTGTTCAAGTTAATGAAAATGTCATTGTTAATTGCAATGCTGTTGATGAACACTCTCATGATCGTGAGGCAGTGTCACAAATGGCAGGGTTGGGGGACGAAGCATACAATGTTGATGCGCACGTTAAAGAGAAAGAAAGCGGGGTTGAGTTACCGGTTGCAAATCAGTTGTCAACCAAGGCTGTAATACACAAAATTGATAATGATGCTGTGAAGGCAAGACAGAAGATGATTCATACTTCTGACGGACAAGCCAGTAAGCCTTTGCCTACAGCTTCTGAGGTACAGCTACATTATTTATTAAAGTTACCACATGTACTTCAAAAGTTTGATGTTATTTCAATGATGAATTTTTTCTGTATAGTATGTTTTCATGCGGGGTAAAAGGAAGAGAAATGCAAGTAAGTTCAGACAGTCACCTTATAATGGCCTACCAATGAAGAAAACTAGAAAGGCCAAAGTTACCAAAGAGAGTGATGCGAAAGTTACCCAAGAGAGTACTCCTGTTTTGAAAGAAGATGATGACTCAAAAAGGACAAAGCAGGTGGGCAAGTGTTTGCAGGACCCATACGTGAATCTCCCTCCCACGACTCCACAGTTGCCGAAACGACGTTCCAAAAGACTGAGAAAAGATATTAATCCACCACGTGGTGAAGATAATCAGTTGGAATCATGGGTAGAGGTATAGAAGAACAACATTTAGAAGCAAACATCTTAAAGACATATACATTAATCTTGTTTTTAAAAAATTCCAGGATCTGTCACGTCCTGAAGGTTGCGATATCAACAAGATTACTAAACCAGCGTGTATGGATACCTTTATAAAAACAAATTTGAAGTCATCGCATAGCTTTCCTTGGGGTCTTGGCGACATCGTTGTTCATCGAAAATTTTGGTTGGCTTTGTTGGGTTATGGAAGAGGCAATAAAAAAGGATGGCTAGGAGATGAGGTACCTAACAGATATTTAATTTCCATAAAAAAATTAATAATTTTTTTTTGAATTAGTTTACCGGTATAAAAGCTTATAATTTTTTTTTTGCAGCATCTGGATCTCTGGGTTGATCTAATGTGGCAGTTCAGGCCGGGCAATGCCGATTGGGCTATGGCTGGACCATTTTTCTCTTCCTCTATCCTTGAAGGGTCTATGCGTGCCTACAACGCCACTGGTCAACGCTATCCATTGCCATGGTCTAGTGTCGAGAAGGTTTGTATATAAAGACCATACTTTCTTTTAGATATTTGGGTACATATATACATGCTCAAAATATGATGAATTATGACAAGGATTATTTGATCACATTTAGGTATACTTTCCTGTGAACGTACCCGAGTGCCACTGGTTTCTCGCCGAGTTGCAAATTCGTACCGGAGTTATAACAATTTATGACACACTAGGTACGCCAGAACCTGAGACGAGAGAAAATAATTTAAAATGGAGGGTCACTTTTGAGAGAAAGGTACCACAGTATCTAAACATGTGTAAAGTTCTTCAAGCCAAATCAATATATGTTTCTGATTATAAGATCACATTTCGAGTTGCGGATGATGTCCCTATACAAGCCAATGCATACGGTGATTGCGGAGTTTGGGTATGTATTTTTTTGCACAGGCTGGGTAACAAATTAAGTATGAAGGTTGATGACCCTCTTCAAGTTGCTTTGGCGTATCGAGAGCATATGGTGGAGTAATTTTGGAAGTATAAGGTGTCTGTTCATACAAGTGATGAATAAAGATGCATTTCATCTCTTTTGGGTATGGCTTGTATGTGGTTTTAGACTTTTGTTGTTCAACCAAATGTAACCGCAAACTGGATGTCTGTGAAGGGCATCAAAAGACAACTTCTTATGCATGTATGTGTAGCGCAAGTTGGTATATTCCTAACACCCATGCATACCATCTTGTGTTAATTGCTAAAACGTTTGTTTTTTACAAACATCCATTTGATATGAAAAAATGACTACATACAATCTTATTGGTAAAAGACTATAACATACATATTACATAACACTTAATGGTAAACAGATTACCATAACCAAACTACAGCACTGAAGAGAACAATCAAACTGAAAACCAACACAACTTTGTCATGAACTTGCACTCTTGACTTGATAAAAGTCAACTCATCCAACATTTTCATGATATCATTGTTTGAAACCTCAATAACTTCATCCGAGACTGAACTCTTTCCCATCTTCATTAAATGTTTCTTTTCCTCATGTTCCTTGTAAAACAAATCTTTGTAATACTGATTTGGTAGTTCCGGGTCTAGGAACGCATAGAAGTTACATTTGGTCTTTTTGTCCTAAAATAAAAATTTGTTAAATTCACATATTCAACCTAACAGGTAAAATAAGTATAATGCATAATAATATTACATAAATTGGACAGGCCTTGAATCTTCTACCAGGATGAGTCCGGGTCCAAGAGGTTTGTACTTCCACCGGTAATGGTTTTGGACATTCGCAGTGTGTAGCATTGATGTAGTATTCCAATGGCTTTCGATTGGATCTGGAGGTAGAGGCAGAGGAGGGAGGCATTGTTTGTTTTATTTACCCAATGAGTAAACTTGACGCTTTTATAGTGGATCAATACATTTTTTGGCGGGAAATATACTTTGTGAATGAGCGGGTAATGAATATTGTGGAGGGAAAAGTTCAAGCGAATTTTATATTGAGCGACTTAAAGGTCATATTTTCAGCGAAGTTTTTTTTGTTTATTGTTTTGTACAATCCCAGAACAGTGAACACAAATCCCAAAACACAAAACCCAGAAAAATGACTTCGGCTAATTCCCAAAAATTCAAACTTTATTTGGATTTTGAGACATCAATTCGTGGAGTTTTACTTCCAGTTAACATCACCTACCTACAGCTGATTACCTATCTCACTAACAAATATCAGATTAAAGATAAGATCATCAGTTTATACTACATGTCCGCTTCAACCAAAATTCATGTGAGTGACGATGATGATGTTTCTTTCTTCGTTCATGAAATATGCTGTAAGAAGCACTTGATCCAGACGCTATACATCAAACTTATCGAGAAATATTCTGAGGTAAAGCCGCCTACTTCTTCTAAGACTCTTGATATTGATCTTAATGTTCCTTTGTTGCCTCAAGAATCTGATTTTCAAACACCAAAAGTTGAAGATCATAATAACGAGGGTGCAGGTGCAAACGTTAATGTAGATGTGCATCCTAGTTGGCAGAAAACAACATTTCTAAATATCCCTGATCCACCCAGTTCAGCTGATCCCATAATTAAAAAGCTTAGTAACCATAAACACCCTGTAGTATCTAAATTAAAGGTGGGTAGTCGGTTTGATGATAAGCAAGGATGCATTTATGCAATAGGAATAAAAGCGTTGGTTGATATGTTTGAGTATAAAGTTAATAACTCATGTAAGAAAAGGTACAGTGTAGCTTGTTTTGTAGAAGGTTGCAACTGGTACATTAACGCACGAAAAAGTGTTGTTAGCCGATACTTCTATGTTACTTCCATTAACGACTGTCATACATGTTCCAGAACAAAAATTCATCCTAATCATCGAAATGCTACCCGAAAATTATTGGGTCACATACTTGTTGATAAATTGAGGAATAGCAAACGGGTATATACGGGTGCGGACATAAAAAACGATTTTAATTTTGATTGGAAAGTAGACATTTCCTACTACCGAGCTTGGGGTGGGAAAAACATTGCATTACAGTTGTTGAACGGTTGTCCTAGGGAGTCTTTTGAGCAGTTGCCGTATTACTGCTATAACTTAAAGTTGCAAAATGAGGGGACAGTAACACACATTGAGACATATGAGACAGATCGTTGTAAGATGGTATTCATTGGTTTCGGTGTTGCTGTAAGTTTTCCATAATTTCTATTATCTTTTATTTCTGATTAATACCTTCATTGTTATCAAAATTTTATTAATTAAGCAATTTCTCATTGATTTAAAATAGATCCGGAGCTTCTTACGTTTTATGCGACCATTGCTAATCATTGATGCCGCACATCTTAAAGGGAGATACCTTGGTACGAATCTGGTTGTTGTTGGGATGGACGGCAACAACCAGATTATACCAATTGCAACTGGTGTCTCTCAAGGTGAGACCAATGAATCATGGACATGGTTTTTGACCAAACTCAAAGAATGCATTGGTGAAGTAAAAGATTTGGCCATCATCTCTGACAGACATCCGGCAATTGCACATGCATGTAGTACCGTTTTTCCCGGCGCGTTTCATGTTTTTGTTGTCGGCATTTAGTGATGAACTGCAATTTGAAAATTAGAAAGTGGAAGGCTATATATTGGAGCACATGCAAAGCTTACACAGAGCAGGAGTTTGATGCTTCAATTACTGAGATTCGATCATTAAAACCTGATGTGTATAAAAAACTAAAAGATGAAGCTGGATTTGATAAATGGTCGCGTGCTTACTGCCCTGCAAACAGGTACAATTATTTGACCTCAAATAGTGCTGAATCAGTAAACTCTGTAACCAAAGATGTTAGGAAGGTTCCAATAACCCAGCTAATGGAGTACTACCGAAGGCTTCTACAAAGATGGTATTTTGAACGTCGAGCAAAATACAAAGGTAACTTAAAAAAACTGTATATTATAATTGGTTTATTACATATTTGGCACGTCGCTCGAAAATGTATTATTATTTTTTTATTTCAGATGCTCCAACGGATGAACTTAGCGAATGGGCAAATGCAAAAGTAAACAATAGAATGGCAAAGAGTGCTAATTGGGGTGTTAACGGAATTGAGATGCACAAGATTTACCAAGTCACTGATCCGAAACATGTTCATATTGTTGACTTTGACAGCAGAGAATGCACTTGCCGCAAATGGCAGCTATCTGGTCTACCTTGTGGTCATGTTTGTGCTGTGTCTAGAGTTGAAGGGATGACTGACACTAGCAGTTGGGCGATGGATTGGTTTAAGAAAACGTCACTAAAAAATACATACGAAGCAAAGGTTTATCCTCTAAAAGATGTATCCTTGTGGCGTACTCCTGATGACTTGCAAATAGGGGTGTCAAAAATCCCGACCCGACCCGGACCCGACCCGGACCCGAACCCGACTAAGCATAATCGGGTCGGGTTACTCGGGTCCAAATTTCAACTCGGGTCAATCGGGTCAACCTGATTAACCCGAGTATGAACTAGGGTCGGGTATCGGGTTCAAAATACTTTGCATAGTCGGGTTCGGGTCAACCCGACTAACCCGACTTTTTTTTCTTATGTATTCCAGTATGTTTATGTTTATGATTTAATCTAATCAACATCTAAATGAAAGCCCAAGTTAAATGGCTAAACTTAGCCCATTTTTGCTATCTACAACACAAACAACTTGATCATATGATTTAATCTATTCTAATACAATGAGATACTCGGATCAGATGATACACCTAACACCACATGCAACTTGTTCCATCTTCATCTGTAATCTAAATAGTGTTCCACGCTTCCACAATTCCACTTTATGATCAAAAAGATCTTTTTTCTTCAAGAATAGGCATTTTTATACTAAAGGTACTACTCTTTCATGTTTAATTATTGTTATTAGTAAGTTGATTATCAGTATATATCACAAATATTAGTAGGGGAGATGCCTTAGACAAAATTGAAAGATTATATGCCCATCCATATCCAATGTGCTACGTATCCTATGTTTTTTTTTTTCTTTTTTAAAAAAGTTCTATGTTTCTTGTAACTCAAAGTTACTTTAAATTGAGCATCTTGATTATTTAACGAGACTTAATTTGTTCAGTTAATGACATAGTAACATTTCTTGATATTTGTATGTTATTAGATGTCAGACACCAACCCGATTGAAATAGATGAAGAAGCGAGTGTAGAAGCTAAACAAATGAAAACAACTAAGCGCAAAGGAAAAAACCCACAAAAGAAAACAACTAAGCGCAAGGTGAAAAAATGGTCACCGGTGTGGCTAGACTTTGATGAGCAAGAGCTAGAAGAAGGCGAAACAGAAGAAGATGTAAAAGCTAAGTGTAAACATTGTGATAGAAAGTTTCTTTGTCATTCAAATAAGTATGGCAATAAAAATCTCAAAAGACATCTATTAAAGTGCGATCCTTACTTAGCCAAACAAAGTAAAGGTCAAACTGAAATTATGTTTGAACATGGTGACAAGAATACAATGTTTTCATGGAAATTTGATCAAAAAGAAAGTAAGAAAGCATTGGCACACATGATTATAGTTGATGAGCTCCCTTTTAGTTTTGTCGAGGGCGGTGGTTTTAGGCACTATTCTAGGATTAATCAGCCTTTGTTTGATGTTCCATGTAGGGGTACTGCTACAACTGATTGTTACAACCTGTATGATGAAGAGAAAAATAAGCTTCTTGAAGTAATTCGAAAAAACATTGGTAGAGTATGTTTGACTATCGATAGTTGGACATCTTTAAAAAAGAAGAGTTACATGGCTCTTACAGGTCATTTTATAGATAACGAATGGAAGTTGAATAAAAAGTCTTGAACTTTTGTCGTCTTGATGGTCACAGTGGGGTTGACATAGGAAAGGGAGTAGAATCTTGTGTGAATAAGTGGGGTATTGATGCTATATTGACTATTTCGGTAGATAATGCAAGTGCAAATGATAACGCACTTGATTTCTTAAGAAAAACGTTCGCAAAAAAAGATAATTGTTTGTTGAATGGGAAATGGATTCATATAAGGTGTGCGGCTCACATTTTGAATCTTGTGGTGCAAGATGGTATTAAAGTGATTGATAAGTCGATTGGGAATATTAGATATGCGGTAAAATGGATAAAGAAATCAGGAACTAGAATTGAGAAGTTGAAGAGATGTGCCGAAAGTGCTAAATGTGATATCACAAAGAACTTGATACTTGATGTTCCAACGAGGTGGAACTCCACCTATAATATGTTGGAAGTGGCTCAAGCGTATGAAGATGCTTTTGAAAGATATGATTTGGAGGATGCGACTTTTGGGGACGCTCTTCGCAAAAAAGGTTTTTTAGTCCCATCATCAGAAGATTGGGAAAAAGCTAGAAAGTTGTGTGAATTCCTGAAAATATTTTATGATGTTACTTTGAGGGTTTCCGGGACAAGGTACGTTACATCACATACTCTCATTGTTGAATTGTCTACTGTTCGTGAACTTCTGAGAAAACAAATGATTTGCGATGTTTTAAGAGTACCACCTGAGAACGAAACTCTTTATAAAATTGCTAAGGTGATGAAAAAAAAGTTTGACAAGTATTATGGAGAGATTGAAAACATGAATCTATTGTTATATTTTGCTCTTTTACTTGATCCAAGAAATAAGGATGAATTTTTACATATTATACTCGATGACCATTATGGAATGGAAAGAATGGCGATGGTAGAATTGAAGAAAACCTACATACATGTGCAATTTAAAGCTCTATTTGAAGATTATTTGAGAATTCATGCTTCGACATCTGCTTCACCTTCAATACTAGGGAAACGTTCAAATCCTGATGATACGACAAGAATCCCCCCCCCCCCCCCACAAGGGACAGGTTGAGAGATAGGATGAAAACTAGTTCCACATCTACTTCAACAATAAGTGAATTGGATAAGTATTTAGGTGAAAGTGTTGAAACATTTGATTCTAATGTGAAATTTGATATATTGGCATGGTGGAAGGTAAATAGCCCAAGATTCCCAATTGTATCTTTAATGGCTAGAGATTTGTTAGCCATTCCCGTTTCAACGGTGGCCTCCGAGTCGGTGTTTAGCACTAGTGGGAGGGTGTTGGATTCATTTAGGAGTTCTTTAAGTGATGAGAGTATTGAAAGCCTTATTTGTACCCAAGATTGGATTCGTAAGGATAAGAAAAAGATTCCAGAAATAGAAGAAGATTGTGAAACAATAATAACTGGTATGTTTGTTTATTTTTAATATTGGTTAATTTACATGTATTGTTTCTTGCTAATTGTATCACTATCATGTAGATTCAAGTGAAGACGAAGGCACTAGCTCTAGAGGAATGTCAATGAAAATGAAAGCTTTCATTGTTGAAGATTGAAGAAATTTAGAAGGTTAATATGCTTAAAGAACTGAAGCTTATTTTGTAGATTGAAATCTTATTTTGTGGATAACATGGATGACTTGTTAGTTTTTATTTGCCTAATGTAGTTTTAGTATTGTAGACAATGATGGTGCCTACTGAAGTACTAATTTCGTTTTAGCATTGTAAGATGAATGTTGCCTACTGCATCCTCAATGGAAGAATGTTTTTTGATGTACTGATATAGTGATGTTGTAGGCAACATCATAAATATAAAGTTTAATGGAAGAATATTTTTTGTGTAGTATGGTATTGAGTTGAATGCAAGTTATGGGTAAGTAGTAATTTGGCTACTGATATTTGTTTGGGTTTAAGTCTGCAATTGTTATTTTGGTCTACAACTACAAGTGAAGCTATTTTGGTATAGTAGGCTTATAGATATTTGTTTTGGTATCTAATGGTCTCTGGTGGCCTTTTACTCATATGAGTATTTTATATTCTCATGCGAATATAGTTTAGCAATGATCTGTTTTGTTGCATGTTATCGGTCAGTGGTGGTTTGTCGCATTTTTTCTTGTATTAGTTCTCATTATTAACCAAACCATCTTCTATAAGCAATGTGCAGTAAGTATATAAGTATGTAACAAACTAATGCAACAAACAAATTGTGTGTTTTATACATTTGCTTTTTAGTTGTGTAAGAAACGACCAAGTTTAAAAAGTTAAACTTTGTGATCTTGTAAATGGCACAAACCCGGACCCGACTTGACCCGACCCGACTTGACCCGACCCGATTTGACCCGAACCCGGCTAACCCGAGTTCAAATAGGGTCGGGTTCGGGTATATTATTTTTGGTCTTGACCCGACTTGGACCCGACCCGTTTGACCCGAACCCGACCAACCCGACCCGATTAACACCCCTACTTGCAAACCGTAAAACCTCCTGCTATGGATAAGCGACAACCTGGAAGACCCAAAGAAAAGACACGTATTCGATCACAGGGGGAAGAGCCAGGAAGCAAAACCTGTGGCAGGTGTGGAAAGGCAGGACACACAAGACAGTCATGTACTGAACCGTTGATGACAAGCAAGGCAAGTGTGTTTCTATATTTTATTTCAATGTGTATAATTTTTAATGTTATTACTGATATGGTTGTTTGAACTAATGTCACATGTCAGAAACGTAAAAGAAACTCACAATCGTGCACCCCTACAACTAATGAAGAAGCAGTGGAACAAGAACGACACGGTGGACAGAGGACGCGTGTAGAGGTCGAACAGGGAGAACCAAGTGCTCAATCAAACAATGATTTCGTATGGAAATGTGAATCATCTACTCCTGAAAACATCGTTCCTAACAACATCCAGTCACAACCTGTGACTGAAAATGTTGTTCATTTGGACGATTTATAGTACTCCAATTTGAACTTTAACACAATGGAAGCACAACTTATCAGTCATCTAGAATTTTCAATGTTTGTTACTTGAATAATAATAGCTACAGGAATGGCTTGCTTTTATTGTTTTTTTATGTTACTTTGTGAGAATGTTATACAATCAACTGTTGAACATGTGCACATTTTTTGTTCTTTTCTATAAAAACATAGAGGAGTCAGGCATATAGTGTAACGTCGATGTATGCATGTGACTATTTATTTACCTTTCAATCTGTCTATTTAACAGCAAACTTGCAAGTATATTTTCACACAACATCATTCCATAAATAAGTAAGAAAAAAGAATGTCAGGTCTGCCTAAATGTGATGAGATTAGAGCCGCTGCTAACACTAACAACTGGACAGACATGATGATTTACTACTGCCGTACCGCTGCAATCGAAGATGTTCAATTGGCAAGAAAGGTGAACATCCTAACTCAAGAATTGGCTAGACTTAATCGTGAAAGGGCTGCCGTTATTCAAGAGATGGCAACTGTGCGTAAGAAGGTGCCACAAAAAACTGTTGAGTTTCTGAAGCAGGAGCAAGCCCTTAGTGAACACAAAGTGATGCAAATGAATATCTTGGCAGGCGAACTCGAGCTGAGTGCTCGAAACAAGAATTTCTTTATTCATAAGCTTGAGGGGACGTTGCCGCTATAAGCACTGTGCGATATGCGAAGTACTAACTGTTATATCGTATGTGATATCCTAGTAACTAAGACTACTATATGCCTTTAGTAAGAAATTAGTGCTATAATGTATCTGATTTCCAAGTACTTAGTGTTATATCGTGCGTGCTTTCCTAGTAACATACTTTATTCAATAAAGTTTCCTAGTAAGTAGGAGTTTTACTCACATTTTATCTTGTCTTCAATAGTTGGATGGTCTTGAATCTTCTGTCTTTTCATCATATACAGCGTATACCTATGGAATATATGGGATTCTAATTTAAAATGAGTTTGCGAAAATAACAAAAATTGAACAATCGAAGACATTAACTTCACATTTTTAAAGTATCGTCTGACCTTTACTACTAGCCGCATTCTAACATCAGCAGTGGATTCAATCTTCTAGGATTGGTTTAATTACCTCTGGCAGTAGGTTCCTTGTAGGTCTGCAATCTCCTCTATCTTTTTAAACAGTGGATCAATTATAGGATGTGTCTCCTTTGCTCCTCTTGAACTGAGTTTAGCTTCCAGCATTTGTCTTGCCACATTCTTTGATAAAGGATAATCCCTATCAACGAACATGAAAAACCTATCCTTTTTTTTAGTTTTTACACCATGAACCTTGCAGTATGAGTACAATAGCCATTCAACCACCTCACAATCATACCAATATTCAGCATCAAGATCAGGTTCAAACATGCTCTTTATAGCAGCCCACACAAACTTAGCTAACTCTCCATTTGGACCTAACTTCCCATATCTGAACTTCATTACTTTCCACAACTGGTCCAAATCACTGTTAGTCAAACAATCCAGTAACATCCCAAATGTTAAATAAGTTGATTTGCATCCATCACCTCTTGTAATCTCAACTACTTCTCTACCTCTTTGTATAACAATCTGCCAATCGATAATAGGATGAACTGCTTTTAAAGGAATAGGATTAATAGGTTCAAGATTAGGACTATTAGTCTCCTTAAAATACTATTTAGTTCTTTCTTTCTTTTTCAAATCTTCATCCACCTTTTGTCTTTTATAACTGGATTGCTTCTTTAACCATTCTGCTTCTTTCTCAGAATTCATAGGATTGTGATCTTCATTAACCCTCATACACATCTGACAAAGCTCCTTCAGCCTCTCAACTGAACATGTTCTTAGATTTACACCAACATGTATGCCTGAATTCTTGATAATCTTCATGTATGTATTTCTCATCTCGCTCTTTGTAGGAGGTTTCTTTCTTTTGACTTGCTTTTTCTCTTTTTTGAACCTTGTTGCCCATTCACACAAGATTCTTGCTTTTTGATTATTAGAGAACAGTTCCCACACTTCACGAGTGTACTTATTCCCAATATTATTAGAAGCTTCAAGATAGGATTGTGAATCCTCCCAATCATCTATCCATCTCTGATTAGCTTCCTCCTCTTGTAGCCTTTTCCTTTGTATTTCTGCTTTTTCTGCAGCTATCATTCTTACACCTAAGTCATGATCATAAGCAATCTGCTCTTCTTTATTCTTAAACTTTATATCAGGTTCAACAATACCTTTTCCCTTTCCAATATCTGGTAGAGCCACCTTCTTGTTCAAAGGCTCACCAATAGTCAAACTTTTAGTCAAGGGTTTAGGTCCAGTTGGTTTAAGAAATATAGGAGCCGGTGCAATGGTAGGTGTAGGGTTTGATGAACTTTTGCTTAAATTTATCAGTGTACTGGCAGCCTCCTTGTCAACTTCTTTTGATTTAG
Organism: Chrysanthemum seticuspe; assembly: GCA_019973895.1. NCBI lineage: Eukaryota > Viridiplantae > Streptophyta > Magnoliopsida > Asterales > Asteraceae > Chrysanthemum > Chrysanthemum seticuspe. The sequence continues at coordinate 260,660,821 of BPTQ01000002.1, read as the reverse complement.
GTGGTGAAACAGATGTAGTTGTAACAATTGTAGATGTGGTAGTAATAGCAGTGTGTGAGACTACTATATTGTCTACTACAGTTTTCAAACTAGCCGTGGTTACAGAAACGCTAGCCATGGATGTCTCCTGCACCACCTCCTTCTCTTTAACTTGTGCATCACTTGGTGGGGTTAACTGAGTTTCAGTTGTAGCAGTGGGTTCTGTGTAACTATCAGTGGTTACAGAAACACTAGCAGTGGATGTGTCCTGCACCACCTCCTTCTCTTTAACTTGTGCATCACTTGGTGGGTTTACCTCAGTTTCAGTTGTAGCAGTGGGTTCTGTGTAACTATCAGTGGTTACAGAAACACTAGCAGTGGATGTGTCCTGCACCACCTCCATCTCTTTAACTTGTACATCAGTTGGTGGGTTTACCTCACCTGAAGTTGTAGCGGTGGGTTCTGAAAGACTATCAGTGGTTACACAAACACTAGCAGTGGATGTGTCCTGCACCACCTCCATCTCTTTAACTTGTACATCAGTTGGTGGGTTTACCTCAGTTGAAGTTGTAGCGGTGGGTTCTGAAAGACTATCGGTGGTTACAGAAACACTAGCAGTGGATGTGTCCTGCACCACCTCCATCTCTTTAACTTGTACATCAGTTGGTGGGTTTACCTCAGTTGAAGTTGTAGCGTTGGGTTCTGAAAGACTATCAGTGGATGTTTCCTGCACCAAATCCTTCTCTATATAATCTAATACAGTCTTCACGATCTTGAGTACAGCTTCATTCCCATCTTTATCAGACACCACATACTGCCCTCCATGATCTACACTATCCATATCCACATCCCCATCCATATGCACAACTGGATCCTCCCCTGAATCAAATCCTTCAGTCGTCCCCTGTTTTTTTTGGTCCTCCAAAACCACATCTTGATAGGATCTCATATTCTTAGTATGTTTCCTAACTCTTCTAACATCACTACGCCCATGTCTCCAAACTTTCTCCATCACAAACATCATGTGCTTCAATTATCTGATCGTATTCTCCATTTTTGTACATTTAACCGTCAATTCATTTAATCGTTCACGATTTTCATCCCTAACTCGACCTGTGTTAACTGGTCCGAGAGGTGGTTCATTGGAAAAGGCATCATGTTGATGTTCATCATTATACGTCCATTCATGTTGATGTTCCAAGGTACCCTCCTCAGTTCGACCTGTGTGAACTTGTGCGCGTGGTGAAGTTATCATATCATCAGGGTTGGTGTCAGTGGTTACACTCGTACTAACAGTGGGTGCAACTACGGTGTCAGTGGGGTCAGGTTCAGTCAATTGGGGTTCATTTACATCATCAAACTCACGAATGACAGGTAAATTAATCATATGCGGGAACAATGGAACAGTTGGGATTGTTAAATTAGGCTTTTGGTTCCTCATATGAGCAAAAACCTTAGGATGCATATAATGCACCTCATACTTTGTATTATGTTCAACAGGTTCTGCTATTTGGCTATCCACAATAAGTTGAACAAACCTAGGATACAAGTAATATTTACCTTTCTTCCTAATATTCTGCAAAAACCCTTCAAAAATCATGCTAGACCAATTGAATTCCTTCCCTTCAGATAGACAAATTAAAGCAGTTGCAATTTTGGAGGGAAATTCATTAAACCCAGTGGTCTTATTACTCAGACACATCAGCAAGGTGTGAATTAAAAACTTCCATTCGGGAGAAAACATACATTTCAAAAATTTTACCCTGTCTCCCCTTCTTGCATAACCTAATATTTCTAAACCTATAAATATATCATTATCAGAAAGATTAACTAGTCCATTAGCATCATTGAACATCAATGATGAGTGTCTAAATACTCATCATTTTTGTACAATCTAAACTGCAAAATCATCTGAAAACACTCAGAAACACATCAAAATGATCAAAATATCACAAATCAGTGTTTTATGTGTTTTAAATGCAAAAAGATCAAAATCAGATGAAAAATGTATCAAGTTTGCAAAATTGGCAGTTTTAGTCCCCCAAGTTTTATAAGTTGTCAAATCTAGTCCCTGGAATTCAAATATGTGGAATTTTATCATTCAAGGTCCCTGAAGTATTCTAAGTTGTAAAAAATGATCCTTGAATGATTCTTTGGTCAATTGGCAAGAAAGGTCCCTAAACTTTGAAAATTTGCAAAAAGGGTCCTTGCACTATCAATGTTTGTCATTTTTGGTCCTTGTTATAAGTTTGGAAAGTTGGCATTTTCAGTCCTCATGTTTGGCAGATTTGCACTTTTGGTCCTTGTGCTTAAATAAACCCAACCGGACCCTTTTTAATATCCAAAGCCCAAATCCAAGCCCCTAGCCCAACTCCACTTGACCCGGCCCCTTTGATATTAATCCCTCGGTCAAACAGGTCAAAGCGCGCCCAAATACTGCCCACTGTAGCTCTTCCTCTTCAACACCTGATTCTCCAAAACCAGAGTAGTTTTCCATTTTTTTCAACCTCCCTCACCTTACCTTGTCCCCTCCACCTCCACTAACACCAAAAACCTTTAATTATCTCAAACCACTCCAATTAATAGCAAAACCTGCCTTGAAGAATTTGGCGCCAAAAACACAAGTGGACGGTTCTGATGATATTTGATGATCCAATGGCTAGAAAATGGTGGGAAACAATCAGAGGTCAACAAGGATTCACAAAAGTCTATAAAGAGGATGAGAGATGCATTGTATGAGATATCTAGAATAACTTAGTTTTCTTTAATGTCGTTTTAGCTTAATTTAAAATTTCAGTGTACGTTTTAGTTTACAAGCTTTGTATTCCAAGTTGTTATTGTATTATAAACCTTTTACAAGTATCAATTTCAAGTTTCAAGTTTTAAATATCAGTTTATGCAGTTTCATATTTCAAAATCTCTTATGATTCAAATGTTGATGTTAGTTGTTTTTATGGACTGAGTAGGATCACATAAGCTCCCATATAGCTTTTCTAAGCTATTAGAAACACTAAAATTCAGTTTAGAAGCAAAATCAGAAAATCACCAAAAATACAAATTAATGAGTGAAAAAATCAAAAATCACTTGGAAATGGCATTCACAGCTGGAGCAGGGTAGATTATGGATGGCCTTGGGTTAGAAGCTTAGTGGTAAGCTAATAGGGGTGTTCATTGGTTCTTGTTCTCAGTTTTGAGCTTGGAAGCTTTTGTAAGCCTTTTTGTTCACTTTTGCATATCACTGTTATAGTTTTTCATTAGCTTTAATTTCTGTTTCTTAGTGATCATTAGTTATAGTTAAGTGATATTAATCATTAAAATTAGTTAGTTGTTCTTTAAAATTTGTATTTAGTAAAAATTTTATTTTCACAGTTAAAACTGCATCATCATCAATTCTTAGTTTCTTGTTGATAATGTTGTTGATTTATGTTTCATTAGTTCTAATATATGATAATACATGGTCTGCAATCAGTTTAATGGATTAAATTTGTGTTTTGCTCTAAAAATCATCATAACAGTCATATAAAGAGGTGTTTGGTTCTTGGTGTTTGAAGGTTCTCTGGTCATTGGACTTGTTGGAAATCTGTTTAACTTGGTCTAAATAACTCATATCAGTCAAGAAAACCAGTCTTAGTTCATTAAAAGTCAAAATATCAGTTAATCATGTCTTATGTGCTCACTGTTGGATTTTAAAAAGTCAGGATCATGATTTTGTGTTAGAAAGTTGTTAGTGTTGGTTAAATAAGTCTTAGTATACCTTAATACAACATATTCAGTGCATAGAATCAGATCAAAGTTCACTTTGGTCAAACTTTTAGTTTAAATCAAAAAGTCAAATTTTCATTAGGTCGTTTTTGAATAAACTTTGGAATTTCATTGTGTGTTCAATAATAAGTTTTAGCTTAAAAGCTCTTAGGGTATTAAAGTCTAGTTGCTAAAAAAAATATAAAAATACTAGATCTCTTTGAATCAGCTTTTAAAGTGCTTATTTTCTAGCTTTTTGTGGATACCTGTTCTGAAACCATGCCCTGTGCACAGTGAATGGCACCATTTTGAAAAGCTTGCACAGAGCTTATTTGTTGTTCAAATCTTGTGCTTTTTGGTTCTTTGAGTAGCCAACCAAGCCATCTTGAGGTTTCTAGCCTTGTTTTTCATTTTGAAGCTTGTTTGGTAGGGCTGCTATAAGCTTAAAGCTTGTCCCATTTCTGTTTTAATCATAAGTGCTTATTGTCTTTATAATAGCTTTTCAGTGTGCTTCTTTGTATCTCTTTGCTTCATTTCTGTTCATATAGCTTGTTTGCATCTATTTTGAGCTTCTGTTTCAGCTAGCAAGCTTGTTTGAGCTTATTTCCACAAAATAAGCTCTTAAGCCATCTGTTGGGATTATAAGCCCTCAAACAGCTTATCTGTGATTTGTAAATTTTTTGTCTTTATTAAAGTTTAATAATATCAGTAGTAAAGTAGTTTTCAAAAAGAAAATCCAGAAAAAGATCAATTTAAAATCAGTGATAGTGTTTATTTAATAAGATTTAGCTTTTTGATTTTTCTTTCTAGCTTATTATTAAGCAAATCTTGTTTTTATACTTTTGTTAGTTTTCTGTCATCATATAGTATTTTTAGAAAAAGTTTCATATTTTTCTCTATCTTTTTAGTATTTATTATAATTTTAAATAGTTAAAAATAGTAATTAATTAGTAATAAATAATTAAAAAGCATAAAAAATATCTTTTCAGTTTTAAAATTAGTTTTATCATATTTTAGATTTTTCCAAGCTAAAATTTCATTTTTCCAGTTTTATTTTATATTTTCTAGTATTTAAGTGTATTTTAAATAATAATTAATTAGTAATAATTAGATAAAAAGTGTGAAAAATATATTTTTAATTTTAAAATTAGTTTTATAATATTTTAGATTTTTCTGAATCATAATTTTATTTTTCTAGCCTTATTTTGTATTTTCTTCTATTTTAGAGTATTTATTAAATAGTTAAAAGAGTTTTTAATTAATAATAATTAATTAAATAGTTGTAAAAATAATTTTCTTTTTCTAATAATTTTCTTTTATTTTTAGGATTCCAAAAATATTATTTTCATATTTTTAGGTCTTTTATTTCTCAGATTTCACTTTTTATTTTGTACGTGTACGTAGTTTTTAAACTTACGATTACGTTTCTTTCATCTGATTGTTGTGTTTTCCAACTCTGTATTCCATTCCTTTCCAAGCAATCAGTAGTGTAATATTTCTAATCAAAACCTTTACTGATCACTATCCTTAGTGATCACTCTATCATCTGAGTTTGTTTTGACACACCATTGAGTCTCCGTGGGACTAAACGACCCGGGAATTCATTGTATTCTCCAGGACTTCATTGTATTTGTGTTTTAGGCAGTTTTAAGCTTCTTACGGTTAGCCATTCACAAGTGGCTAGCTTGTGTGAGGTAGCTTGACTGTATTCAACACAGATCAATCAACGTACCTCTAATGACTTCCTCATCCACCAAAATCTCATTATCATCCACCACAGTCCTAAACACCTCAAATCCATCTCGCTCCTGTATCTCAGCATTACCCCAAAAAGCATGTATATAGTCTTTAAGAATTGTGGGTGCTACACTTAATGCAAACCGAATTTTAGTGTGGTTGATAAAATCAATCATGTCATGAAAACCATCTGATTGATTATTTTTTATTAAGTAAGCAACTAGGTTATGGGTGTTGGAATACTGCGACGGCATTGTGAGTTATTATGGAATATGATGTGGGATTTTGAAATTACCAGTTTGGAGTGGTTAGGGTTTATGTGGAGCGTCAATTGGAAGTTATTTGAAGATCAATTACTTCAACTGGCAGTGATTTGGGGGAAAAAATAAGGTTGCACCAAATTTACAAAACACCCCCTTGAAGTATGCATTACCATGCAATTGATAGCAGTGGATTTCAAACCACTAGCAGTGGTTTGATAAAGTATAGCAGTGGATACATCAAATTTACAAAACAGCCCCCCAAGTATATATTATCAGGAAAACCACTGGCAGTGCATTGACAACCACAAGCAGTGGTTTGATAGGCACTAGCAGTGGTTTGATAGACGGTAGCAGTGGATACATCAAATTTACAAAACAGCCCCTCAAATGATACATTAAGAGGAAGCTGCTAGCAGCAGGTTGAAGACCACTAGCAGGGGTTTCATAGACGGTAGCAGTGGATACATCAAATTTACAAAACAGCCCCTCAAATGATACATTAAGAGGAAGCTGCTAGCAGCGGGTTGAAGACCACTAGCAGGGGTTTCATAGACGCTAGCAGTGGATACATCAAATTTACAAAACAGCCCCCCAAGTATACATTATCAGGTCAAGTACAAGAAAGAATGAAAATCACGTGCTTATATGTACGACTTATGATTTTTTAAAATAATTTGTAATATACGTGTCTCGTTTTGTAATTTTTTAAAATTATTTGTAATATACGATTTTTTTTAAATAATTTGCAACGTGTCAAATAACCAAACACTTAATGAATACCAAAGTCAACCAATTAATTTACTCCTCAACAACTTATACCTTCCCCACATTAATTTTATGATTCCATATTAACTTCTATTTAAGAACCTATAACTCAGATACTACCCATATCACACATACCCCAATTATTAACCTCAACTGCTTTCACCTCAACTTCTTCATCTTCATCTTCATCACTGCACCACCACTACATCATAGCGCCGCCTCCACCACCACTACATCACCGTGCAGGTATCGTTTACTACTTTTTATAAATACTCTTGACTGACCGTAAAAAGCTACATGGGTTTTTGTTATATAGTTTTAATCTTAACTGGGTATCTCTTGTTTATTAGGTATTGTTATATATTATATGCAATTGATTAGTTGTAGGAATATATGATTTGCTTTTATACTTGTTTCAAATTGATTAGGTGTCACGGGTTCCAATCCGAGGCCAAGCCGTGACCGCAGTCGGGGCCAAAAGGTAAGATATGTCGTTGCGTATTTTAAATAGCTTAGGGTTTTAAGTAATGAGAACTATCCAAGCATCAGGTTTCAAAAAGACCCTTTAAACCATTAAGCTCGAGTTGGTCATTTTAACAATTAGGGTATGAGGGTAGGATGGTGGATTTTTGGGACATAAACCAAATTCTTGGCAGGGTTTTGGGGTCCAACCCCTTTCATGTGTAATAGAACTTTAACTAGGATAATGAGATCATGTTGTGTTCATATTCTTGTGATACAAAAGATTTGATCGTGTTTGCGGACGACTATTTGAACAGTGTGTATATGGTTGAGGGTTCTTGAAAACAAAAGAATGCTGTTAGTGTGTATTCTTAAAGTGCTATTATACCATTGCCCAACACCATTTCATTCTCCTTTTTACAATGATCTTCCCAAAAACTCACCAACAATTCTCTCCTATATTATCAAACAACAATATAGAAGTCAAACGGCCATGACACGTGGCTTCTCTGATGGTTTACGACGAGGAGGTACACGGTTTCTTGGTCCGGTAGATACCGGAAAGTGTAAAGCCATTTCTTGTTACGGTATGTAGAAGTTACCTGATGAAGAGGGTTGAATCATGAAGTGTAGAAAGGTGGTGCAAAAGGGTTTAGCTTGCTTTGAGATTGTTTAACTGAGTGTGTGTTTTTAGTGGTGTCTTTTTTGGTGACAAAGTCCATGTTTCCGTGTGGTATGAGATCATAGATGATAACAAGATAGATGAAATGGTTGGTAATGATATATATATATAATGGTGGCGAGCGATATGAGTGTTTTTGAGGGTGCCTCATTAACTCCACTTCACTCGCCATCACTATCATTACAAAACCATGTCATCTATTTCTTATAATCTCTGACATCTCTTTGTTACACAGAAACATGGAGTTTCTCAACAACAAAAAAACAGACACAGGCACGGTTATGAACTCTCTACGCATGGCTAAACCACTTTGCACTACCTTTCTACCCTTCAAGATTCAACTCTCATCATTAGGTAACCATTACAAACCGTAACAAGAAACGTGTTGTACACTTTCCCGTATCTACTGGACCAAGAAACCGTGTACCTCGTCGCCGTGAACCATCAAAGAAGCCAAGTGTCATAGACACTTCAATTTTGTTGGTTCATAATATAGTAGAGAATTTTTGGTTTGTTTTTGGGGTGATCATTGTAAAAAGGATAAGGAAATGGTGTCGGGCAATGGTATAATATAACTTTAAGCAGACACACTAACATCATTCCTTTGTTTTCAGGATCCCTCAACCATATACACACTGTTCAAATAGTCGTATGCAAACACGATCAAATTTCGTGTATCACAAGCATATGAACACAACATGATCTCATTATCCTTGTTAAAGTGCTATTACACATGAAAGGGGTTGGACCCCAACACCCTGCCAAGAACTTGGTTTATGTCCCAAAAAATCCACCATCCTACCCTCCTACCCTAATTGTTAAAATGACCCACTCGAGCTTAATGGTTTAAAGGATTTAAAATACCCGATGATTGGATAGTTCTCATTACTTAAAACCCTAAGCTATTTAAAATACGCAGGTTAAGCTTTGGTCAAACTCGAAGAAGCAGGAGATATCGGAAGTCTACTGACAAAAGACCCTGGTTAACACGAGTTCGCGCCTTATGTGTTATGATATGTTTGTAGATAATAACTTGGTTAGGATTACCGCTAAATGGATTATAGGTATAGTTTTTGAACATTTGCTTATACGTAGCTTAGGTATAGTTTTCGGACCATTGGTGATTTTGGAAACACATTTTATGTTATCGATTGATGCTTATATAAGAAATTATGTTTAACGAACTTGTGTTGTTGTGACAAAACAAAAACGTATATGATGATAACTTCTAAACTATATACAAATATCAATTAACAGTCAAAACATAAATGATGATAACTTCTAAACAGTATACATTTTTTTTCTTCTAAACAATATACATTTTACACTTCTATTTTAAAACAACTATAATTCCACTCTATTTAACAACTCCTATCACAACTACCAACACATTTTGTGGTTATCACTCTATATTTCCACACTCTATTTTTAATCCTCTCTAAAAAAAACGTATCTCAACCAACAACAACAATGTCCAACCCCCGTCTTCCCCTCTTGGATCAACTATCCCGTACAGCAAACTCTCGATCTGTCAAGTCTATGATGATTGTGGAATATTGGGGAGAAGTTAGGGATACTGTTCGGGATGAATTAGATCTGCAAGAGAAGATTGACGAGCTAACCGCTCGTGTACAACGTAGGGATGTGCTTATTGGAGAGCTGTTGGTTGTGGGTCCAACTAACTCGTCTGTTGCGTCTGTTCGGCACATGAGAAGGATGCAAATTGAAGATAGGGCTGAGATTGTAAGGAAGCAGACCTCCATCTTAGAAAGGCGTGCTCGCGTTTCTTCTTTGTTATCCTTCATTGAACATCTTGAGTCAATGGTCCTTTGAATTTGTGAAGCCTTCATGTTAGGTTTATGTTTTGTTTAGGTTAGTTATGGTGGGTTATGTGTGTACTAGTTAAGTGTAACTACTTTTGTTTATGTCGTTGTCAATCTTAGTCTTATTTGTCTTTGTGTTTTACAAAACAACCTACATTGACGTTGAATTAAAAAAGCAAAATTATATCACATAATCGACATAATTAAAATTAAAACATAAAATAAAATAGCAACCACATAAATCCTTGTATCTAATTTTTGGTTAGTAAAACAAAATATGTTTGTCTACTCGGTTTAAGCTGGTAAGATGAAAATGGCGCATTAATAAGGTCGCTTGGAATACATCGGTTTATGTGAAAGTACTTGACATGATACATACATTGGTTTGTGTGATAATACTTTTTTACACTTATTGTTGTTTGACCTCAGATCGGAAAAGATTTGCATTTGACTTGTAAATAAATGTAGAGTTCTTGTCGGGCTTCGGTGTGATAGTGGGCAGAAAGCGGTAAGAAGAAAAAAGGCGCTTTAAAAAATGTCGCTCACAATATATTGGATTACGTGATAGTACTATTAAACACATGTCTTATTTCATATATATTTTTGGGTACCAAAAATGTCTTATTGCATATAAAGATCATACTTTCTTCTACATACTTGGGTGATATACATGCTCAAAATGTTATGAATTACGACTAAGTTTATTTCTTATAAAATATCGCTTAAAAAAAGTTGTTTAAAAAACTAAGTAAAATTATTCGCTTAACAATTTAAAATAAAGGGAACTAAACTAAATAAAGACATATAAATTTAGGCCACTTAAATACAATTTTCGAATATACAATTTAGCAATACAACTATTGTGAGTCCATGCACGTTTGCAATACGTTTAAACACGTCTCCTAATGTCACGATTACTGCCAGGCATGGAAACCTGTCAAATTAAAAAAAAAAAACAAAGGTTCAACATTTCCTCAAGTAAACAAATTCATCAAGTATGTGTACTATACTTATTTTGGTTCAAATTGGCTATCAAATGAATATGGCTTATAACAAATTCATCAAGTAGTCTAGTATACTTATTTTGGTTCAAGTTGGCTATCAAATGAATATGGCTTATAAGTCAAAACGCCATAATTACTATGTGTGGCTATCAAATCAAAAGAGCTTATAACTAATATAAAAACACACATAAACCAAAGGAAAACTATAACTGCTGTTTTGTTTAAAAAAAAAAAAAAAATGACTACAAAAATGCCTTTCTGCGAGGAGTTAGCTGCTGCTGCTGGTTCTAGCCTCGTTAGAGACATGATGGTGGAGAAGTTTCGTAGGGAGGTTACTGTCACTAGGGTGGACGAAGCAGAATTAACCAAAAAAGCCCAAGATATTAGGGCTCGTGTTACTGAGAGGGATTTCGTGATTGCAGAGTTGGAGCTTTTGTATCCCTTTGATTCAGGTGTGCAAATTATTTCACAGTTGAATATTTTGCAAAATGAAGATTTGGCAGACATTGCAAACATGTTGGTGAAGGTTGTGAACAAGCAGAAGCGAACAAGGGAGCTTATGTCATTCATTGAGAAGCTCAAGTCTATGGTGTACTGAACTGGTTTCTTCTGGTTTTTTTCATATGTGTTTTCAGTTTAATATATGGTTAGGAATGTATGATGTTTATGTTTATGCTTATGGATGTTCTATAAACCTATTAAGGTTAATTTTGTTGGATATTTTAATATATGCACTTACTTATTTATGTTTGTCTAAGTACTTTTGTGGAACATACCTGTGTTATAACCTGCTCCCTTGATATGCTGGCTTGTAACGTAGTGTTGAAAACATAACCTACATCATCAAAAAAAAAAGTATAATCGATATGGATACGTGTCGTGGTAAGTGTGATATGAATTAATCGGTAACTTTGACGCACCAGGTAAAATATAAGTGTCTGCTATAAACAAAAAAATAATAAAAAAAAAAACAAAAAACGGCGATATTGCTGGGCTGCTAAATGCTCCTTTGTGACACATATATCGCCTGGTTTATTAGATTTATGTGTCACAAAGTAGAATCTAACAGCTCAGAAATAGCGTTATTTTATTATTTATTTATTATTTATTTTTTTTGCACCACCTTAATTTTTTTATCGATCGCCTGCAAAGGCTTTATCTTGCTCTTCAATGAAAACCAACTTACGCTTAACCTTCGGCTTAGCAACTACATCCCTATGGCTAACAGACATATCGACATCAACATCAATAAGGATGCTTGCTTCTTCTTCAGCCCAAGCAATAAGCTCATCATATGTCATATTGCTTGCATCTTTTAATCTTCTTCCATGTATAATCAATTTGGTTGTATAATCATCTTCAGAATCATAAAAGTTAAGATTTTGATAATAAAAATCAAATAAGTTTTGGGGATTATGTGCCATATACATCATTAACTTCCCATATCGATCAGCAAGGTCATACATGGCAGCCACATCCCTATCACACTCTATTAGTTTCAATCCTACCTCTAATTGACATTGTGGTAAACAGAAAAACAACGAATGGAAATTTAGCTCAGTATGTTCTTTCAGAAACTGGCACATACTATTATAGTCCACCTTCCTATCCTTGGACACACTCCAATAAAAAACACCCCCATTTTCATACCTCAACGGTTGGAAATAAAACTCCCCCAAAACATGAACGTCAAACAGGTAACGAGGATCTAAACTCCAAATAGGTGCCATCCTGTTACAGGAACACGTAAAATACAATACTTTAAAAAATATAAATAATTTTAAATGTAAACCCTAATTAGATTCGAATATTGAAACATCAAATATAGACAAAATTGATATGGGGGACCATGACAATAAAGTATGACGAACCTTTCGCACAATTCAATTTTAATAATCGAACGAAATCGACAGTTGTATTAGATTATTAAGAAGATAGGGTTCTGGTCGGTAGGAAGTGAATGTGGGAACAAAAAGATAAAAGACACAGTATTAGTGTATCATAAATCGCTAAATTGAAAAAAGGCGCTTTTAAAAAGTTGCTCAGAAAATTTTGGGATATGTGATAGTACATTACAATTGTCGTATAAATGTATGCAATAAAAACAACAGTTTGGTCATTAAATATAAAAAAAAAAACAAAACAAAAAAAAAAACATTTTCAAAACAATTTTTACCACTCTATAAATACCAACTTTACCTCAAACACATTTTTTAACACACAATTTCAAACACAATTGAAGCTCGAAATACTTCCCAACACAAGATTTAATATGGCTTGCCGTCTCCCCCATTCTGTTGAAGATATGCAAGTGTACGTTCAAAATCAATGCAATATCGACGATGAGGCTCGAAAAAACGCTATTATAAGCGTCATCAAATTGTTTGACCAGGCAAAGGCGGAAAAGGAACAAATGAGACAAAACTACCAGAGTTGCAACGACATTACTACTGAAAGAAAAGCTGTGATCGACAAATTTTTGAAAGATCAAGCACGCAAAGATCGCGAGGTTGCTGACAACTTGTGGCGGTGTGTTTCGAATATAACGAACAACGCCAGCACCAAAATCAATTGGAGCTATCGGGAGAACAAAAACGATGGTGTAGACGAGGATGATTTGGCTCGGTTCGAGGGATTTGCTTGTTCTCGTACTCCCTCGTATGACTATGCATGCGGGGAGCATTCAGATTAGATTTATGATTTATGTATTTCGGATTGTTTTTATTTAGCATTGTAAAATTTTAATTATTAATGAAATTTTAGTTTATGTTAAAAATGATTTTAAAAAAAAATTAAAAAAAAAATAAAAAAAAAAGTTTCCTTGAGTCATTGGAGAGAGAAAGGTGATGTGGCGCAGGTTGTCCCAGTTGGTCCCAGGTCGCAACTGGGACCAGCCTTACAATATACTAACAGTGGTTAAACAACACTATTAGCAGTGGTTTAATTCAAGCATTGGATTCATTCTTCTGGCAGTGTTTTCATCAACTCTAGCAGACGTTTCATCAACTCTAGCAGTGGTTTAATTCAAGCATTGGATTCATTCTTCTGGCAGTGGTTTCATCAACTCTAGCAGTGGTTTGAAATGTCCTAGCAGTGGATACACCAACCACACTCCAATCTCTTGACCAAGATTACATCTACCAAAAGTAGTCGAAAAATAGTGATATTATGAACTAATATGAAGGATTACAACATAATGGTTGTGTTGTGAAAGTCCTTACCATAAACTGTTAAAATTTGTAACAGTCTAAACAGTCCAATCGAATACAATTATATACACACCCACCACTGAAAAGTTTGTTCATGTAACCCAACAAAATAAATAGAGAAAATGTCATAACAATCTACATACATGAAATTAAACCTTATCCGATTTCCTAACAAATACGGAAAACAGGATACACCAAACCATCATAAGACTCTACATACATGAACTTAAACCTTATCATCTTTCCATGCTCAAACTCACAATCATCAAAAAAGTAGTTCCAGTCACCTAATGCATTCACATGATTCACCCGGATTGGATTGTCTCTATGATAGTCAATCTGAATTTGCATCATGTATTCGACTTCATCATTCCTAAAAAGTGCATTTTGATAAAAATGCATAGGATGATTCTGAAGAAAATGGTCTGGAATGTCCTGGTGTGCAACAATTACAAAAATTGTATAAAATTATATAAATGCATAGACAAAAAAGTACACACAAAAAACAAACTTACAAGTTTACATAACGGAAGAATTTCAGTAGACCTTCTGTAAAAGACATCAGTTCGCTCACCAAAATGATCAAGGTGACCAATCCATTGGCAAATGTGTTGCATTCGCTCATCACCTGTTTCAAAAATATCAAAATAAATCTTAAAGATAAATGTTATGATATTACTGAATATGATTATGAGATTTCAAGCCTACCTCCATCTTCATTATCAAGATCATTTTGTGGAAAAAACAATTGCGTCACACCAAGAAACTGCCCCTGTATCTTTGCCCCAACTTCGAAACCAAACACGGTTATATTCAACCTATTCTTTGCCAATTTAGTAAAAACAATAACATCGCCAAATTCAATATCGGAATATTGAAGAGCAGTCGACCACATCTCATCATCCATAACATACAAAACACGAGGATCATGACCTCGTTCATAGCCCAAAGTAACATCCACATTAAACTCCATTCCTTCAACAACAACAACAACAACAGTACCTCGCAACCCAATACCATCTAGAAAATTATCAGGCAATGTCTGAAACACCATCTGCTGATTGACAATTATAACATATACAGTAACAAAATACACTTATTCTTAAATAAACGTAAACAAAAAAATGAGTTCTTATATATAACCTGTGGAAATTGAGGGTATGGCAGCCGATAACTCTGAAACCTTATATGACGAATTTCTACACCAGCATATTCCTCAACTTCCAACCCTTTAGAATCATAGCCAGTAACGTAAAAAGAGTCATCACCTTCTTGAACAAAGTGTAACATGTGAACATCCGTATACATGTTTTCATGAACAAATTATACCCATTTGTTACCTACAATCCTAATGGGACCTCCTAACCGAGCAACAATCCTTACTTTCTTCCGTTGTCTTTGTATTCCAGTTAAATAGAAATGACGATTCCCATTGAAAGCACGGTCAGCAAATCGAGGAAGCTCAAGAAACCCAGGGTAAAAATTTCTGTTTGGTCGCACCACAAACTCGATGGCCATGATTACCTTATAAACAATTACAAGCATGTAAAGGTAAGTTAATGCTAAAATTTTGATAATGAATATTCAAACATTAAAGACAGTCAATATTGATATGGGGGACCATGACAATAAAGGATCACGAACCTTTTCAGAAATTCAATTTTAATAATTGAACGAAATTGACAGTTGCACGAAAAAAGCAAGGGTTCTGGTCGGGTAGAGATTGAATGTGGCCAAAAATAGCTAAAAGATAAGGTTTTAGTGTTTCATAAATCGCTTTAAAAAAGTCGCTCATACTATATCGCTACAAAATACGCTTATCTATTCTCCCGCCAAAATAATTTTCCCGCCTAAACACAAGTCAACAAAATAAGCATAAATACAGTCAGTTCTATAGTCCACATACAACAATCCACAATGGCTTTGAACTTATCTGGAAAAGGTAATTATGAACAAGTGCCAAACAAGAAAGAGGATGCTGATGACAATTTGATGGCACACATACAACAATCCACAATGGCTTTAGATTTATCTGAGAAGAAAAAACTAGATGGTGAGGAGAACCAAGATGGCATTACACCAGAAAAAGTTAAGGCATTGGCAAAAAGGATTAAAGATCTGGAAGAGTACTTTGAAAAACTCAAGGAAAGGAAATCAACTGAAGAAGGATGTGGTTCTAGCAGTACTGTTTGAATGGATGTAATGGTTCAATAATAAATGTTATGAGTCTACATTTTAACAATGTAATGGTTGTGTGGAAAATCTTATCTATGAAACAATTTATTGAGATGATTGTTGTAGTTTTGTTATCGAGATAGTTGTGCTGATAGACATCAGCATTTTTAATCAAAATAATTGCAATGTAACATACACATGGTAGTAGAACCATCATCACATACTAGTTTGTAACATACACTAACAAGCCTTCACCACATACTGAAAATAAATTGTTTCATCATGATGACTAGTTAGTGTAGTTTGTAACATACACTAACTAGTCATCATGCATGGAAAGGAACAAAAATAAAAATTGTTTAACAGGGTACATACCACCCTGGAAGATCAAATAACTACCACATGGTAGCCTTCATAATACCTTCGAATTACTTGGATCAGAAGAGGCTGGGTATGACATGGAACCATCAGCTGTGGAATCTGCAACTATCACTTGATCATTAACCAAACTGATTGCCTCATCACCCTTCATATCATCAGATTGATTACTACCAACTTCTTCAAATTCATCAAATAATCTCCTAGATTTCAAGGTACCAGTTTCAAAACGACTTTTCTTGGACACATATTGAACTACAGTTGAGCTTCCAACTGTAGGAAGGCCATCAATGTCATTAAAAAACCTCTTACACTTTAAAGTGATGTTTTGAATAGATGGGAGTAAACTAGTAGAATGTGGATCCTGAAGGTCATGATTATCAGCAGCCTCAAAGTCGTTAAAAAGGTTCTTACCTCTTAACGGACTAATCTCCAACCCACGTTCGTTTGACAAACACTCGGTAACAGTGGAGTTCTGTGTCCAAGAATCTTCAAAGTCATTCGACACATAAGGTCGGACTGTAGTCCTTAAACAAGGAGGAATGTAGTCAAGGTCATTAATACCACCAAATTCAGACTTTCCTCTGAATAAACTAGCTTCAACAAAAGGCTTGATATAAGGTGTCCTAAGGTAGGCTGGTGAATTTTTTTCCTCTTCTTCCCATGCCATTAGTTCTTCAAACGACAGACAGTCGACATCTTTTTTTTTCTTTTCGTGACTTTTAATTTTAAATGTCAGATCATCGTCTGAGGAATCAAAAGACAGGTTCTTGTGATAGTAGGTAACTAAATGAACCTATGGCTGATGACAAACATAGATCTCAACTAGACCATGGAGCACAGCCATGTCATACAGTTTCTTGACATCATTATCATCTTCTACAAGGGTCAACCCTTCCTCCAGACTACTACTTGGAAGACAAAAATACCAAGCCCAAATATCCTCCTTAATTTCTTTCAACAGCATGTCACATATTTGAGAATACGATAACCTACTCAACCTAGGTAACCTCAAATGTAAAACATCTCCACCTAAATAACTTAAGGGATAAAAAAAAAAAAAAAAAAAAAAAAAAAAAAAAAAAAAAAAAAAAAACTGACTGCCATGATAAACATCAAACCCAAGATCTTGACTGTTTTCAGACATTCTGTGTAACAATGGAAATAATTCAGCAAAACAAAAGATATTTACGATAAAATTTAACAGAGAAAAATAAAATGGACAAACCTACAGCCATTCTTGATACCATAATTCATAACAGCCCTTTGATTATGTGTTTTCTGATGCCATATTTAGTAGAAGTCTGAAAAACAGAAAATATATGTAAGATAAAATATGGGGTAGTTTTGGTTAATAGTAGGTACAAAATATACAAAAGGTACAAAAAAGTGAACAGTTAAAAAGTGTCTAAAAAGTACATTACAGCCATACTCAAATGATATATCTAAGATATAGTCAAACTCACCCAAAAAAAGTCGCCTAGTATGTAATGTTGGATAATGCATACCGAATGGACAGTACTTGTAAACTAGCATGCATGGGTTTGGCCTACTTTGTATATCCATAATTTGGTGTGTGGTTAATATTTTTTTGCTTATTTTTATAGAAAAATATTACTAGTAAACAAATTTGTAACGTCTCTACATTAGTTTGAACACAACTATAATACAAAATGTTGAATACAAAACCATTCAAGGGAGCATATGGTTTTCAATTTGTTTCACGTAATACATCAACAAAAATAGAACATAGCTAAACACAAACACGGTGTTTAAAAAAAAACCTAGCCATTTGTTCACGGTATGAAAGCGCAGCCTGAATACGATCCTTCACATCCAATGGTAGACCAAAAGCCAAGCGGTATAAAAAAATACATACCCAAATACCACAATCACCAAATATCCCGGCCTGCTTCGGTACTTGTTCAGCGATAGTAAATGCAATGAAATAACTAGCCGGATCAATGCCTTTCTTCTCAAATACTTGCGCTTGTGCTAGGACCTCAGGTAATTGTAGCTGTGGACAAAAGTAGCACTGTTTTAAAAAATCTAATGTTTTAAAACCTGGTTAAACGGTTATGTATTAATTCTTATGACATATGAATAAATAGCCAAACCTGTAAACACTCCCTCAGTTTGATATAAAACTCTCGCCATTCCTCTTCAAAAGTTTGACCGCTATCATAAAAGGTAACAATGCCAGTGTCTATCTCCAAACGGGCAAGACACCAATGAGCTTCAGTTTCATTAATAGGCATGAAAACCTACAACGTTTGGGTCACAAACATAATATCAATATATGGCAAAAGCTAATCAGTATTATGAAATATATATATATATATATATATATATATATATATATATATATATATATATATATATCGTTACTTACGTGCTTAACGTCAGACCATGGAATAGAGTATCTTTCACCATTAGCATACCACAACGGCAAAGAATTTTGTAACAGAAGCTGAACAAAATAGCTACTAACCATCGCCCAATTAGCCGTATCGGGCCTAACATGCCAAAGGTAATTAACCCACAACTCTATGTGCTGTAAATTTCGAAACATGAATGAGTGTGATAAACGTTATAAGAAATCAATTCTGTAGGTACAGTTGTATGAGTACTTGCCTCATCCCTTAGCCAACCTTTCCTAGGCGGGTCTAAGCAAACCAAACTTTCCCAAAACCTTCTATCCACACACACATCGTCACACCAAGGAAACTTGCAGTTAAGTGGTCCTATTTGTCCAAGAAATTCGTCAAATTCATTTGTAAAATGAACTCTGTTGACAGCATTGGTGGAGCGTGCAAGATCCTAGTATATGAAACGATTAAACTTATAATCAATTGTCATTAACAAGATATATTTTAAAAGGTTGTCAAGAAGTATTTTTCATACCTCAACCCAAGGCGTGACAAATTTAAGTTTTTCACTCATATCTGGATCAGGTAAGCTAGAGCATCGTCTTTTCTTTTCAGCATATGCATTGGTCCAATAATACGAATTAGCTTCACCCGAACGTTGTTCACTCCTCTTGGAAACTGCAAAACGCGCTCTACTGGCTTTCATATGATCTGAGTTCATGATTGCTTCTCCCCTTTTCTTTCGTTCATTTTCATACTGCAACCTCTTTTCCTCTTCCCTCATTATCAACTTGTCCTCTTCCATCCTTAACCTCTTCTCTTGTTGCATCAACTGCTGCTCTTTTAACCGGGCACTTTCTAATTCTTCATGTCGCAACCTTAATTCTTCTTGGATAATAAATTCCTGTCAGCGTTTATAAATAACCTATCGTTATGATATGTTATGGTACGGAAAGAGTTTTACACTTGTTTACTGATTTTGTACATTACCTTTGCAAGATCGTCATCAGAAAATTCATCTAGCCGCGCTGATGAACTAGTATCAATGCTTGACTGACTTGACTCAAACAAGTCAAGAAAATCATGATTAAGCTCATCACAAAATTGTGCACTAAGATGCCGTAGATCATTACTTAACTCCAATTTCTCCTAAGAATGAAAATAAGTATTTATAAAAAGGATATATACGAAAGATAATGGATAATTGAAGGGATGTTTTGTAAATTTCGTGTATCCACTGCTAGTGTATATGAAAACACTGCTAGTGGTTTTCAATCCACTGCTAGCAGCTTCCTGATAATGGATAATGGAAGGGCTGTTTTTGAAAATTTCGTGTATCCACTGCTAGAGTATATGAAACCACTGCTAGTGGTTTTCAATCCACTGCTAGCAGCTTCCTGATAATGGATAATTCAAGGGCTGTTTTTGAAAATTTCGTGTATCCACTGCTAGTGTATATGAAAACACTGCTAGTGGTTTTCAATCCACTGCTAGCAGCTTCCTGATAATGGATAATGGAAGGGCTATTTTTGAAAATTTCGTGTATCCACTGCTAGAGTATATGAAACCACTGCTAGTGGTTTTCAATCCACTGCTAGCAGCTTCCTGATAATGGATAATTCAAGGGCTGTTTTTGAAAATTTCGTGTATCCACTGCTAGAGTATATGAAACCACTGCTAGTGGTTTTCAATCCACTGCTAGCAGCTTCCTGATAATACTTGAAGGGCTGTTTTTGTAAATTTCGTGTATCCACTGCTAGAGTATATGAAACCACTGCTAGAGGTTTTCAATCCACTGCTAGCAGCTTCCTGATAATGTCAAAGTATATATACGATAAAAAAAATAAGAAAAAAAGGATATATTACCCCATTTCTTTCTCGAGCAAGAACCTGAAAAAAGGTACGTATATTATTATCAGTAGTCGTGTGATTATTGATGGGTCTATGAGTTTGAACAAATGCTTAAATAACCTGAATAATTGTCTCAAGTTTGAACAAACGCTTATTTAACTCTGTAATAACACGATCCTGTGTTAGGCTGATCTCTATTATACTGCTCTCACTCCTGCGTATAATAGGTAAATGTTTCCTTTCAGTCTTGCCACGTTTGCGTGCTGCGGCCATCTTCTTCAACCACTCGTCATAGAGATGTGTTGTTTTCACTGGTGGAGTTCTAGGTATGTAATCATGGATAAATGTCGTAAACTTTATATACCAATCAGATATCCTCTCAGCTATTGTCGGTGTCAGTTCTTTGACAGGATTCGAATCCTTAAAAAACAAATAATAATGTTCAATAAAAGATTGCATTAATGTAGAAATAAAGATTGCATTAATAAGAAAATTTTATATATTACTTTTACCTTTCCAAAAAGAAACTTATAATCAGATCTTTTGAAGGGTGTATTATTTGACCACGCTACTCCTCTTGGCATAATATCAGGAACTTTATTCCACCATAGAATGCTTCTTTCAAAAGACTCCAGTATCCAAATCTATACGGGTTTTGGAATTTCAATAAAAAATAATAACATAAAATATTGATACACAAAATGAATCCAGTTTATATTGATATATAAAATATTAACCTTGAAAGCCGAAACGAATCCTGACAGTGTATAGGTTGGAACAAACTTGTGGTCTTTGTTAATACCTTGAAGGAAATCCCACTTGTGTTTATCTGCAACATCCAAAATTTCATCATACAAATGCCTCCAAATATGCTCTCCCCATGGAAAGGCATCCCAATCATCTAGGTTTTCAACTAATCGCATGAGAGAAACATCAACTTCCTGAACCAATAATCTGCCCATGAAGATAACCTCCAAAGCTAACAATAGACAAAGACGTACTGCATCTTCGTCGCATATTATACCAAATGCCTCTTCATCCTCAATTAAGCCAAGAATATCTAAGTTTGTAATTTTTGAACCTGAATGTTTTGGGAAAACCCTTGACATAAAATTGAGGTGTCCAGATCCATATTTTTCAAAACTTACTTTTCCAAAATTAAAACCAGTGATAAGCGAAAACTCTGGACGACCGAAATGTAGGGGACGGTCATCAATATAATATACAATCGGCATATCATAATGATTTTCATTCGGATAACATTGTTTTTGTAAAACATAATCTATCATATGTGCTTCGTGGTCAAAATAAGAAAGGTCCAACCATTTACCGAAACAAGTTGCCCGAAACAACTTCCTTCGATTTTTATCCAACTTGGATTTTATTAAAGAAAAGTAGTTTGGTTTACTTCTGATGATGATTTTCGCCTCATATTCCTACAAATGAAAAAATAAAATGAGTAACAAAACTGCATTCAATCATCCAAGCCTCACACTACAATTTTGTAACAAATACCAAATATATTTTCAAAAAGTTAAAACAACAAAGAATCACATCTCAGACACCAGATAAATTACAAACCCAAACACAATCTAAAACCTTTTGCTAACTTAAATAAACAAAATTGTTGTTGCAAAACTACTATTAAACATGATTAATTTCAAATAAATAAGGGGAAAAACAAATATACGAACAATTTATATATATCAACATAAAAATACATACCCGAATACGAAACATTTTTTTTGCAGGATTTCGAGAAGACGATGGTTCTTGACTTCTAGGAGAAATTTTGTAATGGGGGTGTAATGTATGTGTTATTCTAATTCATTGGTTAGGAAAGATATGTGATAAGTAAAAACTATTTTTACCGCGGTGTAAAAATTGGATAACATTACAAAAGTACTATTTGCCTAAAACCGCTCAAATTAATTCGCTTAAGTCGCTCGACATTGGGAAGGAGCAAAAGGAATAAAATATTACTTTTTAAAGTTTGACTTTTTTCTCGAAAATATCAAAAAAAAAAATCGCGCGAATCTTAAAAAGTCGCTGGATATTAGTCGACTATAAATCATAGGTACGAAAATGATTGGAATCTGAAAAGTGTCAGGACACTTGTCACTCTTACATTGGAAGGAAAAAGTCGCAAGTCTCAAAGTTTATTTTGGAAATACCCAAACTTTTTTCCTAAAAAGTGATGACACCTTGAGCAAAAGATGCATTCTTAGAATTAGCCCTTAATAAAAAACATAAGTTTATAAAAAAAACAAAGTAAAAAAAATCTAAGATATCTAAAATTTAATATAAAAAAAAAAACATAAGTTTTTACCTTTAGCCATCTTTGATACAATTGGGAATCTTTGCAATATGCCATCTTAATGACTTGACCATTTTCATCCAGTTCAAACTTTGCTTCAAAGTATTTCCAACACTCGGAAGTCGTTTTCCTTGGTTTGGGAGGGGCTTTCCTTTTGCGTTTATTATTATCAGTTTCAATAGTCTCAACGTCAATCGGTTAATCCTAAACAAACAAGTAAACACACAATATCAATACACTTCAATGTTAACTGAATCCATTAAATGCAATTGACTAAACTACACAGTAACTGAATCCGTTAAATGATGTTTTATTCATTTATTGTTTCATACTTTCATACTATCACTAACTGATGTTTCATTTATTAACTGATGTCCCATGTTTCATACTTTCATTTATTAACAGCAGCTTATCAAATATCAAATATCAATACTTTCTTATCAGTTCATTAAATGCCTAAATGATTCATGAATCCATGTCCCATGATGTCTTATGGAATATCAATACTTGTGGTTTTTATTTTGCCTAAATCAACACACGATTTCTACCCTTTTTTTTTTTTTTTCATCTAAAGTATAACTATAATCAAATAATCAATTAAACTATAATCAATTACTTATAAAAACAATCTAAACTATATAAAACATGTAAAAATACTTACTTCCATTATATTGTTTTGTTGAGATGCAAATGATTCGTATGTAGGCAAAGAAGAAGAGATTGATTCACCCCTCGTGTTTTTGAGTTGACATTGGTCCATTCAATTCGTATTTTGTGTTTATGAGATGCGTTTTGTGTTTGGGAGATGAGTTTTGTGTTTGAGAGATGGTATTTTGTGTTTGAGAACAGAAAGGGGCGTATATTTTGACAAAGACCTAATAATTAATTGGGCTTCTTTTTTTGGCGGGCTTCATTCGGGTTGGAGTCGGTTTTTAGCACGACCCGACCCGATACCGATACAATGCAAATATAACAACCGACTCCGACCCGTTTAGTGTTCGGTCGGGTTCGGGCCTTGTCGGTTTCGGTCGGTTTGTCGGGCCTTCTCGGTTTCGGTCGGTTTTGCTCAGCCCTACCACACGATACCTAGCCCTCTAAACATTAGTGAATGGCGCATAGCTCTTCTCATGGTTGTTAAGATCCGATTATGATTTTATTATATTATTACACACTGGCACACTGCCACTGACGACCGGAGGCTGCAGTGGTGACTGAAACGTGTTTTTGATCACTATTATAACGGGATTGAATGGTAAATGGTGTTTGAATAATTTCCACTTTATGAGTGAATCGGTTGTGATGTGTATGACTTGCCAACTACCTTGCCAACTATAAACTTCTTTTCCAGTTACTCTTCTAAAGGTTGAAAGCTGCTTCTTTTCTGTCCCACATCGAGAAGAAAGTTTGCCTCCTAATATACTGTGGTGCATATACTTCATATTAATTGAGTTTTCTATTATGTTGTTGGTTTGTTTACTTGAACTCTTTCAGTGCCACATGAATCAAAGAGAAGACATATGTCTCTTTCTGAGTAACTACACAAATGAAATACTAACTAGTAGATATGATTCCATTGGCTCACGACTTTATCAAATTCAATCATGCAAAATCTAAACTTCAAATAAGTGCCACTCACGTCTTCAAATCCATATATCGTCATTTCAGATATATAACTTAGGACAAAATTATTTGGGCAGAGATACATGAATACTACTTTTTAATTAGCTGTTAGGAAAAATTCCGTACCAACAAAATCTAAAAAATGATGAATACTAATAAAAAAGATCAATAATGGCCTTCACGTAGCTTGATTCTTTATAACATAAACAACTTAGTTTAGATTTGGTTCAGATTTTGATTAGTAGCCACCACGTTTGTCTCAATTTTGCTAATTTGATCATCTAAGCAAACTAAATATATAATGCAACATTCCTCGTCATATTTCATCCCACAAACAACTATCATTCTTATTGCTTACAAGTCTCCAACGACACTCGAGAAACAAAAATGGCAAACAATCATTTGATCATCATCTCAATCCTCCTCCCATTGGCCTTCCTAGCAGCAGCCGTCGCGGCCCATGAGGTACCTGCCAAACAGGACAAAACCGCCACGGTGGTAGTGGAAGGAAAAGTGTACTGCCAGAGTTGTAAATACTTTGGATCATGGTCTCTAACCGACGCTGAGCCAATCCCGGCTGCCAAAGTTAGTGTCATTTGCAAGAACCACAAAAAGCGAGTGAGCTACTACAGTGCATTTGAGACCGATAAAAATGGTTACTTTTATGCTGAGCTTAAGGACTTCAAGATGACCCATTATTTGTTGGACCATCCTCTTCACTCTTGCCATGTGAAACTCGTGTCATCACCTCTTGAATCATGCAATCTTTTGTCAAATATCAACAATGGTATTTATGGGTCACCTCTAAGATTTGAGAACAAGGTGTTGTATGGAAAGAACTATGAAGCAGTCGTTTATGAATCGGGTCCATTGGCTTTTCGTCCTTCTACTTGTGATCCAGAAACCACTGACTAGAATTGACATTGTTATGAATTGTTTGAATTCGTGAAATTTGAAATTTGTTGTAATGGAATTGATCTTTTTTGACGTGATATAACTATTATCCTAATTTCAAGTAATTATATTTAAAGTTTCGAATTATACGATTTTATCATGTTACAAAAGAATTAAGGAATTAACATGATTGTAAGACTTATTTACTCACACAATATCTTGTATAATCTATATAAAAAAAAAAAAAAAAAAAAAAAAAAAAAAAAAAAAAAAAAAAACTCACATTTCAGTATAAGCATTAGTGAATGGCGCATAGCTCTTCTCATCATTGTTAGTTTATGATATTATTACACACTGCTACTAACGACTGTGACATACAACGGAGGCTGTGATGGTGATGAAAACGTGTTTTCGATCACTATTATGACGGGATAGAATGGTAAATGATGTTTGTATCTTTCAGAATTTTCACTTTATGAGTGAATCGGCTGTGATGTGTATGACTTGTTAATTATCTTGCCAACTAGAACAACTTCTTTTACAGTTGCTCTTCTAAAGGGGGAAAGCTTTTTTTTTCTTTGGTCCCACATCGATCAAGGAGAAGAAAGTTTGCCTCCTAATATAGAGTGGTGGGTATGTTTTATGTAAATTGAGATTTGTATTATGTTGTTGGTTTGTGTGAGTGGGATGTTGTTAAGTAAAAAGTTAACCTTCCATCTTCATGAATCGTCTACTTATAAAAGTTTCCAATTTTTGTCAATCTCGATTTGCTTTATAGTGTCAGAATTTTTTGTCAATCTCGATTTGCTTTATAGTGTCGGGTGTTTTATAAGGGAAAAAATAGTAGCAAGTATTATACAAACTGCCAATTAAATTTATATAAGTTTTCGGCTTTTTGTCAATCTCAAATATGTAGAAGTCTACGTTTACATGTAGGTCAAGACTTGTATTATGTTGTTTGTTTATAGTGTTGGATGTTGTTCAAGGAGAAGAACAAAACAATGTGTAAAAAGATTTTTTCCTCCTCCTCCTTTTCTTTTTCATCTTTTTTTACCAAAGCCTTTGGTCTAGTAGTATGCGAGTTGCCCACCAACCTCGAGGTTGTGGGTTCAAGCTTCACTGGAGGCATTTGTGAGATATATGTAAGATAGGTGGTATATGTGTGAAAAAATTGTCGTTCTAAAACATATGTCTAAAAAGGAGATAAATAATACGAGTATTTGATAACGGTAGGTTGGCAACAAAGAGCTAGAATAATTGTTTGCATGAATACTTTTCTCAGAACTAGCTTGAAGTCTAAAAGTCAATCCCTAAAACAGCGAAGCTTCATAGGGTCTTTCTGTACAGTCCCACATGAATTAGAGAGAAGACATATTGGTTCTTTTGACAACTCGCAACTGTAACACATACATCTCTTTCCGTGGCATACATTCTCTCACACACAAAACACAAATGCATGGGCTTGCACCTCTCGTCCCTTACTCATCGCCAAACCAAAGCAAGTCAAACTGACGCACCAGCAAAGAGGTGGTGCCATCAGTGTCACAAAACCGACGGGACCGATGCACCTGTTGGGAGTGGTCTTATATACTCCTGCCAGTTAAGATATCTCTGAAAATAATAAATGGATGTCTCTAATAAAACTTGAATTTCCAATATAATGTAACCTTACATAATAATTGTAACCTCTATGGTTAACAAATGTGCCAAAAAATAATGTTAGGGATGTCCTTTTTGACGTTTGTAGGCGTATTGGGATCTCCGCCAAAAAAGAAGCATCTGTGAACTTTTTGACCGACCCGTTAGATGGAAGATCCACACTCAGACCGGCAGATGTTTTGGTGTTTGGATGGGTTGGAGGGAAACATGCGTGTGTGGATCTAACTTGGGTTTCTCCTCTCGTGGGTTTGAGCAGCCAGGGTTTTACAGTAGGGCAGGCTGCTTTGAAATCCGCTTCGTACAAAGTGGCAAAACACGAGAAAGCGTGCATTGTAAACCAACATGTTTTTATCCCTTTCGCGTTTGATACTTTTGGTTTCCTTGCACCTAAGGCAGTAGAATTCCTCAACAGAGTTCAAAGGGTTATGCATAGTAATATTATGACACCTAGATCCATAGATGTAGTTTTCAAAAGGATTAGTTTTGCTATTCAAAAAGAGCTAGCGGTACAGCTTGTTGCCCGTTTGTCGTCCACCTCTTTGTAAATGTCATAAATTGTTATTTCAATCCATTAAAAAAATTAAATAAAATAATGTTTGTTTGCGACTAATTTGCTAAGTTTAAGACTTCATGAAAAAAAGAAATGGATGTCTCTTTTTGTCTCAGTTGTATCATCTTAACATCACATCATCACTTTTTAAATTGACACACCCGTGCCGATAGTAATGTGTTTCATTTTGAGTCACTACACAAATATACCCCACCAACACTCACACACACAAAATACAAATGGGCTCGCACCTCTCATCCCTTGCTCGCACCCAAACCAAAGCAAGCCAAACCAATGAGGTAGTGTCATCCGTGTTACAAAACCGACGTCCACCGGCTTGTAAATCGACGCATCCATTGAGAGTGGTCTTACATATATACTCCTTTATGTATGGTTCAAATAAGTTAATGTCAAATATCGTATTGTTGGTATATCTCTATTATTTATAAAGCAAATTTGTCTATTCTTAAAACTTAAAAAAGAGTAAAGAGATTTGTCTAATTAACTCTTTAATATCCATTAAAATTAAATGCTTAATTAACAACCTATTAAATAAAGTATTGATTAAAAATGATAACATATATTACTAAACTAATAATTTAAATATTGTTTTATCATCAAACTTTTATTATTTTTCGTTTCTTATACATTGACTCCTTTTTCTTACGGTTGATTACATATTGAACTCGTAAGTGTTGCATCATAGGTCATACCAAAACCACAAGTTTGCAAGTATAATTATTTGCCGCTATATACCGTCATTTTATGCGGGTATTCGTCTAGTCATGTATAAAGATCAAAAAACTGTTGGAAATGTATATATTTACAAACATGTGAATGTCCGGATTCGAACTCGTGACCACGGGATTGCACACATTAGCGAATGAGAATTAAAGTTAACAATTAATGTTTATGTTTACGATTAATTATTACACATTAAGTCCGGTTAACGATCGTTAAGTATTTAACGGAAAAATGACTAACGACCGTTAAATGAAAAGAGAAAGGACTAGAAATGGAAAACTTGGAAAAGTTATGGATTTCCTTTTGGGCTTGTCTACATGGCCGGCCATAGGGGCCTTCCAAAGCCATAATTCATAAACTTGTTCCCTAAGTTTACCTACTAGTATATAAAGAGGATTAGGTTCTAGGGTTTCATACACTTGTGCATTGAATTAACCCTAGATCTTTCCTCTCCTCTATATTGTCCCATTTTCGGCCGAACACCCCTTGTAAGGGAGTTTGGTTTCGTTTTTCTTAAACGAGGACTTGTGTTAGATCTAGCAATCGCTTGATTCGTTGGTTAATTCGTGTGTACAAGAACGTGGTAGTAAGACACTATTCTTACACCATATTGGTTTGAGTTGTAGAACGGTAAGGGACAACTCTTCAAACCACTTCTTTGTTTTGCTCAAAGGATTTGACATTCGCAAGAGGTACGTTACGCATACTTTCAGTTAATTATTTATTTGTTATGATCTTTAAGTCTTCCGCTGTGTACTCTTGATGTCTTTATGTTTTATTGTATTTTATATATCATAAACTAACAATGGCATCACGAGTCTTGTATAACAAGTAATTAATTACTGAAACACATAATTAAAATAAACATGAATGTGTTATTATTTGTATGCTTAGATCTAGGGTTTGCAAAACCTAAACCCTAATTTTGAGGGGGGGCGTTTTATTTGGTGCCCTAATTAGGGTTTTGTAAACTATTGTTTTAATTGGATTAGAAACCCTAAGATGCATGCAACTTTATGTGTATATGCGTAACTCTGTTTAATTGCATTAATTGTTAAGTGTAATTTTATGTCCATGATAATTATCTGCATGTTTTATCATGGATCTGCTTTTATTGTATGTCTTTCATGTTTAAGTGATATACACTAAATTATGATAGATCTAAAATTGGGGAAGACCTCA
Source organism: Chrysanthemum seticuspe (assembly GCA_019973895.1). Taxonomy (NCBI): domain Eukaryota; kingdom Viridiplantae; phylum Streptophyta; class Magnoliopsida; order Asterales; family Asteraceae; genus Chrysanthemum; species Chrysanthemum seticuspe. Next base: position 260,631,417 of record BPTQ01000002.1, on the reverse strand, counting down.
ATAATTATTATTTAATCAATTATGTGCTATGTGGTATATATTTAGTTTTGACTTACGCAATCGATGAATCGATGCATGTGGTTCACCTTGTACATAGATGAAAACGGGTGGAAGTCTTAATTAAATATATGCATATTGACATATCTAGAATTGGTTATTAATAAGATTTATCAAAACCGTTTGCATGTGGCTATTTGATATGCATGACTTTTATTTGTTATGCATTCATTGTTTATTTGTTTATTTTTTCAAATACTTGCTTGTTTGTTATGTGTAACAAGGGTATTTTTACAAGAAAAATAAACTGGCCTAAACAATGGTGAAACATGTATTTTTAAGAATAGTAATCATAATCGTTTAATTGATTGATGACTTTGGTACAAATGACTGAACGGCTCACCCATGAGAATGAACTAATAAAAGGGGTTTAAAGAAGTGCGCACAGTCACACTGAAAGGATGTCTAAGGTTGTGCTTTAGCGCGTACCTGGTCCTCTGCCCTCTGTAAGTTCGAATGGAGCTACTTAGTAAGCCATTAAATGTGCAAGCTCATCTTAAGGGCGAATTAGTGTTAATTCCATGCGCCACTTCGGTGGTAATTATCCGAAACACTAAGTGTTTACACTTATGCAAAAGTACGGTATAATGGATGATAATTAACACTAAATTCCTTGATTGGTGAAACCAATACCTCAATTAAAGTTTGATGATGAAAAACTTAAACATTAAAACAAGATATAAATGTTTTAATAAAACCTATGTTACGAAGATGAATGCATGACATCTTTGTACATATTTGATTTGACATCAAAATTATTACCCTTTAATTTAAGTTATATGCCATCCAACGAAACGGAAACACCTAAGATTACTTTTTATTTGCGTGAGATCGTGACTTAGATCGTAATCAAAGGGTAAAATGTCCACGTGACGTGAGAACGGGCATGGATGATTTTGCAGTTTCTTAAGTTGGACAACTTAATTGAGTTAGGCAGTGAGAACTGGCAGCTCAAGGCATAAGATAGGATAAAACATGTTTACATGGCGATTGAAATTGGCTATATGTAAATCCCATAAATCTATGAATTGCAATTGATATTGGCAATTGAGCAAAAGCTCTACCATTTTGTATAAGGTTCATTACTAGCAGATCAACTGACGTGATGAAATTATGACAATTTGGATCCTAGTTTTCAATAATAATTAATTGGTTATATGAATATGAACCTTGGGTATTTAATTGTTTATTGAAAAGGAAAATTATCGAAAATACTAAAATTGAATTTTGTAATTCTTTTGAATGTATAAATGCAACATTTAACCGTAAACGAGGTTTAGTCTTTGATCAGTAAATTGATCCATTCTGCTTTCAAACAAATGTTTGATCGAGAATAATTTACCGAAAAGACAAACAAAGTCTCTTTTCCATGGGAGAAGCATGAGACTCAATCCTATTCCTTTTCATGAATGAGAAAGGTATAATAGGAACGTTTGAATTGTCTAAATTCTAATGTAGCTCATAGCAATGAATTGCACATCTTATTTTTCATAAAGATTTCATTACCCTCATTTGGTGAATGGATCCTTTTGTAACAAACATGAATGTTGGTTAACTGGAAAACATGTATATGAGTTACTAAAATTAGAAGTTAGACTATTTACCGCGAAAATTGGTAAAAGGCAAACTAGCATTATTTATCTAGTTGTTTTGCTTTAACCTTTAAAGGTGCTACATACCATTATGGGCATGGTAGGCCTGTTAAGGAAGAAATTGCATACCCAATTTTTCGAGTTAATAACATTGATGGATAACCCATCATTCATAGTAGAATACACCTTTTAGTACCTTAGTAATGATTACGTATGGTTCTTCAAAGGTGTAGGAAAGTAAAAAGCAAGCAAGTTGTTTTCACTGGTTATGAAACACTTACAATGTTGTCAAATTCAGTGGGAGCATTTGTGTTGCATTTCTGAATAAGAAGTTGTTTTAATGATTTCTAATTCAGTGGGAGCTACAAGCCTTATTTGCTGTGTAGTAATTCAAATTATTTCTTGAATATCATGTAGATAATTACTTTCCAATTGTAGGCACTTATGTTTTTTAAGGATTGTCATGTGCGTTTCTTTACAAATATATATAGTCCTATATCTACTAGTTATATCTATGACACAAATCATATTAATCAAATAAACGAACGTGTATCGTGTTGTTTATATGATACATGATGTTGTTCCATGCACAAGTGGGAGAAATCTTTATTGTGTGCAAGGTACAACACATATTAGTATGATTTAAATGGATTCTCTTGACTGTAAAGTAAGAGAATAACGTTCTAATAGGAAGTATACATTTAAATATGTATGATTGCCCTATTAAAAACATGTGTCAAGATGATAACAAAGACTACTTTATTTTAAATATTTATGTCATTCAATATTTAATAAACACTTGTAGTTACAATTTATGTTACGTGAGAACGTGAACTAGATTGTAGCCCAAGGTAAAATATCCACGTGTCGTGAGAACGAGCATGGATGATTTTGCAGTTTCTTACGTTGTACATTTCATGGAATGACACAATTAAATGAAGTAATCTAATACTACTTTGAATTTTAGTATTCGTTGAATGACTTAAATATATGTAGTAAATATTAACTTGAAATATTAATTGAAACCTGAGGTGGTGTTCATAATTACTTTAATTATAAATGTTTATGATTTTGCAAAGTCACAAACATGAAGTCTTTTAAAGACTTACAATATAAAGTAAGACGTTAACTTGCTATGTTTTAAGACATATGCATGAAGTCAATGAGTTGATCAAATGACTTATAACGTATAGTGGGATTATAACTGATATGTCTTTTGACTTGGTCAAAAATACTTGTGTTATAATGCATGCAATTGACTTGGTAATTCTATTGAACCATTAAGTTTTACTTTGTTGGTAAATAGATAAGCCAAAGAGTAGATGGTTATCTTAAATATTGTTAGATTTTCTTACAATATTAATTCTAAGTAAATACCATAGTTTTATGGTATGTTCAGTTAGAAGAATCAAAATTTATTGGCATGTTTGATTCAAGATAACTATAGTTTCTTCCAAAATGTTATCAAGGTTAGTAGATTGAGTATAGATTGAATATACTCAATAAGACTCCAACCTAGAAGATTAATAAGACACCATTTTTATGGAATGTGATGAATCACATTAAGTCTTATAAATGAAGTTCTGAATTTGTTAAACTACTTATAGAGTGAGTTGTAACAAACTAATGTTAAGAACTGTCAATGTTTTTTGTAATATCCCAAAAGAGAACAAGTATTGTTGCTCTACTTGATAAACTATTTAAAGGTAATCTTTAAATTGTTAAAGGCAAGTGGGAGTTTTGTTTAGATCTTGAAAGATTGAATTACAAAATACATAATCTTCTAAAATGCACTAGCAAATATCATGATGAGGCTAAACATGTATATGATAGACCTCAATATGATGGAATTGTCATTCATAGATCCGCAAGGATATCTCAGATATTTAATATGTTGAGGAATATGAGTTACAGGATCATGGTAAGCCTGTTAATCATAATGATGAATTTACCAAATGTTGAATTGTGGTAAATCAATCATACTATGAATGTAGAGATGTTGTCCATAGAGATAATCAACTTTAGATATTTGGTTTATCTTAATGAGTTTCTTCAAAGAATGGAAACCCTAGTGGTTTAAATCTTTATGTAGGAATCATATGGACAATATTGTACACATATTTAATGCATGTCTAGTGACAATAATATTAATCATACTTAATCAATTAACTATGATTGAATATTCTTTTCTAGATACATTAAATAGAAGTATAAAGATTATAATTGTTATACTTAGTTTCATTGATATGAAATTTTGACAATGAATATAAAAACTCTTTGTTATGGAATTACTTTTGCGAGGACGATGAGTAATACAAAGTAGTTTTATAAATTCAAATAATCTTTGAATATGTACAAACTGCAAGAATCCATGAATGGATATATGCATGCATCTATGAGATGATTCTTATGTTTAATATTAAATCAATGTTTGATTTAATAAATTAAAATAAGATAGCTCATAAGTATTCCTGAAAGCTAGTGAGAGTATTATTTTCTTAAATCTTATATGTTGTATGGGCAACTACATTTCAACTAAATTAAGTTTTAATTGGGAATGAAACTTTGTTTGTAAGATTTGGAAATAAGACATACAACCTTGGAATATATGTTTATAAACATATGCGGTAAAATAAATGAGTCTAATAAAACATGATAAATACATATCTTTAACAAGATATAATATGAATGAGATCTTAAAGTTTAACTTGAAGATTCATCATGTACATCATATTGTGTATAAGATTGTTGTGTCATGCTTGGTTACAAGATGATTTGACAACATTGAAAGTTGTTAGTGTAATAAATATTTTAAAAGGAATATGTTTGGATTTAGAATCACATTCCACAGTCTGGATATGCTCCTAGATTCTATGGACGAAAATATGGCAATTATTTCATAATTGTCATTGCCAACAAACTTGAGTTTGGTAGGCACCAACATTACACTATAACTGTTCGAAGTTTACGGATGTTTAAAGAGCATATTGTGGTACACAATGATGCTGGTATAATTGAGATGACACTCAATTCTAGTCATGGTATCCTTGATAATGACCATGTTGACTAGTTATGCTAAGAGCATAGTTGCATTATACATTAAAGAATGAAGAATACTTTAAAACTTTAAAAGTTTTGAAAGATGATTGTCATATAAAGGTGGTTCAGGTTATCACGCACTTTATGGAATGATATGACAATATCAAGATATGTGTAAACACATACAAGAAATTCAATTATTGAATTTTTTTGAAATAAGTATTCTCAAAATTCTTGTAGATCAAAGTTAGTTGAAATTATGCCTTGTCAACAAGTATGAGTTGCATGACTTGTGGCAAAATTCATTAACTGGGTATTATCATGCATTGATCTATTTAGTATTTGGATAAAGGATGTTAAACAATTATTATTTATAATGAATTAAAGTACGGTATACGTTTAATTTCATTTATAATATTGTGTCATGTATTTGCATGTTTAAATCCTTGAATAACTTAAGTTATTCTAAATAGTCCGTTGTCAATCAATAACATGGGAATGATATTGAATTAAGACAAATCTGAGTATTAGTTAGAATATACTTGAAAGTATATTGATGTGTAGCATGACTAATTTCAGATGATATTCAATGAATTGAGTATAGGACTTATCCCACCCGCATGATGATACTTTATGGATCTTTGTCATTAAGTATATCATGGATATTTATCCTCTGACTTGAGATACAAGAGATATGTCATGGATGTAGTGCATTTTTGTGAAGCAATCTAACGCTACACGTAACTGGTAGTTATAAGGGTTGTTTTCAGAAGTGTTGCGAAATTTATGAATCCTGCTTGTAGTCAAAATGGGATTTGTTTCCTTCAAATTTATTTTGAAGTATAATACTACTGGGCCCCTCGTAGGATTGTTAAGATGTTTGTATGGCCATACCCAAGGTCTTCTGTTCAGAAGAATTGGTAATCTTAATAAATCATATAAAGCGAGAAACATAATAGTTAATTAAGAAATGAGTAAGATCCATATTCTTATTAACATGGTATTAGAAACAAAAGGATGGATATGATGATGAATCATCAAACTTGGTTTTTCTCCAGAAAACCATACACGAGTTGTACCGGGGGCATTGGCGTGTTGCTAGACGCTAACCAATGTCATTTCACGTTTTGTAAACATATCCAAGTGGGAGCTGTTGGAAATGTATATATTTACAAACATGTGAATGTCCGGATTCGAACTCGTGACCACGGGATTGCACACATTAGCGAATTAGAATTAAAGATAATAATTAATGTTTATGTTTACGATTAATTATTACACATTAAGTCCGGTTAACGATCGTTAAGTATTTAACTGAAAAATGACTAACGACCGTTAAATGAAAAGAGAAAGGACTAGAAATGGAAAACTTGGAAAAGTTGTGGATTTCCTTTTGGGCTTGTCTACATGGCCAGCCATAGGGGCCTTCCAAAGCCCTAATTCATAAACTTGTTCCCTAAGTTTACCTACTAGTATATAAAGAGGATTAGGTTCTAGGGTTTCATACACTTGTGCATTGAATTAACCTTAGATCTTTCCTCTCCTCTCTCTTGTCCCATTTTCGGCCAAACACCCCTTGTAAGGGAGTTTGGTTTCGTTTTTCTTAAACGAGGACTTGTGTTAGATCTAGCAATCGCTTGATTCGTTGGTTAATTCGTGTGTACAAGAACGTGGTAGTAAGACACTATTCTTACACCATATTGGTTTGAGTTGTAGAACGGTAAGGGACAACTCTTCAAACCACTTCTTTGTTTTGCTCAAAGGATTTGACATTCGCAAAAGGTACGTTACGCATACTTTCAGTTAATTATTTATTTGTTATGATCTTTAAGTCTTCCGCTGTGTACTCTTGATGTCTTTATGTTTTATTGTATTTTATATATCATAAACTAAACAAAAACTACATTGTCCTTTAACTTCTTTTTATCATTTTGAAGATTTAAGAGGATGTATTTTTAAATGTGACTGGTGCTATATATTTCATGTTCATAACATCATCGTTATATATGGTTCACGTGGGTTGAGAATATATCTATAGGTATATAATATAACAAAAATCCACATTCCTTTATAAACACTAGTTATAATGCCCGCGCACGCGCGGGGTTTTTTCAATTTTTTGAATAATGTTTTTGTATTTATAAAAAAACAAATAATTTAATCTTTGTTTTGTTTTATTTATGGTTTTTAATTTTGTATTATACAATGAAGAGAGCTCGACTATGTGTAGTTATAAAGCCCGTAAATGCACGATGTGTTTTTAATATTCTTGAATAATGTATTTTTATATATTAAAGCACTAAAATGTTGATTTTCTTGACTTAAATTTGAATAAGCTTAATGCCACCTGACTTGAATATTATGTATATGATTTAAAACATATAATATAATAAAGTATCAAAACATATGAAGAATTATCTAAATTCTTGATATCACTTTATTTTGAATAAGATTTAAAACAGTCAGGCTGTGGTGAGGTTTTTGTGGAATGGTTGGAATGTGAAATGACATGTAACTAATTAGCTTGAAAATAAACTAATGTCGCTTGATGCACGATAAGCATTTTTCAGTTTTCGAATTGGAGTTGAAGTTGATGAGCGTTTCGCTTACCTATGGCTTTTGTTACTTCTATACATATACTCCAAGATTATAGAAACAACATTGTTATCATACAAAGATTGGTAACACATGACAGCTTTTGTAGACTGTGACGATTGGTTGATTTTAAGTTCTTGTGCAATTCTCTTGGGGGCTGACTCTTCTACATTCATTTGAATCACCTGAATATCAAACATTCAAATGAACATGTTACCAAAAAACTTACAAAAAGTTTTATCATGACCTTTAAATAAAAAAATTCATCTCTTCTTTACAATTGATGTACAAAAAGTAACTGTTATTCCTCCTCCCTAAGTGAGTTTTGCATATGATTATTAGTAAAATGTCTAAAATACCTATCAGTAATGAAAACGCTAGGAACCTTACCTTGATAGCTTGTCATCTGGTTATGTAATTGGGTGACTCGATAAGCTTTGAGTTGTATTCTGCGAAAAACTGACAAGAGAAACACATATTGTGTTAAGCTCCAATAAATGTAGAGTAAAACCACATATAATATAAGCACACTGTTCCAACATTCTTCTTTGACAGTTTGACGTCATGTAAAACCTGTGGTAATCATTATTTACCTAAAAATCCTTAAAGCTATTACCAAAACTCCAGCAACAACACTTAGGGTCCTCAAACAATGCAAATTCATCATACATCAATCAAAGTGTATTCATCACTAAGATAAACTATTTTATATCCTTAAAAAACAATTATGATATGTCAAGTTTGTGTAAACATTACCTGCTGCAACAAATGTTCTTAACTCGAGTATGGTGACCACCGAACCACTATGTCCATGTTCTTTTTCCAATCATCAGTAGAAGATCGCGACATCATTCCCCACTCTTCTTCTTTTTTCTCAAAATCAATCTAAATTCAACATAAATAAAACATTTGAGTGACATCATACATAGTTAATCAAAAATGGTACTTATAAACCCAAAGTATAATCATATTAATACAGAAACAAAATTCATATTTATTACCATTGGAACAACAATATCTTGCTTTTGAGTTTCCATTAAAAATGTGTATGATAGCATCCTGATACTTTGTGCATCACACTATCACCTAAAACTTAAGTTAGTGGTGCCTTCTCCTATGACCTGGGTCATTATTATTGTCTGTCACAACCAACCACTATCATACTAATGCAAACTTAGGGTAAATCACCCAAATAATTGCATCTGATTGAGCTTTGAAGTCTTGTAAAACCGAACTATATGCTTCTTGCTCGAGGAGATGAATTTATGCTTCCATATCAGTATACAGAACCCATAATGTCGGGTCTTCCATTACCTTCAATACGCCCACCTCTTGGAATTCTTTTTTGATGAGATGGCAGATGATCATCATGTAATATACACAGCCCAAGCGCGGCCATAAAAATTGGAGTATACACTGAATGTTAAAACTAAAGAGGGAAAAGGAGGCAGCAAGCAATATATTGTATCTATCATAACTAACATCAACCTTTGCATAAACATTTAATCTATACATAAGAAAAACATATCCATACCTTCCTTCATCTTATCCAACTGACAATTGTAGCTCATAAACCGCGATGCCATTCTTAAGCTTGTTATCGCTTCTCAAGCCCGGTTAAAAAAGGGTGTTTGGCGGCATCAGGTTCTTCTAATTTTTCCGTGCAACTTCCATCAGATGTGGCTTACATTATTTCCGATACTGTGCTTTGTTGTTGTTAATTGCGATACTGTCAAAGAGCAAAGCATAGTATTTCAATCATAGCTAACGCATTGACAAAGAAATTATCCTGAAAAAAATTACCTCTCTGAGAATTGAATGAGAAAAATGGAAATCTGTAAATGGCAAATTAATTGTACGAATGTTCCTGGTTACAGGAAATTGCATGTCATGAGCTTATGGTGGCAGACATGCTAGGCAACATCCTTGCAGGTCATGAGAGTTAACGTACATACTACAGTACTTAGTTAAAGCGGTTTACATACTGACGGCTAGTGTACACATTAAGAAGACATGTTTAACTGCATATCCCCATTAGACTGGTCCTATAGGGATGCTGCTAGTCGTGTTTGTCCTTCTTTGTGTCTGGTTCATTTGGTTTTTCTGTGGCAGCAAATAACTCTTTGTGAATGCTTGTATGTACCTTTTCGTTCTTTGTTTTGATCTTTTATGTTGTTTCGTCGATGGTTGGGGCGGAGTTATAGTCCTCATCGGCATCTCTGTGGCAACATTTTCTTCACCGACTGGTTGGGTTGCTAATAATGTTGTGCCTTCGGTGTCTTTCATAGGAATATTTGTATTGGCCAAATGCTTTATAATCCATTGTAGGTCCTGCGCAAAGAATTTACACTGCGTTAGGGGACACCATTTAGCAGGAAAGAATTGCACTAATTACATTGGGTTGCCTGACCTGATCACACAGTAGCAGGTGCCGTTCCGCTGGGACATCCGTTTGTGAGGCAGCCACGTGCAGTCCACTCCTTCACCTCACATTCGCATTTGTTCCCAACGGTACCCTTGAATCCGATCTACCTGCATTAATAGCATAGTAGCTTTAATGTCACTTAAAATTAAAAACAATCTTCTGAGTATTTGGCAACCCCAATCAGTTATTGATTACATATTTATGGTTCTCGATACATTTCACAAATCCAAACAATAAATACAATTATAAAGACTAACTTAATTACAAATCAATGTTATAATTATACAAATTATGGGAGGCAAAACACTCAAAAGCGTCGAATTAGTAAACAACATATATGTGGGCAGGTGCCATCTCAATATCAAGTTTCATGTTAGTGTCGTGCAGGTGATGGATTTAATCACGTGACTTGTCAATAACCCATATAACAATTACAACCGGAAGGCCACTTGACTCACCAACCTAATTCTACATACACACGTTACTTGCCGCTCTTACCTAGCCAACTCGTTTACCTAAGCTAAACCGTTTACATGTGCCCCTGTTGCCACGTACCCAATTAATCAAATATGTATCAGTAGTACCCAATAAGAAAACTGAAGTATGTTGTGCTGAGGTAGCTGCCAATTATGGATATCTTGCACGGTATCATTATCAGCCGCTGTCAATTACATTGTAGTGAGCTTACTGAAATTTCATAATGTATTATGCCAATAAGAAGTGCCACACACTACCTATAAGTAGTTATTAAAATAAGTAATCCCAAACCCCCTAAAAGCAGTCTCACTAAGCATTCCTATACAACATTATGCAAAATTCAGTAAGAATTTTTTTTCAGCTTACATTGCCTGGGAAAAAAACCTTTCAAAAATTTAAATGCCTTAGGTGACGAAAGCCGGCGAATATGGAGTCATATAGACTGTGAGACTTCTTTTCCTGATCTTAGTCATACTTGAAACTATAGTATATATCTTTCAGCCCAAAATATTTTAAACATCAACGCGTATTCTGTTGATATTTTTTTTACAGCTTAATCCACAGCAGTTGTAAGTTTGGAAAATATGGAAAATCTTAAAATTTGATTTTAAGGTCAGCAAAAAATATAAACCTATGAAAGCTAATTGGAAACCCAATATCCTCAAGACTTATATACTAATGCTAAACACAATATAGTGTTATATTTAAAACCCAAACACTCACAGAATTCAAGATTTGGTGGAACACAGCTGGATTTGGTATCTGGTATAACGCCGTTACAGTGACACTGATGTTGCTTTCCATGGTCCAGTGCCTGAAAAAAAGAAAGTTAAGCAGTCAAGTCAAGAGTATGAATCAACTCGTGAACTTTTTTTTGTTCCTTCTACACCTGATATTTGGCGCCTTTGATAACATGTGATATAAAAAAAGTTACGCTGCTAAGAAACATCAATGATGTTGTATCATGATTATCTGGAATACGTCCTCAGTCCACATTCCACTTAACATGTATGATATGGATACTTCGATTCTCATACAAAATAAACCACCAATAACTAAATACGCTTATGTCTACTTTCAAATAGCAAAAGCCAAATCGTTTCATATTAACAGCCACAGCTCTTATTAATATTTGTTAATTTGCCATGTACAGGGAAAACGTACTAATTGGAAAGTTTTATGCAACTTGCTTAAATGGCCCTAAATCTGCAAATAATAGCTGATTTTATAAAACTAAAATTAGAAAAGCCGATCCATTAAGAGGTTACCCTGTTATTTGTGGGCGCCTTCTCCGTATGTGTCACTGTGCCCTGCAGCGCGAGTACTGGTTTAGCAACCTGTATAAAGGTTAACTTTAATGCTTTCATAGAGATAAGAGGATCACATTATTACGATTTAAATGATCATTACCTATAGTTACTAATGCTTGCATAAACATAGACAGACCGCTTTTGAATCTTGAGCATCTGCTATGACCCGGAGGATCTCGTGCAGTTGCCTTAAAAGCACATCACACTTTTGCGTACTTTTTGAGGACAAAATGCAACAATATCCACCAAGAAATTAAACAGCCTATGCGTAAACACGTATATCACCAATCAAAATCTAAATTAACACTTTAAAAAATAAACAGTGAAGTACCTCCAATACGTGAGTCCACAACACTCGAATCCTCATTAAAACCTGCACAAAACATTAACATCAGAAAGAATAAAACTTGTTAACGCATTAAGGAAGCTTTGACAACGCATACTTTGAAACTATATGGCTAACCTTGGTGGCCAGCTGATGCTGGCAGTATCGATTCATCGCCTGCTGTTTGAGTCGTCGGGGTCGAATCATGTGTACCTAAAACAACAATGCCATCAGATGTTTAATAATACGACAGTCACAAACAATCTGTTACAGTTGTTAAGCAGGTGGGTGTTAAAATAACTTACCAGCATCAGACGTCTGATGACCTTTAAACAGTTGTCACATCCATGTGTTTCACATTAATATAACACGGGCATATCTGTTTCGACCCTTCAAAGAATTTACCCGTTTTAACCCATTACCCAACCCAGCTATATAACTTGTTACTTGGTTTGTTAGCAATTTTTGAATGTGATTACACCCTTCTTATTATGTTATGCGATTTCGAAATCACAAAAAAAAAAAGTGTTTGGGAGGCTCAGCAGGGGTGGGGATCGACACAATCGTAAACACCTGCAACGGCTGCAAATCTATCGTTTTGCCATGCCAAGCTGCAGATGGTGCCGCTTCATTAAAACTCACACACAGCTATCACAAATCTCATAATCAAGTGGAACAGAAAAATGAGGCACAAAGACAACGTTCACTGCTGCTGCAACTTTAGTAAGTTTGCACGGCAAGATGTAAACGACCTCATCTACTCCTCTCACCCCTTACGGTCATCATCGCCTAGTGATATCAATGTACGCAGTGATATCAATACGACTTCGTTTAGTCTGGCCAAAACCGTGTGTGACCTGCCCGACAGGAAACCGCAAACTCGTACGACCTTAGTGATATCAATGTACCCAACCTCAGGTAAAAATATGTAGATGTAAAAGAAATAAGGCCCAAAACGAATACGAATAAAATATGATAGTTTTTTATACGGCTTTCCCATTAACGGATACACCCACTATGGCAGGTTGCCACGCCAAAATATGGGCGGCCTCACGTTTAGGACCCATTTAAACTCATCACCGGCTCAAGGTATAATGCCCAACACTCATTGTACCAAGTTTCCAAGTAATCAACAATATGTCTTTGATTTTTTCTTTGTTAACATCAAACTTCTAAACCAAATACGGAATTTCATATTGAAAGCTAAAAAATTAACGAAGTTAATAGAAAAATCAAAAACCCTTTTGAAAAATCATTAAAAGCCCTATATCAAATTAAATAAAATTCAAGAAACTAAACTTAAAAAATCGTACCTTTAGTTCATTGGAAGAGTTTTTGTTCTTCCATATATATATTATCAAAACTAAATTCGGAATCACTGAAACAACAATCAAATTGAAGCATAGTTTCTTCGATTTATCTTCAAATAGTCGTAGTTTGTGTTTATGGTTCCAACTGGAAGAAGGAAACAAAAATTGGGTTACAATTGTGACCGGTATTTGTGTGTGTTAATTTCAGTTTTGACCCTTGAACTTTTCTAAATTAACCCCACCTTTTCAAAGTTTTGTTTTTTTATATTTTTGACACATATATGTTTTTACTTGTGTTTCTTAAAAAACGAAACAAAACAAAAAATTAGCCAAATCAGGAAATATGTAGGTGGATTTTTTTTTTGTTAAACATATTTAAGAAAATAATTATAATTATTATTACCAAATAAGGAATGGTTTGATTTTTTTGAAATGAAAAATTCCCACTAGGGGTTTTGTTTTATTATATAAAAGATTAGCGAATGGCTCAAAGTTGTTAAGACATGATTTTGATTTTACGATATTATTACGATTTTATGATACTGCAAAGTAAAAATGATCATCATCTTGTATCATTATTGTAGCATGAATCTTAATGGGATCCCGATTTTTACTATCATATTTTTAGATCTTTAACCGGTCTGATCTTACTTTGCTCGAATCACAAGTTAAAAACATATAATTATATGAATTAATTTTAATAGAATTAAAAAAAACAAGAGTTTAATCGTGCTAAATATTCCATATTCATATTTTAGGCTATCATTTTCATGAAACTCTTAATAGTTTTGTGTTTGATATGTAATAATATGTAAATTTGCACAATTTTATAACGCGTATTAAGAAAATAACATTATAATACGATCTTAAGATCCCGATCAGATATTACAATCTCAATCTTGATAAAACTAAATCAATTCTAAATACTAGGGAAGAGATCTAGTGAGAAGTAATATTAAAATGAGAAGAATGAGAAAGGTTTCTAACCACATATTTTAAATAAGAGAACGAATTTTAAGGTGAGATGCATCTACTTTTGTAGGTGCATCTTATATGTGTGGTTGTGGTTTCTTCCCACTCTTATTTGATCCATACTCCTACAGTCCTACATACTATCCTAATCTTGAAAACCTTAGCTCTTCTAAATAACATAGAAATGTGAAGATAACTATTCCTTGCATCCCTAAGTTTAAAAACGAATCATAAACTAATAGATACGATTCCTATGGTTCTACCAAATCAACCACACAATATATAAAATACAAACTGTCACTTGTATACATTTTCTACATGTAATTTATAGTTCGTGTAAATAGTTATTAATTGATATTACCATTACAAATTGCAACCAGGTTTTCTGCTTTTGATTATGCTTTACTTTACCAGCAGATGCATGAGTCGGAACATAATAGCTAGCTAGGCATGCTGGGGGAGAAAATAAGCAAAACCTATTGCTTAATCCAAGTAAAAGTGAACATCTGACATCTCGCTAACAAAAATCATCATCCCAAAATGCTAGTCGATCTACCCATCAACTTTCAACCCGTTTTCATTTTTGTGAAAATTTCGAATATTACTCATTTAACCTGTTCAATATAAAAAGATGTCACAAACCAACATATGTATAATCACATGGTCAAAAGTCCCCTCTCCAGGAAATATCAAAACAAACAATGGCATTGAAATAAAAAAGTAGATTAAACAAAATTAAAGGAAAAAAGAAAGAATAATGGCCTTCACGTAGTCTAGATTTTTATAACATGGAGATTATGATTTAAAATTCGATTACATATAAGCCACCACGTCTGTTTTAATCCAAAGTCCACCTTTTTTTTTATTTGCAATTTGATCACCTCAGGATATACTATATATAATGCAACATTATTCCTCACCATCCGACAAACAGCATCCATTCCTCATCATCTCCGACAACACTAAAAAAATGGCAACCAATCAATTAGTCCTCATCTCCATCCTCCTCCCACTGGCCTTACTAGCAGCAGCCGCTACCGCCCATGATGAGGTGCCCGCCAAACAAGACAAAACTGCCACTGTAGTTGTTGAAGGAAAAGTGTACTGCCAGAGTTGTAAATACTTTGGATCATGGTCTCTCACTGAAGCCGAGCCAATCCCAGCTGCCAAAGTTAGCGTTATCTGCAAAAACCACAAAAAAAGAGTGAGCTACTACAAAGCATTTGAGACTGATAAAAATGGTTACTTTTATGCAGAGCTTAAGGATTTCACAATGACCCATTATTTATTGGACCATCCTCTACATTCTTGCCATGTGAAACTGGTTTCGTCTCCACTTGAATCATGCAATTTGTTGTCCAATATTAACAATGGTATCAACGGCTCTCCTTTAAGATTTGAGAACAAGGTGTTGTATGGAAAGAACTACGAAGCAATCGTTTACGAGTCTGGACCATTGGCTTTCCGTCCTAGTAATTGCTTCTCAGACAACACTCCCTAAACTTAATATCGTTCTGAAGTATTTGATTTCTTGACCATTGTATTTTTGTATGCGAGTTAATCATAATATTATCATCAATGAATTAATATGGTTCTTTTTTACTAGTTCTTCTCTCGTACCATTTAAACTACGCAACTTTCTTGATGAAATGAAATAAGGGTATTTTCAACATGCCAAACAATTACCAACCATGTATCAAATGAAGATTATTATATGATACTAAATTATCGCAATCAGATAAGTGTCTGGATGTGTTCCTAGTGCTTGAAATTGCATTAATCAATTTTTATGGTGTTCAATGTTCAGCTTATGATTATCTAAGAAACTAAGACATAATTAAACAGATCAATTGACCTTTAACTAATAAGATAATCATAAACAATAGTAGATTTACCCGAACAATAAAAAGAAAGGAAATGTAGAACTTGCTAAGTTCTTCAAAAGTCCAATGGCATCGAAAACATCTTGTTAATATCATCCATTGCCTTCTTTGTGCAAACGGTCTGCTCAAACAATTCGTTTTCGTTTCTCGAAGAGCTGGTTGGCTTAAGAGTTTTGGAAGTCTTTTGTTGATGTTGGTCTGCTTCATCATCTGGAAGTATCAAAAACGAGCTGCCACTTTGTTTCTCCTCAAAGGGTTTCTCCTGCTTCCTTGGTCTTCTTTTCCGTACAAATTCAATTGGTTTTCCAAACATGCTATTAATGTCATCCATGGCCTCCTTTAAGTTTACTGTGGGTTCTACTAAGCCATGATGGCATGCATTTTCCACCTTCGGCTCATCTGATATGGTGGACCCTACAAACCGGTACACTACTGTATCTTCTCTGAATCTTGATTGTGGAACTCTATCAGATTCTATAGGAATATCCTTTGGGCATGGAAAAACAAATGCACCTTTTGGCATGTTTGAAGCCATTTTATTGTCATCTTTGCCATTCACATCCTCGTTATTCTCTTCATCATCATCACAGTAGATCTGAAATGGTTCCTCCACCGATGGATTTGTATTTAATGGTTCAACACTACTAACTGAGTCATGATCATTAAACACCTTGAAGCCATCCGTCGAGCATTGACCAGCATTTGATTTGGCTTTATGTGATTCAGCCCTGCTACCTGGGTCATTATCATCAAACACCTTGAAACCATCCGTCGAGCAGTGACCAGCATTTGGTTTGGTTTTATGTGATCTGTGCTTCTGAAATGGTTCTGTGCCCAAAGGATCCCGAAACATGCTATTTATGGCATCAATGGCTTCCTTCGTGTTGATAGTGGGCTCCACTAGACCGTGATGGCGTGCATCTTCAGCATCAGATTTTCCACCCATGGCAGTCTTTGCAAATCTAACGACAACTGTGTTTTCACCAGCATGTTCATATGGTTCACGCCCAGAACTTCGTGAAATTGCTTTTTTGTCCTCTACTTGTCGGGATTTAGGTTGTGTTGAAGGTAGATTATTCTTCAGCAAGCTTTTCACTGGCTTCTCTTTAGCTAAAATGCTCTCTGTGTCATTAGCTACAAGATTTCCACTACTTCGCCACCCATGACGCTGCAGGGCATGAGTTCATAGTTAGATGATGAAGGGCCTTGGAAACAAGTAGAAAAATAAACAAACTTGTTAACTTCAAAATCTACCTGGATCTTTTTCTTTTTATATCGCTCCATTCTATGCAGAAACTGATCAAATGATTTTTGAAGCTCATCTGCTGGCTCTGCAAGGCTGCCACATTTTTACTTGTTAGAGCAGCCCAGGTATCTTGTGGGTATTAGTGTTATGGTGTGCGGTTTTAAAGTGATTATCTGATACTGAATAATCATAAGCAAATATCAGTTGTACTTCATGTGCTGCAAAGAACAGCGTTTGGGATGTTCTGCTCCTTAAAGTTGTGATAATTGATGTGTTCAATGTGTGGCAGATTTTAACTATTTGAGAAAAGAATTTACAAAATAAGTTTTTATAGATTATCTAACCACTAATAATCACATATCAAAATAATCAGAACTCGGGTATCCAAACACCAGAACCCCCTGAACTATATATTTTAACACAAGCGCCATTTCAAATGTTTTAGTAGACAAATCTAAAAGAATAGCCTTTATCAGCCACTGAAAGCATGAGGACAACCCTGTAGGTAAGCCTCAGTTTGACCATAAAAACTAAATCTGCATCATCAATTATTCAATTTATACGACTGTCACAGGCCAATAGACCATTAACACACTAAGAATAGTTTAAACATCTCACCATATAGTGTGCTACGCATAATGTTCTCACTTTTAAGTTATAAAGTTTCTAGATGGAATACGAGATGGATCAGTCAGCATATTTGTAATTAGCTTAACAAACGTAATGACGTATGCTTAACAGTTGGCATCAGAAGCAGACGTGGACCAGATAAGTATACTTACTTTTGCACGCCTAAATGGTACATCTTCTCAGCATCCGTAAACTTCTTCAGCTTCTCATAATAGAGAGCATAGGCCTGATAAAATAGTGACCTCCTGTTTCCAATGTGATTCGCCTTCATGTTCTCCAGAACAGCACCGGGATCGTCAACAAAATCCAACTTCACATAAACAACAATAACATGAATAAATTTGACAGCCCATTCGAGTGTTTGATGATACTTAATGTCTTTGAGTAAGTGATTTTTAGATAATTCAGAAGTGGTAATTTGCTCCTTTAGATCTAAAAACATTAAACTTGTGGTTTCTGTTACCCTATATACCACAAACAATGGTTTTTCAATCGGAAATTAAAAGAACCGTATGAACGAACGTCACACAGACTGCAGGTTTATCAATTTAGAAGCACATGTAGAATATAGTATTGACACGGTATCTAACTTGAGTAAGATACCACTTCCATTTTCATACATACACAGATGAAAAAACGTAACATAAGAAACTGCAGCTTAACTTTAAGGTCAACAGACAATACTGCTAAAAGAATGATTAAACTAAGAGAAAAACTAACAACCGCTTTCAATGTTTTAACAGACGCATCATATTACGAAAGGCTGCAAGTCTGCAACTAAGTTGTTGTTAAAGGCATTCACATGTGCTGCAAAATACAGTGTAAGTAGTTTTTTTTTAGAACGGCGACTATTTATCTCACACAATATACACCACAATCTATCTCACGCGTCATAAGCAGGACTTGAACCCACAACCATTTGGTGGGGGAGCTTCTCAAACAACAAACGAGTCTTATACAACCATTGGGACACAAGCCCATTGGTTAAGTAGTGTTTGGCAAAACTATTAACGAGTCATATAAAATCAAAATAAACGCAGAGTCACTGAAAGAAAACTAGTAATTATGAAATAATCTAACTACGCCTAAACTTAATCATATACCTAACTAATTCCAATTCGCAACAGTCAAAACGCCTAAATCCATCATTTCTCTATACATATCAAAATCTCAGAAACTATACCAATTTAATCCAAACGCGAACATATCGTAAATCATTCCGATAGCGCCCATCCGTTTGAAAAGTCTGAGCACATTTCTGAAGAAAGCGAGGAAGCTTCTGTTTGAGTAACTGAGCCGGTAACGAATCCGTCATCTTCCGTATCCCTCTGTAAAACCGTATTATTCAAAAATTAATTAAAATAATAAAGTTAGGTTAATGAATAGAGTTAGGGTTTGGTTACCGGAGCCATGGAAGAAGAGGATCTGTGCCGTTGTATGTTTTGATATCGGAGATTAGTGATGTGAATAGGTTGTCGTTGGTGGTGGTGGTGGTGGTGGTTGAAGTGTTCGCCATTGGTGGACTTGCAACTGTGTGAAAAAGTGTGTGTGTGTGTGTGTCTGAAGAGGGAGACCTGATATTTGAATTCGAAAAGTTTGATAGTTTTACTTGTTTGCTCGTTAGGTGGTGTTTGTTTGTGACTTAATTGACTTAATATGAAAAAAACTGAATTCATTAAGTCATATTAAAACTGTTTGTTTGTGACTTAATAGAGAAAGATGACTCAAAATATTAAGCAATAAAACTGAGGGTGTCTGCATTAAGTCATCTCTTAATTAGAATTGACTTAATAAAAAAATTTAACAAACATGCCCTTAGAGTTTATAAAGTTAAAAAGGTTGGGTGTGTTTAGTTAGCGCCTCCTTTTCGAACAGTTTGGTGTCATAGAGCGGTGTCATGAAAAAAGTGGTGTCAACTCAGCATTTTTTCTCATAACATCAAAATCTATCGTATAACACTATAATCTGGTGTCATAGGACCCCTCATGGATCTTACATTATTTTCGTCATTTATTCGAATAAAATATTGTAATACATTAAACTAAAATTAAAATTTTATTAATAAAAATAAAAGTAAAATTATGGGACTAATGTAGATTTAAAGGGACACAAAAATAAAAATAGAACACTCAAAAAGACTATTAAAGTAAAAACACTCAAATCGTCTATGTAAATGCAATACTTGAACACTCTCTTCAGCTGCTATGTTTTTACTTTTTT
The DNA here is from genome assembly GCA_019973895.1 of Chrysanthemum seticuspe. NCBI lineage: Eukaryota > Viridiplantae > Streptophyta > Magnoliopsida > Asterales > Asteraceae > Chrysanthemum > Chrysanthemum seticuspe. Next base: position 260,611,336 of record BPTQ01000002.1, on the reverse strand, counting down.
TTAATCACTTATAATACTATCAGATTATTTAGTAAGCAAACACAAAACCATACCCTCCTTCTTCCTCCAAACTAAAATAGAAAAATTAAAAAAATACAACCGCATGGGCTCCCAACGGCACGAAGGCCGACCAGCCGAGACTCGGTATGATGTGTAACCACCTGCACTTTCAGGTTACTTTTCATTTTTGAGAATTTACTATTCACTTTTACTATTCACTTTCACTATTCATCCGTAAAATTTTTATTTCACGTTCTCGTAAGATAAATTATTTTAGTAATATCGTGAGAGTTCGACAAACGTTAGATCATATTCGCAAAAGTTATTAAGAAAACATCGTTTTAAAGTTTCGTTTTGGTCGGAACACCATTTAGAAATCACGCGCATAACGAAAATCAACTCTGATAATTTTTCTCGCATCAGATTAATTTTTAGATCACTCATAATTAATTTGAGAATTTTTAAGATTTCATTTAAATGTTACCAAATAAACCCTGTGCCGTACGAGACTAAACTTACGTTTTAAACAATTCTACGTAGACCCAGACTTAACCATTCCTGCACTGCATTTTCTAAGATGTTTAGACACTTTTACATTTTTGTAAAAGTCAAACATATTTCCCTCCTCCTTTGACCATAAAGAAATTAATCTTGTACGTTCTGCATTTTTGCTTAAATCGCGTAACTTTTAGACTTCACGTATAACTGTTAAGTTATCCCAAGTATGACGAAAACCACATTTTAACATCTCATATCACTTTTAGACTAATTTTAGCCTACTCTAAATAAATTCACGGTCATTTCCCTGAAATTTCGTTCTTTTCTGATAAATTGCGAATTACGCGTTTTTTACCCGTGTTTCCAGTTTTAAGCAGCGTTTTTGCACCCAATGAGACTTATCACTCATTTTATATTTTTAGATGGAGTATAATGATGAGTCTCATCATTCCTTCAAGTTTCGTATTTTTACGATACCCGGTTTTACGTTTTATGGCTTAACAACTTACGGTTGGCATTTAACGGAACCAAAACTTACTCTAAACTCAAGATATTATCAAGACTTATCATCTAAGCCTACTCATCACTATGTGACCGCCTCTTGGGGGTGATTCACCCTTCATGTGGCTTGATCCTAACCATGGTTCATTTAGATCATTACATGTGTCCTAACTTAACCATGGTTAATATTTAACCCAATATATGGTTAATCAAACTTACCCTCCTATAAATAGGAAGTGAAATACATCCTAAGAACCCTAAAATACTGATTTGGGTCGTTCATAGCATAAATCATTCATATCTTCCATAATTTGATCTATAAACTCCAAGTTTATGCAAAGAAGTTTCAAGTATCAAGTTACTACATCAAATCTCTAGCAAGTTTAAGTGATCTTCTTGAGTATAGATCCACTCAAGTCACTTAGTACTTCATCACCAACTCTTCAAGATTGCAAGGGTGCCAAGGTATAGAAAGCTAGCTCAATCCAAAGTCTTAAGTGATCAATCAAAGTCCTATCCTTACTAAGTTACTCCTTTCTTAAGTGAAAGCCAAAAGTTGTAAGCAACTTATCACCACCATCATCTCATCTTATTTATTCATAATCTTAACAATTTCATGCTATATATATAGTTACTATGTTGATTCATGATGTACATATACTTAATCACATGTTTTAATTCACATATTGTCGTAAAAGTAACAAACTAGTAAACTAGTCATATTCTACACATTTGAAACTATTAAAACCAGCCACATATGGACTTTCTAACTTATATAATATAGTAGACAAGATAAAAAGGTAGACATAGCAACTTGAATCACCCGAAACGGACAAACAAGTCAAAAGTTATAGTCAAAAGAAGTTAGCGAAACCAAAACGCCAAAACTGCCTAAACACAAGCTGTTAAGCAGCTGATCGTTTTAAAAGTGGTACTTCTGGTCCGAATCATCAAAAAGTTAAAACACGAAAGTTGTCCGGAACGACGTTTTCCTTCAATAATTGAGAAGATTGGACCTTGAAAATGCATAAATATGCCTTTATCTTTCAAAAATAGAAACTGCCCTTTATATAGTCTCACATCTATACTTTTGTCACAACTAAAAGCAAACCAAGAGGCCTAATGGCCATAAGCCAAGACCACGACTACGGCTAAGGTCAAGGTTGAGTCTCAAGACCATGGTAGTCAAGACCAAAGTCACGGCAAGGCCATGGCTAAAGCCTCAAGGCTTATTTACCCAAGACCGTTAAGTAAGGTGATCATATTTATGAAACGACGAGAACTTGTAAAAACATGATAAACTTATTTATATAATAATCTTCACTCAAAACATATGTTGTATCTACTAAGTGCTACAATAGTAGGGATCTTCATGTGAGGGGTTTCATTTGAGTAAAACGTATCAACGAGTTGCTGGATTTACGATTTAAAGTGTCATAGCTCTTCGAACGTGTACTTCATGACCTCTGAATTATGATGGCCCGAACGGTAGTACGATATCTATAAACTAAATATGTTTTCACATATTAAAGATCTTTTTATAACCATAAAATGATAATTGACTACGTCATGATCAACATAGGAATATATATAGAATGGTTTATGTTTTCCTAAAACATTATTCCAAACTTAAGTCGCAACATTCCATGTTAGGTTGCACGTAGAGGTTTCCCGACTATCCATCATATCCGTTTAACCACTTAACATCATCAACTCTCGGTGAGTTCATAGCCCCACTTTCTATTACTTAATTGTTTTACAAACCCTTGGGGGAGATACATGCTTTATTTTAAATCGAACACATTGCTTTCAAACTGTATGCTTATCTGAATGTATTATTTGCACTAAGTACCACTATTGCCAATCTTAAGTCCCTACTATCATGAACCATTAATCACTTGCGAGTGAACGCGGATATTGTGGATAGGCCTATTGGGATTGATGAATCACGTTTTTGTTGACCGGGTAGGCAAACAAACGCACTATATTTGAAGATCTATAGGTTTATTGGCAAATTACCTATTAGGGCAACTATTACTATTATATCAATTTCTATTGACAAGCTGTTAACGTTTTCGGTGTCATAAGCTTAGTGCAATAATATCTGTTTTGTTTTCAAAACCTTGGTGTGAGTCAAATTAACTCACACTACCAACATAATGTGTTCAACCATCAAATTAACTTCTATGAATTTCACTCAACCTTTGTGTTGACTGTTTTAAGCATGTATTTCTGGTATATAATGTCGGAAGCTGGCACGGAAGGAAAAGGACAAGGACAAGATCAAGAAGGCTAGAAATAATTTATCATTCACAAAACATCAAAAACTTTATATTGATGTGTTTTGAAATCAATGGAACCAACTGGGACCTATTTTGTAAACTCTGATATATATTTGAATGATAAAGCCTTTTTTTAAAACGACTCCTTTAGAGATCGTTTTCTATTATTATGACTGTTGTGCCATCAAGTAATACCCAGTTTGAATTTTGCTACATATAACGAAATTGGGGGTGTTACAGATTGGTACCAGAGCCATAGTTATAGAGAAACGAGTCTAAATTGAGACTTAAACTATAACTACTTTTACAAACAAAAACATTTTATAGCCTTCCGTTCTCCGTGCCTTCCATCCTCCAGACGGTTATGGACTTTCAAGACATGTTATAATAACATGAACATATTAGTATATTGATATATACACTTGAATTATTTAAAGCATTCCCCATAAACATTACAATTGTTTTAACATCATAATACTTATTGTAGATATCATGTCTTCTTCCGCCTACCCCATTATTATCCCGTCAGACTCAGATATTGAGGACACTTTTTCATCTACCAATGCGCATGTATCACTAATGCTACCGACCTATACCCCGACATCTTCGAACTACTCTTCATCATCAGACGATAATTTCTATTTTATTGAAGCATTAACCTCGTCTCAAGAAACTACTACTTTTCCATCACCACCACCATCATTTCCCTTTTCCATCCCTACATGTGATGAGTTGAATCACTCATTGTGGATAGTACCACGACCACCATTGATTCAAAAAGAATGTCAGCATGGGCACTATAGCATCTCAGATCTAATTGACGCATTCCTTCATGACACACTAAACCAAGAAGTTGCCAATCAACCAGAGCTACTAGGATATTCTAAACCTATAATAGACTAGTATGATAATACTAGTTATCTTTTGTACTTCTAAACTGATTAGACTCGGTTAGAAAACTCTATGTAACCCATGTAGTAGCTAGCAGTAGTAAAACGTTGTAATTACTAAACTGAAAGTATCAGTTAGTAAATTTTGAAGAAACTTTTACTAAGTTTCGATTTTGTAAATCAATCAATGTTATATGAATAAAACTCTTGTTTTATGCTATCGTGTGTTATTGTTTAAACCTCCAACGTTATTATTCTATCATTCCAGTCAAAAATCGTGCTTATTTTACCAACCCTCTACTTACGAAATATCTTTTATATGATAGAATCATGCAGCCAAAGAAAGCTAAAGCACCTCAACCAATGACTCCAACTGCCATTGAGCGAATGATTACTACCCGAGTGAATGCAGCAATTAACGCTGAACGAGCAGCCGCTGAAACCGCTGCTGCAACAGCCACAGCCGCTAAAACCGCCGCTGCCGCTGAAGCCTCCGCAGTCGCTGAAGCCGCCACTGCTGCTGAAGCCACCGCAGCCGCTGAAGCCGCTAGGCTTGCCGCTGCCGTTGAAACTGCCGCAGCCGCTGAAGCTGCTAGGCTTGCCGCAGCTAATGCAACTAAAGGTTGCTCATACAAAGAATTTATGAGTTGCAAACCCACAAATTTCAAGGGTTCAGAAGGAGTCGTGGGTTTAACTCGCTGGTTTGAAAGAATGGAGTCTGTGTTCTCTATCAGCAAATGCGCTGAAAGTGACAAAGTTCAATATGCCACTTGTACACTACTGGATCAAGCATTATCATGGTGGAATGCAGTTGCTCAACCAATAGGCATCCCGAATGCTTATAAAATCTCTTGGGTTGCTCTAAAGGATTTAATGATCAAGGAGTATTGCCCTCGTAGTGAAATACATAAATTGGAAGTGGAGTTCTGGAACCATGTTCTCAAGGGTGTTGACATTGCCACTTACAACCGCCGATTTCAAGAATTGGCGATATTATGTCCATCAATGGTTCCAACAACTGAAAAACTGTTGGAGAGATATATCTGGGGACTTACGCCTTCCATCCAGGGAAACGTGACATCGTTTGATCCAAAGTCACTTGATGATGCTATGCGAATGTCTCGAAGTCTCATGGATCAAGTGGTTCGAACAGGAGCTACCCAAAGACAGAATCTCAATAACGACACTACCACCAACAACACCAACTACCGTAATAACAACAATCATACCAACAACAATAACAACCGAAACAACAACAACAAACGACAATGGGATAACAACCAAAGAAACACTTCCAACAACCAAAACCGCAACATCACCCATCACAATCAACAGAATCAAAGGCAAGAAAATGCCAGAACCTATGCCGCTACTACCCCAGAAGTAGGCATGGGATATACTGGACCCCACCCATATTGTAGTCAGTGCAAAACCCATCACTCGGGCCCTTGCAAATGCAATAAATGCCAAAAAGTGGGACATCTTGCTAAGGATTGTAGGGGCAAGGTTATAGCTATCGGAAGCAATACACAGCCTATATGCTTCGGGTGTGGAGAAAAAGGGCACTACAGAAACAATTGCCCTCAAAACCGTGGTCAACAAGGCAGAGGTGCTCGTGGTAGAGCCTATGTTATGCAACGGTGAACCTCAACAAGACCCGAACGTAGTCACTGGTACGTTTTCACTCAATAACAATCTTCCAAAATTGCACCTTTACTTAATATTGCACCAACCACTATGGATACTCACTATAGTATTGAATTAGCCAATGGAAACTTAGTAAACACCAATACTGTACTCCAAAACTATACCCTCAACCTTTTAGATCATCCATTCAGCATCAATCTCATGCCAATCGAACTTGGAAGTTTCGATGTTGTTATTGGCATGGATTGGTTGTCAAAACATCGAGCCAACATCATCTGTGGTGAAAAAGTTGTTCACATTCCTTGTAACAATGAAACTTCGGTCATCCGTGGTGATCAAAGTGGAACTCGCTTAAACATCATCTCATGTATGAAAACCATGAAGTACATTGAAAAAGGATGTTACGCATTTCTAGCTCATGTTACCGAGAAAGAATCCAATGAAAAATGGCTTGAAGACGTTCCTATCGCTCGTGAATTTCCTGAAGACTTACCCGGACTTCCACCATCCCGTCAAGTAGAGTTTCAAATTGATTTAGTGCCAGGAGCGGCGCCAGTGGCCCGCGCTCCCTACAGACTAGCACCATCCGAGATGCAAGAACTGGCCAATCAACTATAAGAACTTTCGGACAAGGGGTTTATCCGACCTAGTTCCTCACCTTGGGGAGCTCCCGTCTTGTTCGTGAAAAAGAAAGATGGATCGTTACGAATGTGTATCGACTATTGTGAGCTAAACAAATTAACCATAAAGAACCGATACCCGTTGCCAAGAATCGACGATCTATTCGATCAACTACAAGGTTCGACCTATTATTCAAAAATAGACCTTAGATCGGGTTACCATCAAGTTAAGGTTCGAGAAGAAGACATTCCAAACACAGCCTTTAGAACTCGCTATGGTCATCACGAGTTCCAAGTAATGCCATTTGGCTTGACGAATGCACCAGCAGTATTCATGGATCTAATGAATCGGGTGTGTAAGCCATACTTGGACAAGTTTGTGATAGTATTCATCGATGACATTCTCATATACTCCAAAAGCGAAGAAGAACATAAAGATCATCTGAGAACGATTTTAGATTTGCTCAAGAAAGAGAAGTTGTATGCAAAATTCTCTAAATGTGAGTTTTGGATTCAGTCAGTACAATTCCTTGGGCATGTTATCGATAGCACGGGTCTACATGTTGATCCCGCTAAAATTGAGGCTATCAAGGATTGGCCAACACCTACAACACCTACAGAAATTCGTCAATTTCTAGGTTTAGCCTGTTATTATCGAAGGTTTATTGAGGGATTTTCCTCAATAGCCAAACCTTTGACTACGCTAACTCAGAAAAACAAAAAGTACATCTGGAACAAAGATGAAGAAGAAGCTTTCCAAATCCTAAAACAAAAACTTTGTAGTGCCCCTATTCTAGCATTGCCAGATGGGATCGAAGATTTTGTAGTCTATTGCGATGCTTCACACCAAGGATTAGGAGCTGTACTCATGCAACGAGAAAAAGTCATGGCTTATGCTTCACGACAACTCAAGAAACATGAAGAAAACTACAATACTCATGACTTGGAGTTAGGAGCAGTAGTCTTTGCACTTAAAATTTGGAGACACTATCTATACGGTACTAGATGTACTGTGTTTACCGACCACAAAAGTCTCCAACACATTCTCGATCAATAGGAATTAAACATGAGGCAACGAAGATGGTTGGAACTGCTGAGTGATTATGATTACGACATTCGCTATCATCCGGGAAAAGCCAACGTAGTAGCAGATGCCCTGAGCCGGAAGGAAAGGGTTAAACCTCTACGAGTTCGAGCTTTAGTCCTAACCATCAATTTAAATTTCCCTGCTCAAATACTTAATGCTCAAGCCGAAGCGGTGAAACAACAAGACATTAAGAAGGAGAAATTGGACGGCATGATACAGAAGAAATTTGAAACTCGTTCTGACAGAACTTTATGCTTCCAAGGACGAAGTTGGTTACCACTTTATGGTGGCCTACGAGACTTAATCATGCTTGAATCCCACAAATCCAAATATTCCGTACATCCAGGATCTGATAAGATGTATCATGATCTAAAACTACTCTATTGGTGGCCAAACATGAAAGTTGACATTGCCACCTACGTCAGTAAATGCCTTACTTGTTCCAAAGTAAAGGCCGAACACCAAAAACCATATGGTCTCTTACAACAACCAGAGATTCCCATATGGAAATGGGAACGAATCACAATGGATTTTATCACTAAACTCCCAAAGACATCCAACGGTTATGACTCCATCTGGGTCATAGTGGATCGTCTCACAAAGTCCGCACACTTTATACCAATCAAAGAGACTTACAAGATGGATCAATTAACTCGACTTTACGTCAAGGAAATAGTCTCAAAACACGGTGCACCAATCTCTATCATATCTGACAGAGATGGTAGATTTACCTCAAACTTCTGGCAGTCACTCCAAGACGCCTTCGGAACAAACCTAGACATGAGTACAACGTATCATCCTCAAACTGATAGTCAGAGTGAGCGAACCATTCAAACACTGGAAGACATGCTTCGAGCTTGTATAATCGACTTTGGAAAAGGATGGGATAACCATTTACCATTGGTCGAATTCTCCTACAATAACAGTTATCACGTGAGTATCAAGGGAGCACCCTTTGAAGCACTTTACGGTCGAAAGTGCCGATCGCCTGTCTGCTGGGCTGAAGTGGGAGATGTTCAACTCACTGGTCCAGAACTCATTCGTGAAACAACAAATAAAATCATACAAGTCAAAAATTAGTTACAAAAAGCAAGAGATAGGCAAAAGATTTATGCCGATGTATGACGCAAACCTTTGGAATTCCAAGTTGGAGACAAGGTTATGCTAAAAGTCTCACCTTGGAAAGGTGTCATATGATTCGGTAAACCTGGAAAACTAAACCCAAGATACATAGGTCCATTCAAAATCCTAGCTAGGGTTGGTCCAGTGGCGTATAAACTTGAGCTCCCATCGGAACTCAGTAATGTACATCCCACTTTTCATGTATCCAACCTAAAGAAATGTTTATCCGATGAATCGTTAGTTATTCCACTCGATGACCTCAAACTCCGCAACGATCTACACTTCATTGAACAACCTATGGAGATCATGGACTGAGAGGTCAAACAACTAAAACAGAGTCGAATTCCAATTGTCAAAGTTCGCTGGAACTCCCAACGTGGTCTAGAATTTACATGGGAACGAGAAGACCAAATGCGTCAAAAGTACCCTCACCTTTTTGAAGGAGCATCACCATCAAGTAACAAATAAATCACGAGGACGTGATTTCTCCAACGGGGGGAGACTGTAACCACCCGCACTTTCAGGTTACTTTTCATTTTCGAGAATTTACTATTCACTTTTACTATTCACCTGTAAAAATTTTATTTCACGTTCTCGTAAGATAAATTATTTTAGTAATATTCTGAGAGTTCGACAAACGTTAGATCATATTCGCAAAAGTTATTAAGAAAACATCGTTTTAAAGTTTCGTTTTGGTCGGAACACCATTTAGACATCACGCGCATAACGAAAATCAACTCTGATAATTTTCCTCGCATTAGATTAACTTTTAGATCATTCATAATTAATTTGAGAATTTTTAAGATTTCATTTAAATGTTACCAAATAAACCCTGTGCCGTACGAGACTAAACTTACGTTTTAAATAATTCTACGTAGACCCAGACTTAACCATTCCAACACTGTATTTTCTAAGATGTTTAGACACTTTTACATTTTTGTAAAAGTCAAACATATTTCCCTCCTCCTTTGACCATAACGAAATTAATCTTGTACGTTCTGCATTTTTGCTTAAATCGCGTAACTTTCAGACTTCACGTATAATTGTTAAGTTATTCCAAGTATGACGAAAACCATATTTTAACATCTCATATCACTTTTAGACTAATTTTAGTCTACTCTAAATAAATTCACGGTCATTTCCCTGAAATTTCGTTCTTTTCTGATAAATTACGATATACGCGTTTTTGACCCGTGTTTCCAGCTTTAAGCAATGTTTTTGCATCCAATGAGACTTATCACTCATTTTATATTTTTAGATGGAGTATAATTATGAGTCTCATCATTCCTGCAAGTTTCGTATTTTTACGATACACGATTTTACGTTTTATGGCTTAATAACTTACGGTTGGCATTTAACGGAACCAAAACTTACTCTAAACTCAAGATATTATCAAGACTTATCATCTAAGCCTACTCATCACTATGTGACCGCCTCTTGGGGGGTGATTCACCCTTCATGTGGCTTGATCCTAACCATGGTTCATTTAGATCATTACATGTGTCCTAACTTAACCAAGGTTAATATTTAACCCAATATATGGTTAACCAAACTTACCCTCCTATAAATAAGAAGTGAAATACATCCTAAGAACCCTTAAATACTGATTTGGGTCGTTCATAGCATAAATCATTCATATCTTCCATAATTTGATCTATAAACTCCAAGTTTATGCAAAGAAGTTTCAAGTATCAAGTTACTACATCGAATCTCTAGCAAGTTTAAATGATCTTCTTGAGTTTAGATCCACTCAAGTCACTTAGTACTTCATCACCAACTCTTCAAGATTGCAAGGGTGCCAAAGTGTAGAAAGCTAGCTCAATCCAAAGTCTTAAGTGACCAATCAAAGTCCTATCCTTACTAAGTTACTCTTTTCTTAAGTGAAAGCCAAAAGTTGTAAACAACTTATCACCACCATCAACTCATCTTATTTATTCATAATATTAACAATTTCATGCTATATATATAGTTACTATATTGATTCATGATGTACATATACTCAATCACATGTTTTAATTCACATATTGTCGTAAAAGTAACAAACTAGTAAACTAGTCATATTCTACACATTTGAAACTATTAAAACCAGCCACATATGGACTTTCTAACTTACATAATATGGTAGACAAGATAAAAAGGTAGACATATCAACTTGAATCACCCGAAACGGACAAACGAGTCAAAAGTTATAGTCAAAAAAAGTTAGCGAAACCAAAACGCCAAAACACAAGCTGTTAAGCAGCTGATCGTTTTAAAAGTGGTACTTCTGGTCCGAATCATCAAAAAGTTAAAACACGAAAGTTGTCCGGAACGACGTTTTCCTACAATAATGAAGAAGCTCGGACCTTGAAAACGTATAAATAGGCCATTATCTTTCGAAAACAGAAATTGCCCTTTAAATAGTCTCACATCTATACTTTTGTCACAACTAAAAGCAAACCAAGAGGCCTAATGGCCATAAGCCAAGACCACGGCTATGGCTAAGGTCAAGGCTGAGTCTTAAGACCATGGTAGTCAAGACCAAAGTCACGGCAAGGCCATGGCTAAAGCCTCAAGGCTTATTTACCCAAGACCGTTAACAAAGGTGATCATATTTATGAAACGACGAGAACTTGTAAAAACATGATAAACTTATTTATATAACAATCTTCACTCAAAACATATGTTGTATCTACTAAGTGCTACAATAGTAGGGAGCTTCATGTAAGGGGTTTCATTTGAGTAAAACGTATCGACGAGTTGCTGGATTTACGATTTAAAGTGTCCTTGCTCCTCGAACGTTTACTGCATAACCTCTGAATTATGATGGCCCGAACGGTAGTACGATATCTATAAACTAAATATGTTTTCACATATTAAAGATCTTTCTATAACCATCAAATGATAGTTGACTACATCATGATCAACATAGGAATATATATAGAATGGTTTATGTTTTCCTAAAACATTATTCCAAACTTAAGTCGCAACATTCCATGTTAGGTTGCACGTAGAGGTTTCCCGGCTATCCATCATATCCGTTTAACCACTTAACATCATCAACTCTCGGTGAGTTCATAGCCTCACTTTCTATTACTTAATTGTTTTACAAACCTTTTGCGGGGAGATACATGCTTTATTTTAAATCGAACACATTGATTTCAAACTGTATGCTTATCTGAATGTATTATTTGCACTAAGTACCACTATTACCAATCTTAAGTCCCTACTATCATGAACCATTAATCACTTGCGAGTGAACGCGAATATTGTGGATAGGCCTATTGGGATTGACGAATCGCGTTTGTGTTGACCGGGTAGGCAAACAAACGCACTATATTTGAAGATCTATAGGTTTATTGGCAAATTTCCTATTAGGGCAACTGTTACTATTATATCAATTACTATTGACAAGCTGTTAACGTTTTCGGTGTCATGAGCTTAGTGCAATAATATATCTGTTTTGTTTTCAAAACCTTGGTGTGAGTCAAATTAACTCACACTACCAACATAATGTGTTCAACCATCAAATAAACTATATGAATTTCACTCAACCTTTGTGTTGACTATTTTAAGCATGTATTTCAGGTCTATAATGTCGGAAGCTAGCACGGAAGGACAAGGACAAGATCAAGAAGGCTATAAATAATTTATCATTCACAAAACATCAAAAACTTTATATTGATGTGTTTTGAAATCAATGGAACCAACTGGGACCTATTTTGTAAACTTTGATATATATTTAAATGATAAAGCCTTTTTTTAAAACGACTCATTTAGAGATCGTTTTCTATTATTATGACTGTTGTGCTATCAAGTAATACCCAGTTTGAATTCCACTGCATATCACGAAATTTGGGGTGTTACATGATGATAGCGCCACATTAGTGGGTTGGTGCCATGGCACCAGCCCACTCTACCGTGAACTCTAAGAATTGTTTTGACATAAAACTAAAAAACTTGTTTGGTCGCACATTTTCTAAAAAAATACCGTAAAAAATAAATATCACACTTTTCAAATTTTAGTTAAAAATCTGAAAAGTCTATTTTACCCTTCTTTAATTCCATCTCTCACTAATAAATGAAAAATGTAACATCTTGTTAAAGTTCTCAAACACTTCTTTAGAGGACAAAAACTCTTCTTTTCTCAAGAAAACTGAAAAACGGGAAAGTGAGAATTTTGTTTCTACAACTAAACACAAACTTACTTGTTGGTTATCTACATGTTTATGCCATGTTAATTCCGTTTGTCACTTATTTTGCCTTTTCAGATGCCACGCCATTTTCCTTTTCAAATCTCATTCAAACTGTAAGAGAAGTTGTAATGGTATTATTACGTGTAAAGCCAGTTTTTGACACATCATCACGCGAGGTTTTTGCTATAGTGTGTTTGTTCATGCCAAAGGGAAAAAAGAAAGGAATTGATGATGCAGATCAATTAAGGATGAGCATCGGTCCGGGACTGGACCGGATCGGGACCGACAAAACCGAAGACCGAATTAAGGTAAAAACCGGGACCGAGATCGAGACCGAGACCAAATGTGGTCGGTCTCGTCCGGTCCGGTCTTCGGTCGTTCCGATCCAAATAGGCAAGATTTTCGGTTTTTTTGGTCGGACCGGACCGAGACCGAAATAAGGTAAAAATCAGGACCGAGACTGGACCGCCGGTCCTTCGGTCCGGTCGGTTTCGGTTCGGTCCGGTCGGTTTTGTCGGTCGGTCCAGTCGGAACGGTTGGAAGCCTTAAGATTAATGATTGAAAACAATTTTTGTAAGTACTTGTGTGAGTTTGTTGTTGGGTTTTATGTGTTTAAATGAAGTATAGGTAAATGGTAAGCAAGTTGGTAACCACTGCGAAGGTAACCATGGTGTGATGGTGGCCGGTGGAAAACGGATGATGTGTCGCTAACGTGAAGGTGGTGAAGATATACTAAATCACTACACTCGGGCTATGTTTGCGGCGGCATTTTTTGGGGTTTTTTGAAGTGATGAGCAGTGAGCAATGGGTTTTTTATTTTTAGTGTTTGTTTGGCAAAAGAGTGATGAGCTTTACTATTTTTTAAAAAAGCTCATTTTTTCAATGTTTTTTTAAAAATCAGTGAGTGATAAGCAGTGAGTTGTGGCTACTACTCACAGCTCACTGCTACTTTTAACAAAGACACCCTCAATCTACATGGTTGCAAGATCTTCCGTCGCTTACTGTTTCTTAAAAAAATGATATCTCCAAAGACTCCATCACCACTATTAAACATCATTATAGACTTTTAAATCCATAATAAGGCATTGTAGTGATGGTACCAGTGGAGAATCGATTCATCTTATGTGCCACAAAGGTGTCGTTGTTGGCATTTACACACATGTGCTCTTATACGTGTCCAATGTTATTGACTTTGTCAGGCTTGTAACATTGTCACATGATACCACATCAATTAACTATATATAAGACTAGTCACAACAGTAACTATTATCATCACCTTTATTTCAGTGTCACATCAACAATGACATCAACTTTTACCTTTAATGGTCATCACTATTAAAAATACTCATTTTATACAAACAAATCTCACATAATACTTCACACACACTTTAAAAAAATGGTGAGAATAGTCGCCAATACTCTAAAAAATTGAGTTGATGGGGTGATATTGGGGGATGTCATGCGTGAAAGGGAGTTGATGTTGACCCCTCATCTCACTGTGACCAGCCTAAGAACTACACTTTATAAGTTAATGCATTTACTAAAAGAAACATATATTGTGTTTTTACCACTTGACTTTAATCATGTGTTTGCATGTTTTTTTGTCTGTCTCATCTCCTACCCTTCGAGGATTCTTCATTACGTTAAAAGAAAAGAATTAAGGGGTGTTTGGTTCGCCGTAACTGATTGTAATTGTAATATGAGTAAAATTCCAATCCTGGTTGGTTGGCAGAAGGGTTGGAAATTATAATTCAAATTACATTACGTAGAGTGTTTGGTTTGCTTTAGAAAGAGAATTGAATTCCCACAATTACATCCATTGTTGTAATTCATATTACATAGCAATATGAACGAAAAGTTTTTGATTATATTGTAATTCGCATTTTACGGTTAAACAATCAATCAGAGTTTTTTTTTACGGTTAAACAAATAAGACTTTTTTTTTTTCTTTTATTATTATTTTTTAAATTATTATATTTATTAAAACACAATAATTTTACATAAAGTTGGATGGGAGTCTAGACACAAGTTGTGCTCCCATTCATTTTTGAATATAAAAACTCACGCTATGAAAAATAAAAGCACCACTCTTAGCATTATTTGAGTGGCTTATAGAAATAGACTTAATACGTGTCCAAAGCCTCCGTATCGAATTCCCCGAACGTAGAAAAAGCAAATGGTATGAACTTGTATCCATTATCCTCACATTTGGACGTATACTTTCTCTTTTTCTTCTCCATAGTGTTGTGCAAGGCTATCCCAGGAGCCTATCAAATCGCCCCCCCCCCCCCCCCCACCAGCAAAGGGAAAGATTCCAGTCACATCCAAACACGTGTCTTTACCTTGCAGCCAATTAAATAGTAGAAGATCTAAAGGTCGTAGCTCCTTTCCATCCTCTGAGAGGAAACCCATAGGAGCCTCCTTACGCACCATAATCCCAACCTTAGAACATAAATCAACAAGAATATCACGTACCATATTATGCCGGAACTTCACGCCGACTTCACTAGAGCAGTGGACCGCATGATCACCCCATTGGTCCATACGATGCACATTGCAACTCAGGCAAATGCTACCTTCAGAGAACATATGTACAGTAAGCCTATAACACAACACAGATCGAAAATTACGATGGTTCATCCTCTGTCCCAAGCCGTCAATAGGGATGGTGAAAAGAAAATCATGTGCATGTGGAGCACGGATGCAACTGAGAATAGCTACCTACCGTGGACTTAGCGTGTAAAACCCTAAAAATCTAAAACATGTTAAAAGACCATTTTACCCCTCAGATTAATAATTGGGAAATGCGTAAAATATGTCCGGCTCGTTAAATTCGTTTTACAATTAACTTATAAATGACCTAATGGTACAAGATAATAAAATCATTTCCCACTTATTGTCTCATAATATTTATCACACATATATACGTTACTCTAACCTAATCATGTACAAAGTTTGCACTATACACACTACAACATCGACCGGTTTCCCCAACGACATTTGGGGTCTTTCCCAAGCGACATGTCGCTGGGGATTCGTTTCCCCAGTGACATGTCGCTGGGGAATCTTCGCTGGGGAAACCTCGTCAGGGATTGTATCCCCAACGATAATCCCCGGCGACGATATGGGTCCCACTCATTTTTCAGTCAAAGAAGAAGTGCCACGGTGGCATACTTATCCCCAGCGACATGTCGCTGGGGAATCTTCGGGTTAACCTAAAGTGATTAGCATGCCTAATTAAAACTAAAGCTAATTTTTAATTATCCCCAGCGACAGGTCGCTGGGGAAAATATGTTTAAATGTTGACAAGTCAACGAATAAGCATAGTATCCCCGGCGACATGTCGCTGGGGAAACTATGTATTTTCGTTGACTTGTCAACGTTTAGTGGGTAGTATCCCAGGCGACAACATGTCGCTGAGGAAACTATGTATTTTCGTTGACTTGTCAACGTTTAGTGGGTAGTATCCCCGGCGACATGTCGCTGGGGAAACTATGTATTTTCGTTGACTTGTCAACGTTTAGTGGGTAGTATCCCCGGCGACAAGTCGCCGGGGAAAAGTCTGCATTTTTTTAATACAGCTTGCACAGCAAGCGATTTCCAGATTTTTTCCGAAAATTTTCAGGAAAAAATCTACCAAATATCAAACCTGTACCAAAACCTGTATAGACTCACCAAAACTTGTACCAAAACACAAATACAATATAACGGATCAACGCAATACAAATACATCACAACTTTTACCAAAGCCAAAAGATAATAAAGCAAAATCGTCCAAAATCCGAATAAGTCTACAAAACGTTGCTGGGGAGTCATAAACAGGGCTTAAAAGTCAATATTCAACATGATAGATAGGGAAACAAGTGTTTAAATGTCGCCAAGATGAACCTAAAGTACCAATGTAGCATACTAATAATATATAACACAATTACCTCTCGTCGTCGTCATCCTCATCATCGCCACTCTCCTCGTCATCACCACACCCGCCACTCCCCGCTAGCACCACCCGACTCAAACTCCTTAAACATATCCGAGTATTTGGCGTCGCTTCTGAAAAGACTCATCATAAAGTCTACCTTTCTATGCATGCTCTTGAGCGACTTGTCGGGGGCGGGCATACTTGGCCTGGATGTGGCCCGTGATGGCAATACCCGACCCACACCGGGAATATGCCCACGAAGCTTACCCCCTCTTGCCAACGCATTGATCTCATCCTCCGTGTACTCACCCGTAGCCTCAAGCCTTTTCATCTCCTCCTATGTAGTGACAAAAACACAAGATAGTAAATATATTAGTCGGGTTGCTACATTATTTCTCGATAATTCATTAAAGTGTGTTTTGAAACAAAACTTACATATATGCGGCGGTCCTCATCCTTAGGGAATACCCGTCAACAGTATGGGTTCGCCAGAAGGTGTCAATGAGTGAAGGGTACTCCTGAGTGTCTGAATCTGTACATACACACGCATATAAGATGAAACTAATTAAAAACGACAAATCACAACACACCAAAGCGTATAATCAGATATATATGTATATATGCATGTAAAATAATTATAATGTTTATTACCATCTCATCTCGAAGGCGAGCCAGCGACCGGGATCCCTGTCGAGATATGACCAGGCTCTTTTGTCGGTTTAGCCGATTTTGAGCGGCTCGAGCAAGGTTCTTGGGATCATTCCAAAACTGAATGTACTTATCCCACTCAGCCGCTGTAATCTCCTTGGGACGTGCCCGCCTGATCGCCTCCACATCGTAAGTCCCAGTGGTGGGGTCTGCCTTCCAATGCTTGTCCTTGAAAGAAGCCTTGTTGGTATTGTAGGCTTTTTGCAAGTGCATGTTGATGCCTTCATAGATCTCTGTCCAGCGGGAGGATTCCATGCGCGGCCTGAGGTCAAACAAGGTCTGCAATTATATACAACAAAACGAAAACAGAGTTAGAGATATAATTTATATATTTATTTAAATTTGTTTATTTATTTATATGATATAAATAAATAAGCGAATTTAGATAAATATACACAATTAAATAAATGAACACGATAATGAAATAAACATAAAAGGATAACTGACCCCAATATTTGAAATGATCGCCGCCTTCCGCTCCTTCGGGACCTTCTCCCAAGAAGGGTAGTACAACGGCACACTCCTAACGACCTCCCCGATGCAGTTAGACCAGTGAGCCGCATGGGGACCGAGAGGGTTTAGGGTTTGTTTGTCACCCACATCAAAATTGATCGAGACGGGGCCTTTATCTTCTGCGATTGCCTTTAGCGAAAGGTTCCGGGTCTTGTCGCGGGTATTCAGCCTGCCCGCTCCCCTGCCGCCCAAATTGAGCTTTCGTTTACCTTTACCTGCAAAATCAAGTTAGTGATAAAGTAATAAAAATTCAAGGCAAGCAAGTTCAATATATGTATCAAATTTATGCTTGTATTACAATAATCCAGAAATTCTTACCTCGGTTCATGAAGCAACCCCCGCAATCGGTGGGTACACGGTCTGGAGGGGGACGATCCTCACCGTCACCGCCGTGGGATCGTGCAACATCTGCTGACGACATCTGTACAAGTACAATTAGCATAACATATAGAAATTCATGAACAAAATAATATAAGCATGCACACATCCAAATACATACACATCCAAATAAATATATACATTTAAACAATCCACAACAATTTCATTCATTCATTCAAATATATAAGTGTATTTTGCAAGTTACAACTCAAGATCAATCTTCTTCTTCACTAGAATAAACTTTCTCAACACCATCATCATCAACATTAATGAGGTCTTCAATATCAGAATCTGCTAAATCATGAGGAAGGGCGTCTTCATCATCAATAATATCATCGTCTTCGTCAGGAACATCAATGATATATGGCGGTGCGTCAACCACCGTTGATTGGCCATCTATATGCAAGGTCGCATTATCCAAGTCATTCAAACTAGTAGAAAGTGGGAGATCAGATGAGTTGTCGAAATGTATAATATCAGGATCGTCCTCTACCACGATGACACCCCCGTCGGAAAACTTTTTATGATTAACGTGTTCGACGACCTTCCGGTGGGGTTTGGTCTTATCTTCAAGGTAGAAGACTTGTTTGACTTGTGTTACGAGAATGTATTGGTCATCTTTAAATGCCTCAAGCCTGCAGTCGACGATTTGTGTCATGTTGTTTCTAAAGACAAGTTTTTTGACTTTACGTCCTTTGTTGCTAGTGTCGAACCACTTAACTCGGAACAACACAACTTTGAACAACAAATACTTAAACTCGAGGATTTCTTGAAGCTGGCCATAATACATTTCTCCGTCACGGCCAGGCGAACAAATGCCGCTGTTTTGAGTTGTGCGACGTTCAACGCGGTTGTGCACGACATACCTCACACCATTGACTACGCAAGAGTTTACTGAGATTGGAGTCCATGATGGTCCATTAGCCAAAGCGAATAACTCGCTGGTTGTGCTAACCTCTGGGTCTTGGTCATTGTCTACGTGACGTTGACGGATCTATGAAGAAGATAGGATTAGATAGAGAACACAAAATATGATATTGTTATTTTTACAGTTAAGTACACAAAATAAGTCTTAAGTTTACCTGCGACCCAAACCAGTCGGGGAATTCTTCTTGCATGTCTTTGTTAGGAAATAAACTGAAAAACGTTCATGGTATTAGAATAAGTCGTCGGAATGATAAGTTAAGAAAAAGAAGTTTCAAAATAAAAAAACGCGTACCTCTTGAACTGGGACCTGTACGTGTCGATCTCAGGATTGTTGTGAAGTACATACCATTTCACTTTTTTCAACTCTTGGGCATCAAACCTAATAAATGACCGTAAACCAATCGGTTTACATACCGATCGAAACACCTGAAACCGACACGTTGGGGGAGGGGGTCCACATTACGGTCGGGATGATTAAATTTCGTGGTAACATCCCAAAAATAATGAGAACTGAAAGTCAATGCTTCTTCAGCAACATAACCCTCCGCAATCGAACCTTCCGGCTTAGCTTTATTTCGAACATAACCTTTTAGCTTCTTCATGTATCTTTCAAATGGATACATCCACCGGGGGCGAATAGGCCCGCCTTCAAGAGCCTCTATAGGTAAATGGATAACCAAGTGAACCATAATGTCAAAGAAAGCAGGAGGATATATGAGCTCAAGCTCGCACAGAATATCGACCACCTTGATCTGAGCTTTCAACATGTCATCCTCCATCAAAGTTGCAGAGCAGATTTGCGTAAACAAGGAACATAGCTCGATTATTGGTTTTGCAATCTTATCGGGCAAGTAATTTTGATGTCCATAAGGAATTAAACGTTGCATCATTATATGACAGTCATGAGACTTCAGGCCCGTTATATTGGTATCATTATCAGTCACTTTGTGCTTGAAGCATGATCCGAACCCATCTAGTAGTTTAACTCCTTTGATGTACTGACAAAACTTTTTTAGGTTCTCTGGTGTGAAAGAATACGCAGCCTGAGGCTTCAAGCACTTCCTGTTTTTGGTTTGGCCGAGCCACAAGCCACTTCGAATGCCCAACATTTGCAAGTCTTGTCTTGACTTGGCGGTGTCTTTAGATTTATCATTAATTAACAAAGTGTTCAAGATGGCATCCAACACATTTTTTTCGATATGCATGATGTCTAAATTGTGTCTTAGTGAAAGAAAAGACCAATACTCAAGCTCGTAAATAATAGACCGTTTAGTCCAGTTAAGCTCGACATGAACATTGCGTTTTATCTTTACACCTCTATAACTCGGATGTTTACCCTTCACACAGCGTTGGAAATTGATAACGCTACACGCGTCGTTCGGGGTCAAAGGAACTTCCTTTTCTTCGAGCAAGTTTTATAACACCCTAGGCAGTGAACCTAATCGTTGTAGTGTAGTAATTAGGGTAAGCCACGGGTATTGATATCGTTCTCTAGGGGAATAGGAATGCTAGTAGGGAGTTACTACGCTAAGGTTAAGGTTGAGGAAGATTATTTTTTATCTTTTTATATTTTATGAAAAATGAAAAGGTACGAATCTCGGGTATTAGATTTGGGGGGTTGGTATTTCTACCGATTACTCTACTATTATCTAATTATCTAAACTAAGGTTGTGGGAGTCTATGTCTAATTAATGTGTGCTCGTATGATAGTTTAAAGATGTGTTTACTTAGTTTGTATTACTCCTTAATTATCTCCTATTGATGGTTGAGTGTCACGTCTTATTCCTAGTTGCGTTGTGTGTCTAAAGTTGTAGGGTATGCGTTTCTCCCTAACTCTTTGAACTTACCAAAGGGTCTTGTCTACAAACTCACTAGAGATTATAAACTCCTACTCTAAGGCGCTCTTTGGATGGTTTAGCCTACAATTACTCAGGTAATTATACTCTAAGGTTCACAAAGATGAATCAAGCATTAAGTACACAACGAATAACCTATCGCATTACTAGGTCATTAATCAACTAAGATAAGAAACAACCAATCAATATTCAATAATTAAGTTTCATACTTCCTAAGCAAACACACAAATAAATTAGCCAGACATGGAGAACATGCAAGCATACACACAAATAATCAAAGACATAATTGAATTAATGAAGTAAAGACTTATCTTGGTGTAAGATAGGGTTTAAAACCCTAAAATACTGTACAAGACACCTTAGGTTCGGTTTTAGGTTTTTACTCCAAAGACTCTCCACACAAAGACTGAAAAATTCGGATTCTATATATAAGATTACAATTGCGACGGCGTCACCTTATGTTTAGTGACGCCGTCGTGTCGCCGCCATTAGGGTTTCGTCTTGGCCACGTTAACCTTGCGACGGCGTCACCTTATGTCCGTGACGCCGTCCTCTTCAGCTTCTGACGTCGTCTGGATTGCATCTAGGCCGTCTGAGTAGCGACGGCCTACTCTTTCACAACTGGACGCCGTCACTTGAAAACACGAGTTTTGGGTTCTGGCCCGTCACAATAATTTTGGGACGGCGTCGCCAATAGCACCTGACGCCGTCGCCTTCTACTTTCAGTAACTGTGAGTGTCTCGATTTCGACTTTGGCCATTTTCTTCATATATTCGCGCCTTTTCGTCCAAATAAGTGCCATTCCAGCATTTTCCCTTCCCGAGACCTAAAAAGTGAAAAGGAACGATATTAAGCAATAACGGATACAAAAGTGATCAAATAAGGACTTAAACGACCCCTCAAAATGGTACCTTTTAAAACCTTATCAAATATCCCTACACTTGTTATTTGCTTGTCCTCAAGCAAATGTGCTTTTAGCCAATTAATTTATAAGTTAGGGGTCATGAAGCATTAATTCAAAACGGTCCACAACACATATAAGCCCCGCAAAAGTCATAACAAGCACGGAAATTACATACTAGCACCTCACATGGGGTGTTTGGATACTCACATCTCTCTCGGGTGTATATATGAAATATAACAAAATAGGAAATGGAAGATAAACACTCATTAACCGGTCCTAGTACATAGATTACCATAGGCTTGAGAATAGATCAAACCTCCATCGCTTTGGCGTAAGCACCTAGGAAAGACTATCAAAGAGGTCTTTAAAGGGTTGTAATGTTAGGCTTACGGTAAGGAAATAAGGGTTTGGTGGGATAGGCTATTTAGTGGTGGTGAGTCAAAAATCTTTATGCTAACTGCATATGAAGAATGGCGTTGCTAAGCCAAGACTCGACACTCTAAACTCTAGATAACTGAAATAAACAAACATAAATTTAAAAGATAGATGTAGGATGGTAGCCCGTATGGTTTTTTTTTTTTTTTTTTTTTTTTTTTTTTTTTTTTTTTTTCATACACTTTTACTCTACCATCTTCTATGATAACATCAAAATACTAGGGATTTACAGGTATATCCCTACACTTGAGTTTTTTTATTACTCTAACACTAATTTGACCCGAATTGAAAAGATCAAAACACTTGGGGTACATTATTACGCAAACAAAGGGAATTTGAATTTAACGTTCCCTTCCCGTCATTTCATAAACTTTAACTTTTCCCATGAATCCCAATCATCCCAAAACTGTATACAAAGGATATGACTCGACTTAGCAACTTATGCAAGCAACTAGATAATTGAACTAAGGGTTTAGGGTGATAACAAACATTTGCACTAAAAGTGAGTGCATAAGGGGTAGGCTAAGGCGATTTGGGTGTATATTTGGGGGTGGGGTGTAAACAATGCTCTTCATTGATATTCCGGAAAAACCGAAACATCACGAGAACCGCGAAAAGGATAGGCTCTGAGGGGTTAACTAGGGGTATCGTGTACTAAAGATGAGTACAACGCAAAGGGTGTGGGGGAATTACTCAACCGAAGTGGAGGAAGTAATTATATTACAGGTATCAAACAAGGGTTATCCTAATGCCTCTTATCATTTAGTTATTCCTAACTACACAAGTGTAGCCTCACTTGCGATCTCGGAATGCATCACAAAACAAGTTCTAGAATCTATTATACTACCGGTTCACACTCTAAGCATTAAAGATGAATGCTTTTAATTCCTACTAATCTAAGGGCGATCCTCACATTTTGGGTGAAATTTGGGTGGTAAGGGTTTTTGTGCTAGTCATGCAACTTCCTATCCGTGAGACGCTTTTGTTAAGACTAATGGCCCACTCCTATATGTCATGAAAAATTTTAAATTTGGTGCCAAAATTACCCTAACCGACATTTTCTCATGGTTTATTACACAATCACAATTGGACAAAGCAAATAGTCAAGGATAAGCATAGTTTCAAAGTTCCCGTTTTATTTTCCCTCCCTACACTTAAACTGAACATTGTCCCCAATGTTCCCCGAAAGTATCAAAGTTATGATAAAAGAAGGTAAAAAACGAAAGAAACTAATACTCCCCTGATTAGCTCGGTAGGATCTGTGTAAAGTGGTGGTTAAATTCTTTTCAAGAAGAATTATTGCGTGAAAAGCTCCTTCCAATCTTATGTAACTTCTTCTTGACAAACTAAACCTGCACACTTGAAGAAAACAAACGAAACCTTCGCGTAAAATCGGCGGTAATAATATATATAAGACTCGATTTAAACTAGGATATAATGCTTGTGGAATGGATGTTTACAGAATTTCTAAGAAAATTAAGACCTGGAAAATTCCAAAAATTTATAAGTAGCTTAGAAAACGAGAAAAAGTAATCTGATGTTTTTACTCCTTCCTGACGCCGTCAGGTTGCAATCCTGACGCCGTCAGGTTATCCTGACAAAAACTGGTCTGCGATTTTCTGAAAAAAATTCTGGAAAGTTTACATCTTTAGAATCTGGAAAAATTTCTGCAAAAACATCCATTATGACTCGATACAAGCATTTGACTCGAACAAACAAACATAAATATCTTTTAGTTAATTGTTATTCTCATGTTTACGTTTCTTTTGAAAACGTGTGTAATCCTCCCTACACTTATCCCTTATGTAAAATACCTTTATATGCAATTAAGACGAAGTTAAAAACAAAATAAAGCATTTTCACAAATTTAAACATGAGGATAAACAATTAATAAAAGATATATGACACTAACAAGCAAACAATTAAACATGGGTTGCCTCCCACGAAGCGCTTTTCTTTATTTAAGAGTCTTGTAGCTAGACTCAGAGTCGTACTCCTACGTTGCCCTAATCTTAGAGGCCCATTCGATCTCCTTAACTCTTCTTTCATCACGAATATATTCAGGCCCTAGTTCAAGACAAGCAGTGTAGTAAACTTTGTTCTTCCAGTCTACTTCGAATGCCGGAATGTTATCTACATCTAAATTATCCATGCCCTCAAAATTCTTATTTTTGTGGGGCATTATATATTTAACATCCTCGGTTTCATTTGAGAACTCGATTATCCCTCCCTCTTTATCATAAACCATCTTAGACTCTTCTATAAATGGTTTCCCAAGTATCACGTCTCCTAAAAACCCATCAATGATTCCTTTGACATTTTCCAGAATCATGAAGTCACACCTATATGTGAAGTTACCTATGAACACGTGCAATCCCTTAACCCTCCCCACATAGTTACTTGTTTTCCTAGGGCGAAAAGGGTCCTTCATAGGCTCTAGCTTTTTGCTCATGATCCAATTGTAATAGAGCCTAGACATTATATTCATGGGTGCCTTATAATCAATGTAGGTGTGATCCCTGTATAAGTATCCAATCATACACGGTATTTTGATGTTTTTAGGGTTTCCCCTCCTTATACGAGGCTCGAAAGGTGGTCTTGGAAAATTAACCACATTATGGTGATAAGCGGTTTCTTTCCTTTTAGGGTATAAATCAAAGTACTCCCTAAGTTCTCCCTTCTCCTTATTACCCTTCATAATTTCTAACATCTTATACTCTCCTTTTTCTAGATCATCATCCGAATCACTTGTAGTCGAATCACTATCTAGAGGTTGATCAGATTCCTTAAGGGTTTCCTTAAGTGTATTCTCAATTATCATATTTAATTTCCTAAGCTCTCCAATCTCACTCATGATACGGGCTCGAAGTTGGTTAGCAGAGGCTGGGTCAAGCAGTGGGTATTTGTTTGGTGGTGAAGCGTTGGTTGGTTGTTGGTTATCATTCTCCATGATGAAAAGTGATGAGGTTACGAACAAAGGTCACGAAGAAGGGGGATAGACTAAGAGAAAGCTAAAAATAAGAAAAATTTACTTGATAGGAATCAAGCAAAGAAACCTAAACGAGGTGGACTACTAACTAGCTATTCTATTCCCCGGCAACGGCGCCAAAAACTTGATAACGCTACACACGTCGTTCGGGGTCAAAGGAACTTCCTTTTCTTCGAGCAAGTTTATAACACCCTAGGCAGTGAACCTAATCGTTGTAGTGTAGTAATTAGGGTAAGCCACAGGTATTGATATCGTTCTCTAGGGGAATAGGAATGCTAGTAGGGAGTTACTACGCTAAGGTTAAGGTTGAGGAAGATTATTTTTTATCTTTTTATATTTTATGAAAAATGGAAAGGTACGAATCTCGGGTATTGGATTTGGGGGGTTGGTATTTCTACCGATTACTCTACTATTATCTAATAATCTAAACTAAGGTTGCGGGAGTCTATGTCTAATTAATGTGTGCTCGTATGATAGTTTAAAGATGTGTTTACTTAGTTTGTATTACTCCTTAATTATCTCCTATTGATGGTTGAGTGTCACGTCTTATTCCTAGTTGCGTTGTGTGTCTAAAGTTGTAGGGTATGCGTTTCTCCCTAACTCTTTGAACTTACCAAAGGGTCTTGTCTACAAACTCACTAGAGATTATAAACTCCTACTCTAAGGCGCTCTTTGGATGGTTTAGCCTACAATTACTCAGGTAATTATACTCTAAGGTTCACAAAGATGAATCAAGCATTAAGTACACAACGAATAACCTATCGCATTACTAGGTCATTAATCAACTAAGATAAGAAACAACCAATCAATATTCAATAATTAAGTTTCATACTTCCTAAGCAAACACACAAATAAATTAGCCGGACATGGAGAACATGCAAGCATACACACAAATAATCAAAGACATAATTGAATTAATGAAGTAAAGACTTATCTTGGTGTAAGATAGGGTTTAAAACCCTAAAATACTGTACAAGACACCTTAGGTTCGGTTTTAGGTTTTTACTCCAAAGACTCTCCACACAAAGACTGAAAAATTCGGATTCTATATATAAGATTACAATTGCGACGGCGTCACCTTATGTTTAGTGACGCCGTCGTGTCGCCGCCATTAGGGTTTCGTCTTGGCCACGTTAACCTTGCGACGGCGTCACCTTATGTCCGTGACGCCGTCCTCTTCAGCTTCTGACGTCGTCTGGATTGCATCTAGGCCGTCTGAGTAGCGACGGCCTACTCTTTCACAACTGGACGCCGTCACTTGAAAACACGAGTTTTGGGTTCTGACCCGTCACAATAATTTTGGGACGGCGTCGCAATAGCACCTGACGCCGTCGCCTTCTACTTTCAGCAACTTTGAGTGTCTCGATTTTGACTTTGGCCATTTTCTTCATATATTCGCGCTTTTTTGTCCAAATAAGTGCCATTCCAGCATTTTGCCTTCCCGAGACCTAAAAAGTGAAAAGGAACGATATTAAGCAATAACGGATACAAAAGTGATCAAATAAGGACTTAAACGACCCCTCAAAATGGTACCTTTTAAAACCTTATCAGAAATCTATCAAGTTGAGTCAGGATTACATCCCGGCGAAATTCTTCAGGAGGATTTATGTTATCGGTTTGGCCATTGAATTCAAGTGAACGCCTCCATTTATGGGGCTTCGTTAAGAATCTTCTGTGGCCAACATAAGCTATTTTTCTTAACACACGAACAGATGGAGTGTCTTTATTACATGTAGGGCATGCCTTGTAACCTTGCCCACTCCACCTAGACAAACTACTTCGAGCATGAAAATCATTGATGGTCCATAAAACCATCGCTCTCAAATTGAACTTCTGGCCTGAAGCAACGTCTATAGTCTCGACACCTTTCTTGTCCCATAAAACCTTCAGGTCCTTGATCCGTGCCAAACCGTCAAGTTTTATCACTCAAGCCGGCCACTTGTGAATGGCCGACCGTAACAAACTTAAAACGGCTCAAGCACGAATGCAATGAAGATTTGGGGAATATAGTGTTTCCCCGGGTCGTTATGTCCCAGCGAGCTCTGCAATGGATCACCAAACGTATAGTGATCGAGAGATTTGAACAAAAAAAGGGATTTGAATTATTATAACTACAGAAAAAGCTCATAAACTAAAGGGGCTTAAATGCAAATTAAAGAAAATTAAAAAGATAAAAAATATTAAATAAACGCTATCACTATTTGCAAAATGATGTTTTTGTTTTTATGTTTTTATAAAACTTGAATTTAAAACTACGTAACGTACAAATGAAAAAGTGAAACTTACACAATATAAATCCTAAAAATATGAAAATAACATTTTTACAATCCTAATGATAAAATAAAATATTTAGAAAAATAAAATTATTTTTATAACTATTAAATTAATTATTATTAATTAAAAACTATTTTTAACTATTTAATATTAGCCTAAAATACAAGAAAATATGAAATAAAGCTAGAAAAATAAAATTAAGACTTAGAAAAATCTAAAATATCAAAAGAGAATTTTCAAAACTATTTTTGTAATTTTCTGATTATTTTTCTATTTTCTAGGAATTAAAAACTATTTAAAACTACTTAAATTACTTAAAAATACAAATTTAACTAAGAAAAATCTAGAAAAATATTTTTTTGACTTTTTATATTTATCTTAACTTAAGAAAAATGAAAAATTATTTTTTTTGAACCTTTTCTTAATTATTTGTATTAAAAGCTATTTAAAAAGTGCTAAAAAGTAATTAAAATGCAGAAAAATAGCAAAATGACTTGGAAAAATCTGAAAAATTCAAGAAAACTCTAAAATAATATTATGAAACTAGGAAAAATAGAAAAACAGGTGCTTGTGTGTAAGATTATGCAACTGCTATGCAATGTGCTTATAAATAAGCACTTGAATAAGCCAAATGAATACAACAAGCCACCAACTGATAACACAAGCTAAAATATGCTAAAAGTACTCCAATGCAACAATAAACAACTATCTATAACCTCTGATTTGCAAAATGATAAGATTATGAAGATTTGAGCTTATAAGCTAAAAGCAGATTTTGGGTGTCTACTTGCAGCCCAGGAATAAGTACTCAAATAAGCTGGAAACCAAAAGGCAAATGTAGGATCCTCAAGATAACCTGGCTAGGAACTTGCAAACCCAAATACAGACCTAGAGAAGCTCTTAAGAGCTTTGTGCAAGAGCTGCACAAACTGCACAACCCCTGTGCAATTTAATGGCCTGTGCACAGGGCACATAAGCCTGTTTTGACAAGCTCATTTGGAGATTATAGAAAATTTGTAAAAATCTACAAAAATAGTAATAAGAAATTAGACCTGTTGAACTTATAAAACCCAAAATTTCAATGGAATTCACCCAGAAATGAACTCATGAAAAATCATCTTAGCTTGGCCAAAACTGAGTTTTGCCATTTTGACTTTTAAAGCAGAAATGAAATGTTGACCAAATTGAAATTTGAAGACAATTTATGGACTGAAATCAATGTGTTATGATGAAATAAACCTACTGCAATCTCTATCTATGTAAATGAAACACAAAACAAGCTTTTGACTTTTGGAAATTATAACAGATAAGCAGTTAAGATATTTGAGGATGGATTTTGACTTTTTAGCTATGCAGGCACAAGTTAAAGACAGAAATGGGTACAAATAAGCTAAACAAGCATGAACCAATAGACCTTAATCACCGAACAAGCCTGAACACAGTTTAAGAACCAAATCCAAACACCACTTTTAACAATCTGATAAGCAATTTAAACTACTTAAGCTACTGAAATACCTTGCTATATTGATCAAATTAAGTTTACATGACCTAAATACAAATATATAAACAGGTTCACACTAGTGGTGACCTCAGATACACAGACAAGCATAAGATGTAAAATAGCTTGAAATTTGAAAATGAGAAACTCACTCATTTAGGTCCAGCTTATGTTGCAGGCTAAAACCAAACCCAAACTTGTTCTATCCTAATCTATTTCACCCCATATCAACCTCTGCATCAACCAAAGATCATCACCATTCCCATTCTTGGCCCAGTTTGACTTTTGTTGACCATTTCACAAACTGCTTGAATCTTAATGCATAAGCTTACAAAAAGCTTTCAATGGCTTAAATAAACTTAGTAAAGCTTAAAATAAGCCATTAACAACTTGGACAATAGAGTTTGAAACTGAGAATTTCAACAGTAGACTTGAAAACATAAAATGATATTAAACCTTGAATTACCACTTAAAACTGGATTGCAACTTATAAAACAACTTAGTTTGATACATAGATACAGAAATTATAACAATATGACTTAAACTAAAACATTTAATTAAAAAACGACATTAAAGAAAAAAAATAAAACTAGCTACTCTCTATCATTGCTTCTTCTCTCTCTTTTATAGCTCCAAATGCTTCTCTCTCCTCCTCTGAGCTAATCCCACATGCTTTTAGAGCCATTGGATGGCTTCAAGTCAATGTTGGCCATAGATTGATTTTTGGCGGGAAATGTGTATTTGACCTGCTGGGGTTGAGTGAAGGGGAGGGTGAAGCAATAAATGCTATTTGGATTGTGGTGGAGGAGGGGGGAACAAGATATGAGCTGGGTGATGGGAGGTGGAGTGTATGCAGGCACTTGCAGGTTATCAAGTGGGGGAGAAGACTTTTTGGCGGGGTGGTGTTTTGACCAGGATTTGACCAGGTATTAGTAATACAAGGGGTCCAAAATGCATAATGACAGGGGGTCAATTGGATAGTGACAAGGTCCAAATTGGTATAAAGGTTATTAACTAACAAGGACCTAATGTGCAATTTCAGAAAATTAAGGGACCATATCTGCCAAATTTGCAAAGTTGTTCCAAGGGTTAAAAGTGACAAGTTTTAATAATATAAGGACTAAACTTGACATTTTCAAAATTCCAGGGACTAATTTTGCTAATTTTTAAACTTGGAGGACCAAACTTGTGATTTTCTCAAACTTTTTATATTTTTCACCAAAGGACTAATTTTGACAAGTTATGATTTTAAAAGGACCTTTGGTGATTTTTCTTTTGAAATTAGGGCTCAGGGACTAGTTCTGACAATTTTTGAAACTTGGGGGACTGAAACTGCCAATTATGCAAACTTTGCTCATTTTTCATCTGATTTTGAACATTTTGCATCTGAAACATATAAAATGCAATTTTGGAATATGTTCAGTATTTTGATGCATTTCTGAGCATTTTTAAACGTTTTGCAGTTCAGATTGACCCAAAAATGATGAGTATTTACACACTCATCAGTCCTCAATCAAAGGCCTTAAGTAAACATCAATGTCCTTGCCTGGGGATTTAGGGCCAGGAATTAACAACGTCAGCATAAAAGAACTCTCTTTCATACATAACCACGGAGGCAGATTGTATGTTGTCAATATCACCGGCCACATGCTGTAGGCCTGACTAAGGTTGCCAAATGGATTGAAACCATCAGCAGCCAACCCTAGTCGAACATTTCTTGGTTCTTTTGCAAAATCTGGATACTTGGTGTCAAATTTCTTCCATGCTCCACCATCAACCGGGTGTTGCATCTTACCGGGCTCCGTACACTTTCCAGTAGCATGCCAAATCATATCCTTTGCAGTGTGACTAGACTTGTACAAACGTTGTAGTCTAGGAATGATCGGAAAGTAACGCAACACCTTCTTAGGAACTTTCTTCCCCGGCGTGTTACTGTCTTTCCATCTACTCGTATTACACACCGGACAAAAATCCAAATCTTTGTT
Source organism: Chrysanthemum seticuspe (assembly GCA_019973895.1). Taxonomy (NCBI): domain Eukaryota; kingdom Viridiplantae; phylum Streptophyta; class Magnoliopsida; order Asterales; family Asteraceae; genus Chrysanthemum; species Chrysanthemum seticuspe. The sequence continues at coordinate 260,580,128 of BPTQ01000002.1, read as the reverse complement.
ATTGTCTCCCCGAAATAAGCAGCAATCGTGTTCACAAGCATGTATCAACTCGTACCAAAACCCAATCATTTTAAATGTCTTCTTTATTGCATAATATGATGGTGGGAGCTTGAATCCTTTATTGATGGGAAATACATTTTGGAAAAACTCTAACATTTCATTAAATATAGAAACAGTCAATCTACCTTTAGCCTTAAAATAGGTAAACTTTGCCATAAAGTCTAATCGAGTCACATAGTCACAACCGGGGTACAGCTCCTCGTTGACACTGGAATATAACTCTTCAAACTCGTTTCGTGTAGCTTGAGTCGGTTCGTTACTTGTCTCACCAATATCTCCTTGAGTTGGTTCATTGTGTTCATTATTCGGAGGAATATAGCTAAGATCATTAATTAACGCTGTCATGTCACTCATTAGAGGTTGTCTTGTGTTATCTATTACTGGCGGTGGCGTAGGTGGAGCCGGTTCACCGTGTTCCACCCATATTTTATAACGTGGGTCCCACCCTTGTCTCATAATGTGGTCTGAAAGGTGTTTGATGTGTACCCATAATATATTTCAACAAGACTTGCATGGACATCTTATTTTCCCGGCACTATTCACTAACGGCTTGCAATGATCGACGAATTTTTGAAGACCGATAAAAAATAATGGTTCATGACGCTGTAAAAGTGTCCAAGACTTATCATCGAATACCATAACTGCGTTTTAACGATACATTTAGTTATTATATGCAACTTAATTAAACACATTAAAACGAGGAATACCAGATGTTTTGTTCACCTAATGCAACTATGGAAGGCAATCCTAACCCACTCTTTGAATGATTCGTCTCATATATGAATGCGTATAACCGATTTACTATTTGAGAAAATTTCGGCAGCATTTCCCTTCAACTCCCCAAATATGTGTTTAAAGACATATTCATAGGAGTAAAGGAGAAACACTGTCGAAATCATCTCAAATAGTAAACCAATTATACGCATTCATATCCTAAATTAGACAAAACATTCAAAAAGCAGTCCCAAACGGGGGACTTTCCGAAATTAATTTCTAATAAATTAATTTCGGACGGGTTTTCTATAGGATGATAAATTTTAGACGGGGATTTTCCAAAATTAATCACTAAAATCCTAAAACATTCCTAAAGGGTTCAAACGGCTCATATCAACAAAGTTTTAAGGTAATAACACAAAGAAAACAAACGGCTTATATCAACAAAGTTTTATCATTGACAACTTATTATAATTATAAACGAGCACATTTCAAGGCAATTCAACTAATAATAACTATAAACTAACAAAATTTAAAAATAAACATTCCCCGGCGACATGTCACCCGGGATACCAAAAGGAGAAAAAAAAATTATAACATACCTTGGCTGTGGATTCGGCTCGTTGTCGGCTCGGCTGTGGACTCGGCTCGTTCTCCTTCTTTGCTGCTATCGCGTACTGCCAAAACCAAAAAAAAATTACTTAACAAAATTTTTTAATTAACAACTTCTTACAACAATAATAATCTTGTTTAACCAAATCATATTATAATTAACAAAATTAAAAAAATATATATACAACCAAACCACCTGTGTCGTGTACGTCGAACCAAAAACAAAACTTATCACGCACCACCAATAATTAGAGGGTTAGAAAAAGAAGATATAGAATTATCATTTAGAGGGTAAAGAAAAGAATTATGGTTTAGAGGAGGAGGAGGTGCTCGTGTAACGCCGGTGGTGGTGGGTAACGTTGAAGTGGTGGTGATGGAGGTGCTCGAATTGTTGGTGATGGTTGATGACTGTTGGTGTTGGTGATGGTGTTGCAAAAATCGCCGAAGAAAGGAGGATAAGTTTTTTTCGTTTTCTGCAGTGATAAGTTTTGACCATATCTACTTTATCATCAAACTTTTTCCCCAGCGACAAGTCGCCGGGGAAAGTTATTTTTTTTGTCGTTTAGCGTAATTGGCGCGATAACGAAATTTTTGGTGGGTGGGTATCCCCGGAGACATGTCGTCGGGGAAAATTAACTTAATTTTATTTTATCGTTAAAAATAATGACATATGTTGTTACGTTAAAGTCAACGAAGTCAAACTGAATCCCCGGCAACATGTCGCTGGGGAAACCTATTTTATTTTAAAATTCTATTTTTTAGCGATAATGTTTAGCGAAACTTAATTTCAACGAAACTTAATGTCAACGAAGTCAAATTGAATCTCTATTTTTTTTAGTTAAAGTCAACGAAACTTAATGTTTAGCGATAAAAAAAAATCAAATTCTATTTTTTAAAATTAACTTAATTTTATTTTATACGTAAACTTAATGTTTAGCGATAAAATTAAAAAGGATTTAGTTCACAAAATAGCAACGAACTTTTTTCAAATCACAAAATAGCGATAAAATGTTTAGCGATATGTTATGGTTACACATTAGACGTTCAACGGATGAGTCGATATGTTAGGGTTAGACATTAGACGTTCAACGGATGAGTCGATATGTTAGGGTTAGACATTAGACGTTCAACGGATGAGTCGATATGTTATGGTTACACATTAGACGTTCAACGGACGAGTCGATATGTTAGGGCTACACATTAGACATTCAACGGACGAGTCGATATGTTAGGGTTAGACATTAGATGTTTAACGGACGAGTCGATATGTTAGGGTTAGACTTTAGACGTTCAACGGACGAGTCAATATGTTAGGGTTAGACATTAGACGTTCAACGGATGAGTCGATATGTTATGGTTACACATTAGACGTTCAACGGATGAGTCGATATGTTAGGGTTAGACATTAGACGTTCAATGGATGAGTCGATATGTTATGGTTACGCATTAGACGTTCAACGGATGAGTCGATATGTTAGGGTTAGACATTAGATATTCAACGGATGAGTCGATATGTTATGGTTACACATTAGACGTTCAACGGATGAGTCGATATGTGAGGGTTAGACATTAGACGTTCAACGGATGAGTCGATATGTTATGGTATACGTATCATCATCATCATCATCATCATCATCATCATCATCATCACTACTACTACTACTATTATTATTATTATTAGTGGTCTCAACTTCCCACCAAAAAAATGGCGCCAAGAATTCCCACCAAAAGCTACCAGATCTGCTCTATATATCAAATAAAGAAAATTTGAGATCTTATCCTACTAGAAACTACCAAATCTTATCCTCAAAACAACTTTACCTCACAACCTCTTATCTTCACACAAATTTCAAAACCAGAGATGGAGTCATTTAATCATTTTATGTGTTCTTGTGGAGCAGGAAATATAAAATTAAGAACATCACATAGAGATCATTCATCTGGACGACAATATTATTCATGTCCTCTGTCAAAGGTGAACAATCATACATTTCTTATTTATGTAAATATACAAATAATTGGGTTGTAATCTCTTATAATTTTCTTATTATGTAACAGCCCAGAAAAGATAATGGGTGCGGATATTTTATGTGGAAGGATGCATTTAACGAGTACTTAAGAACAATCTCTTCTCAAGGTTCTGGATCTGCACCAACAGAGTGCTCGAGCTGCCATGAAAAAGATCTTAGGATAAACTTGCTGGAATCACAAAAACATGTGCTAGAGACAAGAGTAAGGTTGCTGGAGGCAAGACTTCAAAAAGGCAAGGATTCCTGACGACCACGCATGTCAGTCGGATGCATTACTTCGTGAGCTGTTAGGTGACATGGAAAATCTTCGTATGTAGTAGTAGTAGTAGTTGTTGTTCTTGTAGTTGTTGTTGTTGTTGTTGTTGTTGCTGATCAAAGTAGTAGTTGTTCTTGTAGTTGCTGTTGTTGATGTTGTTGTTGTTCTTGTAGTATGTATCTGTCAAGTATTTTTATAAATCAAAGGACATGCTGGATTTGTAAAGCTGACCATGCATGTTCTTAGTTAACCAGATTATGGTGTCCAAACACCCATTTTCCAATACTAAATTACATATGCTCAAAGAATGAAACTGAAGAAAGAATATCACATTTAACAAACACGAATTAAGAACCATATTAATTCATCATAAATTTAATATTTTTGTTTTTCCCATAGCTATATATCTACTCTGTTTCGTTAAGTCTCATCAATACGTATATATATTTTTTGTTAAAGTCAACGAAGTCAAATGGAATCCCCGGCGACATGTCGCTGGGGAAACTATATATATTTTTTGTTAAAGTCTCATCAATAACGTATATATATTTTTTGTTAAAGTCAACGAAGTCAAATGGAATCCCCGACGACATGTCGCTGGGGAAAGTGTTATCCACGTCACCATAAGAGTCATTAACACTAATTACATATTTTTAAATAAGCAAATGAATCACCGGCGACATGTCGCTGGGGAAAAGTGAGCGGGAAAAGTTCCCGCCACGTTTTACGAAGAAATATTCGGTCAAAATATAACCACTTTATCCCTGGCGACATGTCGCCGGGGAAAAGTTCATAATAATTTAGTTGACTTTTCTACGAGAATTGGTGCCACGTAGGATCTATTTTTGTCGTTTAGTGCAGATTCCCCAGCGACAAATGTCGCCGGGAAAAATTTCGCTGGAGAAACTGGTAAATGTTGTTGTGACATTATTAAAAATAAAACTAACACATTTTAATTAAAGTAAGCTAAGTAATATTGATTTTTGTCTTGAGATCTTCTTCCCCTAATTTTGGCCTAAAACCCACGCCATTATTATCATTTATCACAAATTGGTAAACTACTCATGCAAGTATGGAATTTATACAAAGTTGATTTGGTCTTCCTAATTTATCTCCCATAACCGGCCATAAAATCACGCCTCTAATCCCTTTTACACCCCCATATAATCTCCCCATAACTCTCCTTTAATGCCTCCCATATCCCATTCCAAATAAAACACAAGAAACCCTAACACCCTCACCAAAAAGTGACGGCAATTCTTTTTCCCACTTTCTGTCGACAACAAGGAGCTCAAAAGGGGGTTCGTACGTGATCGTGGGTTATTGGCTCGAAAGATTGGTTGTTTGTCGTGGGCTTTTACTTGCTCCTGGTCGTGTGTTACAAGAGCAAAAAGGAGGTGTGGTTCGTTGCTTTAGTCCTTGTTTTTCTTCCTCGTATACGCGCTACAAGGGTAACAAAATTTCTATTCCGTCTCTCTTCTTCTTTGATTCTTGTTGGTGTCGTGTGGTGTTTTCATCCATGCGCATGTATATAAAATCAAGATAACATCACATAAAATGATAAAGCAAGGTCATATGAATCATATATAATATGGCTACGCAAAGTGTTAAATGGTAAAACTTATGTCGACCATTTGCATGTGAATGTAAATCTGTTTTGACCTCTACTAATTCAACCCATGTTTATGTATGTAAAGGTTTGATTTTGATGTGATTGGTGTAATACTTGTGTGGCGTGTGTGAATGGTATGACCACGTAGGGTCTGTCAGATTTAAGGAAGGTCATGAGCATGAATAATATGTGTTTGCATGGTGTATTGAAAACGTGTATAGGCTAATTTTGAATAAGAGTCAAGAGCTGAGTCATGTGGGCTATGATGTAAATCAGTTGAGTCGAATGTGGGTTGGGTCTTGGGCAATGTTTGAGGCTGTGAAGTCGTGGGTGTGTGCCTGAGAGTCGGATCGGAATTTGGTTGTATGGTGGTATGCGAGTTGTGTTTGTGTGCATGGTCATGTTTGGTTCAAATTAAAATTGGATATATCTGTGTTTTAGGTAAAGCAACAAGCTAAGAGGGAGCCCCCAATCGCCATTGAAATGGTGAAAGGAAAAGAAAGTACACAAAATACACTATCATTAGAAGATGGAATAAGTTTGCTACCTGATTGCTTACTTGTTGAAATCATTTCTCGTTTACCTTCCACAAATGAAGCCATTAGAACAGGTACACTCTCTAAAAGATGGCAACATCTTTGGACTCAACTTCCTAATCTCAATATTAAACATGATTCTGCGGATGATCTTCCACAATTCTATTCGTCCATCGAAAGAATTATAACTCAGCGTGGCCAATCGAACCTCAACAAATTCCAACTGTACGCCGATTACACCAGTCAGACTGAATCTCTAGTCAACAACTGTATTCGTAATGCTATTAATCATAACGTTCAAGAGGTTGATTTGGATCTGACTAATTATCCTTGGGGTGATGTATGTGGGTTTGTTTTGCCTGAGTTTTTTTACATCTGTTCGAGTTTTATTCATCTCACATTGCATGATTGCAGATTTGAAAAAGCCGATATTGTTAGTTGGAAAAACCTTAAGAGATTGAGCATTATTTGTGGTTATTTAGATGAAGATTGGATTGAAAATATTTTATCCGGAAGTCCTCTTTTGGAAACTTTGGAATTGCACTACTGCGACGGTTTTGTGCGCCTTGATATTACTAATGAGAGTGTTAAGAACTTGGTGTTCTCTGGATACGATAATTCTTATGTATATTCTGTCGAAATCAATGCTCCGTTTATTCAATCGCTAACAATCCAAGGTAGTTATTTATTACAAAAGCTTTTGTTGCTAAATGTGTCTTCAGTAATTAAAGCTGAATTAAATTATTACAACGAGCATGAAGAGCACGAAATGTATGAAGAAGAGGACAAAATGTATGAAGAAGATGACGAAAATATGCTTAAAGGACTTTTACTTAGCCTTGGCCATGTCAAGGAGGTTACAATTGGGGAATCATGTTTAGAGGTACACCTTTCTTTTTACTTGGTAATTTGTGTCTTAGTGGCTGTTTGGATGTGATTAATGCATATGACTTGTATAAATAGAAACAATTTTTTTGAAGGGTATGATTGCAGTTCCATTTTCATTTTGACTTGATACCAATCAATTCATACAGGCCGCTGCACCATTCTCATTTTCGTAATGTTTTCTTTTCTTTTTTGTTGGCAGGTTCTCGCTCGTTTACAAGCTAAAGGTTTCATATGTCCATCGAACTTGAAGATTCTTGGTGAGATTGATGCAAGTTGAAGCGAAGATCGGAAAAAACTATTACTCGATAAAGGTGATGGACTTAGTTGATTGATGGCACTTTAGTTCTTGTTTAGGCTAGACAGCATTCCAAATGCATTTAAATTAGTTACTCCCTAGTGACTTTTATTTTGCAGACTTTAAACAATGCTTGCGTTAACTGTAAAAAGCTAGTTATTAGCACTCTATTAAGAATCCTGGTCACAAGCTTTTAACTTTTGGTGCTAAAGTTGTTCAGAGTGTTGTATCTCATCTTTAATCTTAAGTTTTTGCTTAGCAAGTCAGATCTTGCTTGGCAATCATGTTGGCAGTTTGTTCATGCTTATGTTTATCCTTCTATGATGCTGGTTTATCCTTATATGCTCATGTGAATTTTGTTAAAACCTTGACTGGCTCAGGTTTACAGTCATGTACTTGAAGGTGAATATCTTTTTCTGAACATAATGATAATTTGGCTTGTCAAATTAGTTAGCTCATCCATTTCTTTTTTTTCCTTATACAAACCTTTGTTGGTGTGAGATGGCAGTCATTGGAGGTTCAAGGTTGGATAGGAGACTCATGTGTTCATGTCTTTTCCATTGCTTCATACTCGATAGCTACTTCAGTCAGATTACACTGCAGATCATTTGCCAAAATAAGCACCACTAATTCTTATGGCTTCGTATCAACTCTAGACACGTGTACACGTACCTTCTTTATTGGTGTAATATGAAACAGCTTCTTGGCGTTGCCCACTTTTTGTTACTTCAAAATTTTCCAACAACGTGTAAGGCAGGCATGATAATTCTTTGACACAAACAGAACCAGAATTTATTGAAGTGGTGTTGCTGGTGTATGCATATTCCGTGAATGGAAATCGGACATGTACAAGTGCAAAGTAACAAACTACAAATGATGAAAGATAAGAAAACCCACAAATCAATATACCTGAAAGGAATATTAATGGTAGCATTCACTTTGAAGTAAGGGTGAGCAATCCTTCCGGACCGATCGGAAAAACCGACCGGACCGAAGGACCAACGGTCCGGTCTCGATTTGGGCTTTTTCATTATTTCGGTCTCGGTCCGGTCCGGCCTACGAACCGGACATTTAGCCTATTTGGACCGGACCGACCGAAAGACCGACCAGGACCGACCACATTCCGTCCGGTCTCGGTCTAGAGTTTTTTCCTAACTCGGTCTCGGTCCGGTCTTGGCCGGTCCGGTCCGGGCCGGTCCGGTCCGGTTTTTAGACCGTGAGCACCCTAACTTTGAAGCAGTTGTGTTAGTGCTCATGTACTCTAAACGGATTTGTCCCTTTATTAATATCAAGGTTGTAAAAATCGTGGATCGGGTAGTCGGGCGGTCGACCTTTTTGTAGTTTGTAATCGGTCTAGACGGGGATTAATCGGATTTACTTTTTTTGGTATTTTCAGTGAATTTTGGCTATTCCCGTCGCGATATTTCTTTAAAAAAATCTTTTAATAGACAAAAACAGCGATTATAAGTGATTAAAACAATTTTATGGCGAATTTTGGGTATTCCGGCAAGATTTGCATGTTTTCTAGAAATTTAATCATTGTTGACCACGATTGACCAATTTGTTTAACCGAATTACACAAATCGAAAAGGTTGTTGGTCCAGCAACGCCTAGACGATGATTAATCAGTCTTGCAGGCCTTTTTTCCATCACTGATTAAGATAGTTCACCATGTAATAACCCTTTATTAAAATGTTGTAAAATACTTTTAAAGGTAGTGGTTGAATTATAAACGTAAACGGATGAGGTTTTCAGATCCAGGTTATTTGAAAAAGGGTTATTTGCATAAAAAGTCATCATACTTGTCACTTTTTGTCATTGTATGTGGCGTACTTATTTTTTTCTCAACTTGAGATTAACCTTTTGAATTCGTGCTATTGTGTGTACCGGTGACCTGCTAAACCTGTTGGAGCCGGTCAAGTTAACGACCGTTACTTTTATTATTGCACCGTAAGTCCTTTTCGTCTATTTTTAACGACCGTTATTATGTTATTGCACCATTAGTCCTTTTCGTCCGATTTTTACACGTTTTCGTCCGTTTTTACACGTTTTTGTTCGTTTTTGCACAGTTTCGTCCTTTTCTACACGTTTTCGTTTGTTTTTGCACGTTTTCATTCGTTTTTGCACGCTTTCGTCTGTTTTTACACGTTTTCATTCGTTTTTGCACGATTTCGTCCGTTTTTACACGTTTCTTTCGTTTTTACACGTTTTCGCACGCTTTCATTCGACTTTACACATTTTCGTTCATTTTTACATGTTTTTACACGTTGTCGTTTGTTTTTGCATGTTTCCGTTCAGTTTTACACGTTTTCGTTCGTTTTAACATGTTTTTCTTCGTTTTTGCATGCTTTCGTCAGTTTTTACACGTTTTCGTTCGTTTTTACACGTTTTCATTCCTTTTTACAAGGTTTTGTTCGTTTTTACATTCTTTCATTTGATGTTACACGTTTTCGTTTGTTTTTACACGTTTTCGTTCGTTTTGGCACGTTTTCGTTTGTTTTTTCACGCTTTCGTATCTTTTTACACGTTTTTGTTCGTTTTTGCACGTTTTTAATTGTACGGGTAGAGATCCTAAGAAGTCCGTGAGCTTTTTGTACACAAGGATGTTCTTAAATGGGTTGTAGAAGGCTTCCATAGCAAGTACACGTTCCATTTCATCTTCGAGATCAAAATATGGTGGGGCAAGCGGCCCATACATAGGATTTCCTTGGGCATCGCACACAACTTCAAAGCAAGTCAAATCATCTTCTCCATCAAGGAGTTCCAAATCCTCCATATATTCTAAAACTTTACCCCTAGGCTTGGGATAATAAGTTTGCTTGGAGATCCCATCATCAGTTGTCATAGTCCTCCTCCCCATATCTATTATCACTCCACAAGTGCGTAGGAAAGGTCTTCCAAGTAAGAGAGGTAGAATTTTATCAACCGGTATATCCAAGACTAGGAAATCAGCCAAATAAGGTTGGTAGCCAATTTGTACCCTCACATTTTTCACTTCCCCCATAGCCTTAGCTTGGGAGTTGTCCGACATGGTTTGCTTAGAATGATTTGGTTGATGTTTGCTTAGTCCCATAGTCTTGAATAGTGGATAAGGCATAACGTTGACACTTGATCCCGTATCCGCTAAAGCATAAACCGAAATGGTCTCGTTAACTTTTATAGGCAAAACGAAGTTACCCGGGTCACTCTCTTTCCGCGGCATACCCCGAAATAAGATCCTATCCCTATATTTATCCGAAAGATCCTTATCTTCCAACCGTGCTCTAGCCAACATAACCGCATCTAGCTTTTTGCGGTAAACAACATAATCTTGTAACACTTCGATCACCGGTTTCTTTTCGTTAAGCTCAAGGAATTTTTGTTCTGAGTTTGCTAGGATGGCTTCCTTTTGCTCTTGAGTTAAGGGCTTGAAGGTGTTTGATGAATTTGGTGGTGATGGTGTGTAATCATGGGTCTTGATGGTGGTAGAGGTGGTGGGAGTTAGTTTGTTTGATGAGGTCTTCTTTCTACTAGCCTTTCCCATTTTCACAATCACCACATTCTCCTTCTCCATGTTTGCACACAATTCCGCAAGCATGTCATTCACTTCCTTCTCTTCGTCCAAATCGGTAATGTTGATTCTCATCTCACCTGGGGGTGGCAATTTCTGACCCGACACGAAACCCGACCTGAAACTGACACGAAAATAAACAGGTTCGGGTTGTGCTAAATAAATTTCGGGTCGGTTTGGGTCAACCTATCTAACCCATTTATTAAACAGGTCAGGTTCGGGTTGGGAATAAAATAAGCAGGTCGACCCGCCAACCCGTTTAAGATTTTTTTTTTCATAAACTCAAAATTATTTATATTTTATTATGCGGGTTAAATGTGTTAAACGGGTCGACCTGACAACCTATTTAACCTGTTTAACTCGTGTAATGTGCCAACTTTTGTATATAAAAAGGGATAAATGTGTCAACTCGAAACCCACTTAACCGATTCATGCCCTTTTAACATATTCAACCCGCGTAACCTATTTAACCCGCCAACCCAAGTATATATACGGGTTAAATGAGTTAGGTTCGGGTTATGTTTAAACAGGTTAGGGTTGACATAACTGACCCGATGATTTAAATGGGTCAGGTTTGGGTTGAGATTTTCTGACCCGCCAACCTGACAACCCGAACCCGCCAACCCGAACCCGACCTGAATTGCCACCCCTAATCTCACCTAGAGCAAAATCCAATTGACATTTAGTTGTCACAAGGAAATCACGTCCAAAGCATACATCCGGTTCATCCGCGTTCCATTCTTCCAAAACTACAAAATCGGCCTCAAAGATATGACCATGGATATTGATCCGAAGATTCTTAACAATTTTCCTCCCATAAGCTTCATAGTCCAAACGAACGTGGCCATTTTTTTCAAGTACCTTGTCCACAATATAGTTGTCCCCATAAGCCATGTTCAATTGAGCATCCCACACGCTCACCCCTTCAGCACTGCACGGTGTCCCAAACCTCATAAATGGTGAATCGTACCCCGTGAGAGGTGCTTGCGTGAAAATCACGACCCTATTCTTTTTAGGAACTTCAACCTTGTTTTCTCCAACTTCTTCCAAACATTCCGAATCAATAGCTAACTCTTTCTTACTTTCTTCCAAGATGTTACCAATCTTCTCTAATGAGTTACCGGTATCCTTAAATATTTAATCCAAGTTGCGAAGATACTCGGAAATACCACTTAAACTACACATAACAAACTTATCTAACAATACAAACAAAACCAAAACAAATCATCCAAATTATTAGCGTTTGTGTTAGTTAAAATCAAAACAAACTACAGAAACACATTCTAAACAAGTAAAGACACTTATTAAGACTAAAAACAAAGGCTAAAACTTGAAATTACGAAAACAGAAAAATTCTTATCGAGAGCTCCAACCGGATCGGTTGGCCCTCCAACCGATTCGGTTTGTGGTGTGCCTCAAACCAAAACTCACCCAGCCGATCCGGTTACGGGATCCGACCGATCGGCGGGAGTGAATTCCAAAAAAAAATTATTTTTTATTTTTTTTATTTTTATTACAATTAATTAATTAAAAACTAATTTAAGACAATTAATTAAAACTTAATACTCTAATAAGTGTGTCTACTCATTATCCTACTAATTAACCATAAACTAACATTAACTATATTAAATTAACTAATCATTAAAACTAACAAATCAAGCTAAAACTGAAAATTAACTAGACCATTACTCTAATCATATTATATTAATTAGAAAATTAAATAAAACTAAAAATGACATATAACCAAAAAGCTAAAAATGACAAAAACAATCATAATCAAGCTTCTAAACTAGCTAAAAAAACTCAGAAATGACAAGAAATAAGAAAAAATAAAAAATATATTTTTACCGAGTCGACCAACTGGATCGGTTGCTCGCGCAGCCGATTGGTTGGTCAAAAAACCAATTTTTGTTTTTTTACTTTCACTTGAAAATTGAAACCAAACATAAATATTACGAATTTTATAGAAACAATACAAATAAAAAACACTCAAATCCCTGGCAGCGGCGCCAAAAACTTGATGGTAACGATGCCGAAATTATTATGCAAGCAAACAAACAATCTATCAAATAAGAAAACAATAAAACGAACAAACAAGTGCAAAACAAATCCCCGGCACCGGCGCCAAAAAAACTTGATGTGTGCACAACGTGTACAAGTTTTAAAATTTATAAACATGATTTATCTGGCAATTACTATAAACAGATACGAGCAAGTATACTAGTTCGCGATAGCAAAGGTAGGTAAGTCGAGATCGTCCCAAGAGATTTGCGTTTTAATTTATTAAAATATTCGAAACAAGAGAGCTTGTCAAGGCTTCCTTCAAAGTTGTGGTTTTGTGAAAATCAATATTAAGAAACATATATTTGTGTGAAGTCAATAGGCAATCATAGAGAGTGTTCATGAAGGCTTGGTGTAAACTCTTGATGTGATGCACAAATCATCAGCAAATGATTTCCAACCCATGGTTTATGTTTTGTAAATTCATTTTAAAAATAAAAACATATAGGAAATCCTTTCGGTCCTTAGACTAATGCTTATTCTTTAGAAATTCCATTTGTTTGTAAAAGGTTCTTACTAAACTTGTTCCTACGAATCTTTCGACCGTTTCGTGATGAAAATGTTTCTAGTCTTGTTTCAATAAGTAAACATGGTGAGTGTCAATCACCATATCCCAATACTAGTTTGTCACTTAACTTTTTTGAAACACAAGAGAAATCCTTTCGGTCCTTTTTCTTAAACATGTTTTACTGACAAATTAAACAAGACTAGTAGTTTTTCCAACAAACTCATTTAAACAAGATCATTTACATGCATCACATATGAGAACACTCCTACAATTTCCTACATCCTTACACACAAGTACATACAAGAATTACCCTCCATGACAATCATAACATAACACAAGTAGTAACAAAGTAATTCAAATAATTTAATAGAATAGAAATTCATGATAAGTTCCATAGAATACCTAAGCTTTAGATTACAAGAATTAGAAATTGTGTAATATAGCAACCACACGCCTCCAATTGTCTTTAGCCTAACCGTATAACCCCAAATGATTACACAATGGATGAGATTTTGTCTCACACCCTCCTGGACGTTTTTACAACAGTAACAAGATTTTTGGGATGAATAATAAGGGTTGGTAATAGCTTTTGTGTAAACTATTACTCTTTTGGTTGTGTCACACTAGACTACTAAGTCTAGGTTCATTTTATAGCTAAGAACCCTTAACTATCAGGCTAAAAACATCCCAAACAAGTTATTAACTGGAAATGATCGACTTCACATGATTAATAGAAGTTAAGGCAACATTAAATGACCAAAAGTGTAACTCCAGAGGTCGCAGCTGGATCGTTTGCGACGCAGCCGATCCGGTTGCATTTTGTCCATTACCCCAGCCGAATCAGTTGCGGGCTCCGACCGATCGGCTGGGAGTCTTTCGTACACCCAATCTTTGATTTTGGTTGACTTTTCTTGATTCGTGCCTTTTTCTTTGCTTTCGATGCTGATTTCCAAGACGAAACTTGATCTTTATTTGTTAATCATTATGCTTCCTAATCATTGAGTCCATGAGCTTCCTCACTTGACTTTCTTCCTCGGGAATTATCCAAATGTGCATGAAATCTTAATTTCTTCACCTTTTACGATACCTGGCTACATTCACAAACAAATACGCTTCTTTTGCACTTTTGCAACAATTATGAGTAAATATAGCCGATTATCATACACAAAACCAACAATAACGCTACTAAAAACATACTCAATTTGAGCGTTATCAGATGACAAAAATGGCAAGTATGATACCTTTTTATGCAAATAACCATTTGGAAAAAGCAGTCTCTTTGACACGGATGTACGCTACCTCACCGCATTACTCCGAAAATATACACAAAGACCACTAGAAAGAACCAGCCCAGCCCAACTATCATGTCTGAAATCAAATGGCACCACACCACCGAGTGATCAATTCCGGCGTCAACCTTCTTTCTCATCTCCCCACTCCACAAACAAACAACCAAAAAATGGTGGCAAAAGATCGACATTTCACAGAACCCGAACTCGAAGATGAATCTGAATCCGAATACGAATACGAAGAAGAAACAGAAGATCCACCTCCAGTAACAGCTCAAATGGAGGCACTAATCCAACGAGTCAAATCAGAAAAAGTCCCCTTACGTGTCCATGACGTCATCATCAAAGGCAACTCCAAAACTAAAGACTCCATTATTGAATTCCAAATCTAACCATAAAAAACTGTTACATCCATACAAGAGCTTCTACAAGCTGCTCAGATCGCTAGTATCAGGCTTCAGAAGCTTGATATATTCGATTATGTTAATGTTACGCTTAATGCTGGACCGCCTGGCTTGCCTGGGACTTGTAATGTCATCGTTGAAGTCGTCGAGTGTAAGAATCCTGTTACCGGTGATATCGGCATTTTTACCAAACCTGAGGTAGTTTAATTTGTTTTGTTAGGGTTAAATGTTGTTTGAATTGCAATGTAGGTAGGTTTTGATAGGTAGGTGTGCTATTGGAATGATTTTGATTAACGATACGAAGCTGTTTAGGTTTAGATAAGTGATTTTAACGAGATGAGTGACGTTTATTGATTAGTTGATTATTAGAGATGTTGTTTTAGTTGCACTGTAGCTAGGTCTTAACGGTTAAGTGTGTTTTGTGAACGATTTAGATTAGCGATATGAGTTTATTTAGGTTTATATGATAAATTAATTATAGGGCTAGACGGAAGTAAACTGGAGATACTTTTGATTGTGATTTTGTGATGTCTGCAGTTTGAAGTGTGTGAGTTGGATTGATATCTAGGTCTTGCACTCATTTAATAATAATAATAATAATAATAATAATAATAATAATAATAATAATAATAATAATAATAATAATATGTGCTCAGGTTTCTTTTGATGCGGCACTTCGTTCTTCTTTGGAGCGTATTGTCACTGCCTCTGGGCCCGGTTTTGGTGATTGGCAGTGGAGACTCGCTACCTTACCCTTTGCTTTTGGGGGGCTTGGTTTATATTCTGCAGGTGACGTCTTGAACTATGCTTTCCTTGCTTCTAGACTTCAATCTGCTAGCTTACAGTCTAAGCTTCTCCTTAGTTCTGGTATTGTAACTGCTGGTCCCTCTTTTGATGATGCTCTATGTACTTTTAACGTGAATACGGATATTGACCTTTTGAGTAACCCTAGCGAGGTCGCTGCCCCCAAACTTATGAAGAAATTGGCAGATATATATTTCGATCGGGTTACCCAAACTGTTGAATCTACATTCCATCTTTCTCCTCGACAGATGGCGTTATGGAGTTCACTAAAGGAGGATCATACTTCTGATTGGCTTAGGGTGGCTCCGATATCTGGACTGGGACAAACTATGAATGCCAGGGCTTATCGTTGTGCTCTATGCTATCGGTTAGGGGTTCCTCTTTTCACTGTTCAGGTACCGTGTTCAGCTTGTTCTAAGGTATTTCCTGGAGATATTTATGGGGATCACGCTGTTTCGTGTGCGGGTATTGTTGGCATTAAACATCGGCATAATCTTGTGCGTGATGTTCTTGTTGATATATGCTCTCGGTCCGGAATTTCAGCTCGTAAGGAGGTGGATATTGGGCTTTATGGAGATGGGGACCGTTCCTTACGACCGGCTGATATATTACTTTACTCCTGGGACAGCGGGCGTGATGTTTGTGTTGACCTTACGGGATCGTCGCCCTTGACGCAATCTGGGATGACTGATTTTATGCCAGGGCGTGTGATCATGGATGCTGCACAACGTAAACGTGTCAAATACGAGGCTAAATGTGCGGATATTGGATATGGGTTTCTCCCCTTTTCTTTTTCTTCTTTTGGCGAACTTGAGAAGGATGCGACAACCTTACTAAAGCGTATTCGACGTTTTTCTATGACTCAAGACATTGGAGCGCGTGTTGCGGTTCATATTTTTAATATGATTGGTTTTGCTATTGCTAGAGGTGTGGGGGCCCAGTTGGTTTCTCGGCTCCCCACTAATTTTTTGTAAATCCTATGAGTTTTTAATAAAGTGATGTTTTTATAAAAAAAAATAAAAATAAATAAATAATAATAATAATAATAAATAATAATAATAATAATAATAATAATATTCCTTATTCTCCGCGCTTGATCAGGCTCTTCATGCGACGGGAGTTTGGCTTTGTGGGGTGTGTTTTTGCACTCACACTTTCAGTAAAAATTGTAAGCATGCAGATGGGGAGGTGGTTCTAGCACCTAGCTTTCATGACGTTGCGATTTATGGCATCACTGCACCTCCCACACCAGTATTAGATACTGTGAATGGTGCTATTGTTGCATCGGCTATTACTGATGGTGGTATTGGTGTAGAGGCCGATCTTTTGCTAAATTCGCAAGACGGTGGGACTGTTTTTGATATCAACTTACTAGGCCGGGTGTTCTTGAAGAAGTTACGTATGGTTAAATGCATCCCCCTAGGCCACGCCTCGGATTCACCAAGATTTTTCGTAATGCCCTAGATAAGGTCCTTGCGTGTCCGGGGGATCTGTCGGTATGGGTGCAACTCCTTATATTGCCGTGTTGTGTTTTGACCACCTTCGCTCCAGCTAATAGAGCCCAACGACGTTCTGGAGAACGAGAAAGGTGCCAGCTTGAATGTATCTCTCGTGCTATTCTCCGCAGAAAGGATCCTGCAGACATGTTTGTATTGGTGGTGGAACGTTTATCTGGGGCCACGCCATCCTTCGGTGGAATGACGAAACCCAAAAATATTGATGCAGCTAACCTGGTTCAATGTAAACGTAAAATGGGGGACGGACACTTTACCGCTGCCATTAAGCTGCTTACGTCCTCTGGTGTCGCCCCATCTACATCTGACACCCTGCACGAGCCAGAGGCCAAACATCCCTGCGCCCCACCTCCAATTTTGTCATCGTCTCCTCTCGGTGAAGATGTACTTCTTGTGGATAAGGACGTGGTGTTGAATAGGATCCGTAGTTTCCCAAAAGGGACATCATGTGGTCGAGACGGGCTTAGAGCATAACATTTAATGGACATTTTAAGAGGGGCTGCGTCCGCTATTGCTGATGATCTGTTAGGTTCTATCATGGGGGTTGTCAACCTGTTTCTCGATGGAAAGTGTCTTGCTATATTGGGGGAATATATTGCTAGTGCCCCTTTAACTCCGTTGGTTAAGCCGGGTGGAGGCATACGCCCTATTGCTGTCGGCACGGTCTGGCGTAGGCTTGTATCGAAGGTTGCTTCTTCTTCCATTAGTAACTCTATGAATAACTATTTGCAGGACTTTCAATTTGGGGTCGGCGTTCCGGGTGGTTGTCCTTCATTCGGTGAATTGGCTTGTTGAGGCTAAAGGTCACACTGTTGGGCTTTCCATGTTACTGGTGGATTTTCATAACGCTTTTAATCTGGTTGATAGGAGTGCCTTCTTCAGGAGACCAGGATCAGATGCCCTTCTATTGCTCCTTGGGTTGAGTTTTGCTATGCTAGGCCTGCTAGACTTTATTACGATGATTCTATCCTTTGGTCTTGTCAAGGGGTGCAACAAGGGGACCCGCTAGGTCCCTTATTGTTTGCCCTCGTCTTACACCCCCTAGTTCATGCTATCAATAGGTCCTGCGAGCTCACACTCCAGGCTTGGTATCTTGACGATGGTAGTATTGTAGGAGACACCCTTATGGTTGCCAAGGCGCTTGACATTATTATGACAGATGGACCGGCTCGGGGGTTGTTTTTGAATGTCGATAAGACTAAACTTTTATGGCCTACGGAGGATCCCAGAAGCAGGGTGGAGGGTGTTTTTCCTATAAATATCTCTCGCCCAGTCGAAGGTGTCAAACTACTTGGTGGTTCAGTTAGTTTGGATGACAGTTTTTGTCAAGAGATGGCTTTGAAAAGGGTCTCTAAAACTATCTTTCTAATGGAAGCTATCCTCAAACTCAATGACCCCCAATGTGAGCTCCTTCTTCTTCGTAATTGTGCCGGGGTTGCGAAATTATCTTATGCTCTGCGAACATGTTCCCTTTTGTATGTGCGAGAAACCCAAGTCCGGTTTGATCAGATGTTACGAGCTTCCCTGGAGAAGATTATTACAGCCTCCGGGGCCAGGTTTTGGTGACTGGCAGTGGCGGCTTGCCACCCTCCCAATCAAGATGGGCGGGCTGGGCATTCATGCAGCGAGTGACATCATCCGATATGCTTTCCTCGCCTCTCGTTTGCAAACCAGTGATATGCAGGACCAGATTCTGGTAAAAATAGGCATCAATTCCCATGGCCCTTCGTTTCAATATGCTCTCGATATGTTTAATAGTGCTTGTAACACAGACACGTTCTTGGTCACCTCTGACGCTCCTGCCCCCATATGATGAAAACCTTGGCAAAGTGTTACTTTGGTGTTATCGAGAAAGATCTTGTTTCTAAGTATTCGTTAAGCCCGAGGCAGGTGGCTATCCTCAGTTGTACCCGGGCTCCACATGCACAAGATTTCCTTTTCACCATACCTATTGATGGGTTGGGCCAAAGGATGAACCATCACCAATTCCGTTCGGTATTGTGTTATAGGCTTACCATACCTATGTTTTCTGAAGGTAGCTCCTGCCCGAGCTGCAAGCAACATATAGACCAATGGGGAGACCATGCAGTTCACTGTTTCAGTGAAGTGGGGGTGAATTTCAGACATAACCTAGTGCGTAATATTCTTGTCGGCATATGTTCCAAGGTTGGGATTATGGTGAAAAAGGAGGCCCCATTGGGGTTTCTTTCGAGGAACGGGAAAGAGCTGCGTCCGGCAGACCTGCTATTATTCAACTGGATCCAAGTTAAGGACGCGTGCGTGGATGTGACAGTGATCTCTCCCTTTGCGGGTATTGATGCGACTGCGTGGGCTCTCGGGGTGGCCCTACATAACGCTGTGGAGAAGAAGAGAAATAAATATGTGTCCAAATGTGAAGGAAATGGCTACAAGTTCATTCCATTTGCCTTCTCTACATTCGGGGAGCTCGACACGGAAGCTTTGGATACCCTTTCACGTATCAAGACTGTTGCTATTAGCCACTCGAATAGTGTCAAAAGTGGGGGCTTTATTTTTCAGAGACTAAGTTTTTGTTTTCAGAAAGGAGTGAGAGCCCAACTAGTGTCTCGGCTCCCCACCAATTTCTTGTAATTCCTTATGGTTTTCTAATGAAGTAATGTTTTATAAAAAAAAAATATTATTAATAATAATAATAATAAAGTTGTTAATATTATTATAATCAAGTTATACTTTACTAACTTATTAATTTTTTTAATTACGTTATGTTGCGAGTCAACCAAACACAATGACAAGTTTCATCAGTTACAATCAACACATTACAACTTTAAAAAAAAAAAAAAATTACAATTCATTTAAATTACAATTTTTTTAAAATATTACGATTCATTGAAAAACAATCTACGAACTAACCCCCATATTGTTATGGGAATCATGAGTAAGAAAGTGTTGATGTTCATCAAAGATGATATTTGTTCAATTAAAGAATAAATTTTGGTTAGTATTCAAGTGACTAGCCAAACACCATTTTTTTTCCATAGTTATCACAAACAATAGTTTAAGAGTAAATTCGTATAGTGAATGATCATACATATATGTATTATGATTATAGGTGCAAGGAGTTAGTCAAGCATTTTGAAAATCATTAAGCCTACCTTAAGGTGAGTAACAAAATAAAGGTGAAGCGTAAGTATCTGCAGTTAAACACCCGTATCTCATATTTGTGATATTTATATTTTGTTAATTCAAGTTTATGCTTAATGCTCATAATGACTCATAAGGTCGTGATTTCATAGCTCATGTTTGATTTGTGCTCGTAATAACACCCCATGGTGAATTGTGCTCGCGATAACACCCCATAGCGAATTTTGTAGGACTTGAAATACTACCATTAATATATGATTTTATGGGGTCACACACATATAATGCGAGACTTCAATTTTATGTATTTATCGTAAATACATAAATGATCTAATTAAGCGAAAACATGATTAAGCTTAATCAATTGGATTGTTTAAGAAGTAATGAGCTTAAACTAAGAACCATATGGAGAGCCCAAATGGTTCGATAGGTTCGGTCGCCCCTTAAGCAATTGGATTGTACGTGCAGAGTTCAAATGGATCACGCATTAACATCATGCTCGAGTTGCATGAATGTACATAATCATTGTGTTAGTGTTGATCTCCTACTTAAACAAGGTACAAAATCATTGGGTTTTTTTTAATGATTAGTCATAATGCATGTACATGGATCACGGGGAGTTGCATGAATTTGAAATTTGCCCGTTTGACCCTAGCCCGTTCGGTCTTGAGCCCGTTCCCCGAACCCGCCCAACATGGCTGTCTTGCCACCGTTATGATCAAGAGTGATACGTATTACTTAAAATGATACGGAAATGTCAGACTGAGTTGACATCAAATACAAGCTAAATGAGATTATCTAAACACCGTGTATTGATTTCAAAATTAAAACCTCACTTTTAGACAACGCAAAGTACATACTTGATGACTTATTTTCCATATCATTTCTCTAGTTACATTTGACAAGTAAATAAAAACTTATGTAATACATTAATAAAAATAATAACAAGCCAAAAAAGTTGCATAGGCTCAAGTTTAAAATCAATAAAAAATAAATCATTCGAGATTTGAAAAAGAATTGTTAATGTTTTACTAATGTTTAAAATCAACATAAAATAATTCATTTAGGCTTTGAAAAAGAAATATATTAAATATCAATATTTTGCTAAGAGTAGGGATGGCAAAAAAACCCGAACCCGACGGGGAAACCCGAAACCCGAACTTATTGGGGCGGGGCGGGGCATGCTTATCGGGTTTCGGGGCGGGTTTCGGGGCCTTAACGGGGATTCTTATCGGGTTTGGGGCGGGGACGGGGCACACCATCCCCGCCCCGCCCCGCCCCGCCCCGAAACATATACATATATCTATATACATAAAATATTGTGTTAGTATTTACGTACTAAATATAATTCTCTAACTTTTTTTAGTTTTTATCTTTGTGATATTTTAAATTGTGATCATAGAAGCTTGTTTTGTATCATACTATTCTATAAAGTTGTAATTTATTCCAATGATTAATATATTACTAATGGTTTCTCGATTATTCAAGCTATTCCATAAAATCATATTGTTAATAGTACATAAATAAGAATAAACAGGGAGCGACACGAGTATGATGGAGTATCGTGCTCAAAAAAGACAACCCGATAAGGCCCCAATGGGGAATGGGGCAGGTTTGGGGGAGTATCTCGCCCCAATGGGGCGCCCCGATAAGATCCCCAATGGGGATTGGGGCGGGTTTGGGGATGGTTTTTATTATCGGGTTTGGGGATGGGGATGGCCGCCCCGCCCCAAACCCGCCCCATTGCCATTCCTAGCTAAGAGTGATATTTTTGATCGCATAGATTAAATTTTAGTCATATTTTTTCAAACAAGTATTTTAGGCAAATGAGGTCAGGGTCTTTAATGTATTTTTCAAAACTATGTCCATCTCTATATTTATAGATTTGAAGCATAATATAAGAAAAATTTTGATTACTCCATAGAAATCAACATAACAACAACAATAATACATAATCTTGATGAAACAGAGTATAAGAGCGATATAATATAGATTATAAACCCAAATACATCTCAATTCAAATGGAAGCGACCTGAATAGACTTGGAACTATGTAACTCGACCCCTAATAGGCTCAAGTTCAAGAGTGTTTTCTATTACCTTCCTCGAAGTGACCCAACACGGATTGACCGAAAACAGAGCAACCCGACCCTATTCACCGCCTTAGTCATGGCTGAAAAGTGTTGTTAAATCTACCAAGACCAAAATGGAATCATGCTATTTCTCATGTGGGACTGAAAGATAATTTTCTAAAGTTGAGGGGCAAAATTAAAACTTAAAAGATTATTTGACCCTTTGGGGAAATTGGATATACTGTATTTTGTGTTTTAGGGTAAAGCAACGAGAGGGAGCCGCCAATCGCCATTGAAATGGTGAAAGGAAAAGAAAGTACACAAAATACACTATATCATTAGAAGATCGAATAAGTTTGCTACCTGATTGCTTACTTGTTGAAATCATTGCTCGTTTACCTTCCACAAATGAAGCCATTAAAACAGGTGCACTTTCTAAAAGATGGCAACATCTTTGGACTCAACTTCCTAATCTCATTATTAAACATGATTCTGTGGATGATCTTCCGCAATTCTATCTGTCCATCGAAAGAATTATAACTCAACGTGGCCAATCGAACCTCAACAAATTCCAACTGCACGCCTCTTACACCGACCAGACTGAATCTCAAGTCATCAACTGTATTCGTAATGCTATTAATCATAACGTTCAAGAGGTTGATTTGGATCTGAGTAATTATCCTTCGGGTGATGAATATGAGTTTGTTTTACCTGAGTTTTTTTTCATCTGTTCGAGTTTTATTCAACTCACATTGCGTAATTGCATATTTGAACAAGCCGATATTATTAGTTGGAAAAACCTTAAGAGATTGAGCATTATTCGTGAGTGTGTATATCAAGGTTGGATTGAAAATATTTTATCCGGAAGTCCTCTTTTGGAAACTTTGGAATTGTACTACTGCGACGGTTTTGAGTGCCTTGATATTACTAATGAGAGTGTTAAGAACTTGGTGTTCTCTGGATACGATAGCCCGTATGTATATTCTGTCGAAATCAATGCTCCGTTTATTCAATCGCTAACAATCCAAGGTAGTCATACATTAAAAAAGTTTTTGCTGCTAAATGTGTCTTCATTAATTAAAGCTGAATTAAATTATTACATCGAGCATATGTATGGAGAGCGCGAAATGTATGAAGAAGAGGAAGAAAATATGCTTGAAGGACTTTTACTTAGCCTTGTCCATGTCAAGGAGGTTACAATTGGGGAATCATGTTTAGAGGTACAACTTTCTTTTTACTTGTTAATTTGTGTCTTAGTGGCTGTTTGGATGTGATTAATGCATGTGACTTGTATAAATAGAAACAATTTTTTTGAAGGGTATGATAATTCATACAGGCGTTGCATCATTCGCATTTTCGTAATGTTTTCTTTTCTTTTTTGTTGGCAGGCTCTCGCTCGTTTGAAAGCTAAAGGTTTCATATGTCGATCGAACTTGAAGATTCTTGGTGAGATTGATGCAAGTTGAAGCGAAGATCGGAAAAAACTATTACTCGATCATGGTCATAAAGGTGATGGATTTAGTTGATTGGTGGCACTTTAGTTCTTGTTTAGGCTAGACAGCATTCCAAATGCATTTAAATTAGTTACTCCCTAGTGACTTTTATTTTGCAGACTTTAAACAATGCTTGCGTTAACTGTAAAAAGCTAGTTATTAGCACTCTATTAAGAATCCTGGTCACAAGCTTTTAACTTTTGGTGCTAAAGTTGTTCAGAGTGTTGTATCTTATCTTTAATCTTAAGTTTTTGCTTAGCAAGTCAGATCTTGCTTGGCAATCATGTTGGCAGTTTGTTCATGCTTATGTTTATCCTTCTATGATGCTGGTTTATCCTCATATGCTCATGTGAATTTGTTAAAACCTTGACTGGCTCAGGTTTACAGTCATGTACTTGAAGGTGAATGTCTTTTTCTGAACATAATGATAATGTGGCTTGTTGAATTAGTTAGCTCATCCATTTTTTTTCCTCGTACAAACCTTTGTTGGTGTGAGATGGCAGTCATTGGAGGTTCAAGGTTGGGATAGGAGACTCATGTGTTCATGTCTTTTGCGTTGCTTCATACTCGATAGCTACTTCAGTCAGTTTACACTGCTGATCATTTGCCAAAATAAGCACCACTAATTCTTATGGCTTCGTATCAACTCTAGACACGTGTACACGTACCTTCTTTATTAGTGTAATATGAAACAGCTTCTTGGCGTTGCCCACTTTTTGTTACTTTAAAAATTTTCAACAACGTGTAAGGCAGGCATGATGATTCTTTGACACAAACAGAACCATAATTTATTGAAGTGGTGTTGCTGGTGTATGCGTATTCCATGAATGGAAATCAGACATGTACAAGTGCAAATTAACAAACTACAAATGATGATAAGATAAGAAAAAACCCAACATACCAGACTGAAAGGAATATTAATGGTAGCATTCACTTTGAAGCAGTTGTGTTAGTGCACATGTACTCTAAACAGATTTGTCCCTTTATTAATATGAAGTCGCAAAAATAGTGAATCGGTAGTCGGGCGATTGGCTTTTTATAGTTTGTAATCAGTCTAAGCGAGATTAATTGGATTGGCTTTTTGGTATTTTCAGCGAGTTTTGGTATTCCCAGAGCGATATTTCTTAAAAAAACATCTTGTAATAGACAAAAACAACGACTATAAACGATTAAAACAATTTACGGCGAATTTTGGATATTCCGGCAAGATTTGCATGTTTCCCGGAAATTTAATCATCGTTGACTATGGTTGACCGATTTACACATATCGAAAAGGATGGTTGCCTTACAACGCCTAAACGACGATTAATTGATCTTGTAAGCCTTTTTTCCCAGTGATTAATATAGTTCACCATGTCATAACCAGGGGCGGAGCCACCTTATTAGTAGTGGGGGGAGATGCCCCCAACTAAGCTCTTGAATAAACACAAAAAAGTAAAATTTGTGACAATAAAGTCCGGTGCCCTCAATCATAAATTCTAAGTGCCCTCGTCGTTCTCAACTTGCCATCAATTTGAGTGTTCTCTAATGCAAAGAAGTTGTTTTTCCGGTGGCTTTTGAGTAAGAAAATATGAAGGAGAAGAAGATACAATGAAGAATTGGGAAAGTAGGTGGGGATAGTCGGGAGTGGGCCACTGATTGAAACATAATTATCTTTTTTCTTTTGAAAATGTAAAAATAACCACCTATAGTAAAATGTGGTATCTATTGCTGGTATATCTATACAAATTTTCAAATGGTGTGAATAGCATAGAGTTTTTATTTCATTACATAGCATGATTTTATTCACGGCATCGTATTTTAATTTACGTTTGTTAGCACAGAGTTTCTCAAATGTTTTCAATGACAATGTTATGAAATAATAGTCGCGTATCTGTTAAATTATCCATAAAATTGTGAGTGCTTTAATATAATTTTTAGGGGGAATTTCATATATACCCAAGGAAACTTCAAAAATTACATATTTCCCCAAAACACAAGTTTCTAATGCATGATGTACAATGCTATTAAAGCATGCTTTGGGGAAATATGTAATTATTGAAGTTTGGGTGAGGATGTATGTAAATGCCCCTAATTTTTACGTACTTGATATTTAAATTTTTCTAGATAAATAAGATAAAATTACCAACCAAATTTGTTTTAGCGGCACCTAAACATGTGTACTTAGTGTTAACCGCATCGAAATAGAGCATTTTTTTTTTTTTTTAATTTTTATTAAACCCGACCTGGTTTGTCTTAATTTACACTAAAAAATAACATCTACTGCTATCTAACCTTTTGATCGATGCCCCCCGTGATCATATTTTCTGGCTCCGCCACTGGTCATAACCCTTTATTAAAATGTAAAATACTTTTAAAGGTAGTGGTCGAATTATAAACGGAGGTTATTTGAAGAAGGCGAGTTTCTTTGACACGGATGTACGCGACCTCACTGGATTACTTCAAAAATATACACAAAGACCACTAGAAAAGAACCAGCCCAGCCCAACTAACTTGTCTGAAATCAAACGGCACCACACCACTGAGTGATTAATTCCGGCGTCAACCTTCCTTCTCATCTCTCTACTCCACAAACAAACAAACAAAAAATGGCGCCAAAAGATCCACATTTCACCAAACCCGAAGCCGAACCCGAAGCCGAAGAATCCGAATACGAATACGAAGAAGAAAATAATAATCCAGCACCAGCAACAGCTCAAATGGAGGCACTAATCCAACGAGTCAAATCAGAAAAAGTCCCCTTACGTGTCCATGACGTCATCATCAAAGGCAACTCCAAAACTAAAGACTCCGTCATCGAATTCCAAATCCAAGCCCTAAAAACCGTTACATCCGTACAGGAGCTTCTACAAGCTGCTCAGATCGCTAGTATCAGGCTTCAGAAGCTTCATATTTTCGATTCTGTTAATGTTACGCTTGATGCCGGTCCGCCTGGCTTGCCTGGGACTTCTAATGTTATCGTTGAAGTCGTCGAGTGTAAGAATCCTGTTACCGGTGATATCGGCATTTTTACCAAACCTGAGGTAGTTTATTTTTGTTTTAGTTGCAATGTAGGTAGGTTTTGATAGGTAGGTGTGCTATTGGAATGATTTAGGTTAACGGTACGAAGGTGTTTAGGTTTAGATGAGTGATTTTAACGAGTTGAGTGGCGTTTATTGATTAGTTGATTATTACAGATGTTGTTTTAGTTGCACTGTAGCTAGGTCTTAACGGTTAGGTGTGTTTTGTGAACGATTTTGATTGATGATATGAAGTTGTTTAGATGAGTGGTTTTAACGAGTGGAGTGATGTTTATTGATTAGTTGGTTATTAGATGCTGTTTTAAGTGCACTGTAGTTAAGATTTAACGGTTTGGTGTATTGTGTGAGCGATTTTGATTGATGATATGAAGTTATTTAGGTTTAGATGAGTGATTTTAACGAGTTCAGTGACGTTTATTGATTAGTTGATTATTAGATGTTGTTTTACTTGCAATGTAGTTAGGTTATATTGGTTAGGTGTATTGTGTGAGTGATTTAGATTTACGATATGAAGTTGTTTAGATGAGTGATTTTAACGAGTGGAGTGATGTTTATTGATTAGTTGATGGTTAAATCTTATTTATTT
This sequence comes from Chrysanthemum seticuspe, assembly GCA_019973895.1. NCBI lineage: Eukaryota > Viridiplantae > Streptophyta > Magnoliopsida > Asterales > Asteraceae > Chrysanthemum > Chrysanthemum seticuspe. Next base: position 260,552,708 of record BPTQ01000002.1, on the reverse strand, counting down.
GCAATGTAGCTAGGTTTTAACGGTTAGGTGTATTTTGTGAGCGATTTAGGTTAGCGATGTGAAGTTATTGAAGTTTTGATGAGAAATTAGTGATAGGGCTAGACGGAGGTAAACTGGAGATACTTTTGTTTGTGATGATATCTGGGGTATGAAATTTGTGAGTTGCGTTGATATCTAGGTCTTGGATAATTCTAGACAATGCTGTCATTTAGAAGGTTTAGTGTCGAAGTCGTGTTTTGGACTGTGTTAAAGTATGGATATAATTCATAAGCTTTGTGCTTGTTTATTAGTGGAGTGGTGTTTATTGATTAGTTGATGATTAAATGTTGTTTTAATTGCAATGTAGCTAGGTTTTGTTAGGTAGTTGTATGGTGTGAGTGATTTAGATTAACGATATGAAGTTGTTTAGGTTTGGATGAGAAATTAGTGATGATGTTAGACGAAAGTAAACTGGACAGTAATTTTGATTGCGTATCTGTGATGTCTGCAATTTGAAGTGTGTCAGTTGGATTGACATATTAATTGTTCATTTCATGATTGTTATCTAGGTCCCGGATAATTTTAGGCAATGCTGTGATTCAGAAGTTCGTGTGTTGAAATGGTTTATTGGACTGTGTTTTGAGTTTTTACTTGAATCAGAAGCTTTGTGTTTTTTAATTATGTGTCTTAGAATCTAGAACCTGTATGAGCGGTTGGAGTCTTGGCGTGAAATAGTGAAAGAGGTGAGTAACTGAGTATGCAGGTTGCATAATCATGCTTAATGTTTAAGTTACTTTGTACCTTTTATATAAGGCTATGAAAACTGTTTCGTCATATTATTTGCCACTTTGTTTGTATTGTAATGGTGCTGAAATGTGGATGATATTTACGACTTACATGTCCTTCCCTAGGAAATTTAGAAAGTGACCTCAAAATTGTAACTCTATTTGTTCAAAATAAACGTGACTTATGAATTTACGCATTGTTTAATAGAATTTTGTTGACTATTACGATCTACATATTGGGTATCATAACTACTAGCCTAACTGATGATAGGGTAGCTAACTAGGCTGCTGGTCATATCTGATGAAAGGAACTAATTTAAAGGGAAAAAAGGAAATCAACCCCTGTTTCTCATGTTCTCACTGGTTTAGTGTTAGTATACCATGGTCTACAAGGACATTGAATCGGAGTATTTGAAGCATGGGTGTGCCATCTATCACATAAGGCATATGAAATTCATAACATTCCTTTTTTGTTGTTTCAAACATACTAGTTTCCATAATTGGCCTTTCATGTATGCCTTTAAACTTCTGCTATCGTAGTTTAACAAGATATACTCAAAATGCTCGTCCTGTTTCTCTACAAATGAGATGTCTGGCATGATATAGAGGTTCTTTCTTTGCGTTGTTTTTATATCTTATCCTGTAATGTCATTTTTTGACGACACAACCAGATATGTAGTGGTTACAGTTACTTCTAGCATTGGAAATAATAAGCTATACGAATAGAAGGCGATACACAATATAAAACCGAACACGGTATCACATGTTAACCGATTACATTCGCTGCTTAGATAAAACTGTTGAGTCCCTGCTTTTTCTGGTGAAGGGAAGAATCAATTAGTTTATCTCACAGTTATTGCTCATTTGCTCTTAGTACTATTAGTCTTTGTTTCATAGATATTTTGTAACATGATGATATTGTCCTTTTTTTCTATCTTCTAGAAGGAGAGTGGCATTTCACTTCTCATATATATATTTTTTTTCAACTCTTTTGTAGGCTAGATCTTGGTCCCTTGATGGTTCACTTAAACTTAAAAACATACTTGGTTATGGAGATAACTGGTATAGTTCTTTGTCTTATGGCTGGGATCAAACTACAGAAGTCAGTACTGGCGTATCTTTGCCGAGATTTATGAGATTGGTGAACCCTGTTACGGCTCGTCTATCCCTTCTATCTCAAGACTGGCTCAAGTTCACATCTTACAAAGAGCAAACCATGGGCTTATCTCTTGGCATAATATCGACCAGGAACCATGACTTAGCATATAATCTCTCCTGGCGAACCCTAACCGATCCATCACAATTGGCTTCAACGTCAGTTAGAAGGCAGCTTGGACACAATCTGTTATCACATCTGAAGTACACTTATAAGATTGACAAAAGGAATTCATCTGTTAGACCAACCAACGGGTTTGCTTTTGTTTCCACTTCTCAACTTGGTGGCATTTTTCCTGATCCTCGGAGTGTGCGTTATATCCGCCAGGTTTGTTTTCTTTACTGCCTAATTTCATTCTTATGTACTTTGTAAATCATATACTTGTAGCTTGTGATTTGCTTCTTCATTTCACATCACTTATTTAACTTTATGATATGTGGTACAGTCAGCATTCCTATTCCCTTACATATAATGTATCCATGCCACTATTTTTATAATAATTACTATATTCACTTGACAGGAGTTTGATCTTAGGTATGCTTTGCCGTTGGGTTTTGCTCGTGCTGCACTGAACGTTGGGGTTGCTGGTGGTGTTATATTACCATGGGGAAATGGATTTTTGAATTCACGTGTCTCATTATCTGACCGGTTCTTCTTGGGCGGAAATGCCTCCCCTGTTTGCACATTAGGAGGCCCAACATCTTTATTGGGCTTTAAGACAAGGGGACTGGGCCCCAGTGAGCCAAGAAGGGAAGTTGGAAGCAAAGGTGAAGATGCAGGTTTTGTAACTTCTTCTGAACGGGACTTTCTTGGCGGAGACCTTGCAGTTACTGCATTTGCAGATCTTTCTTTTGATCTCCCGTTGAAAGTGTTGAGAGATTGTAATATTCATGGACACGCATTTGCTTGTGCCGGGAGTCTTGTCAAATTAACAGAAAATTCATTTCGAGATCTCTCGTTTCATAAATACCACGAGTCGTTCCGAAGGTCTGCAGGGTTTGGGCTTATTGTACCCACTACATTGTTCCGCATGGAGGTTAGATATCCTTTCTCATATCTTCAGTGGAAATTATACGATAGCATGATTATGCTTTAACTTGAATAATAGTATCAAATGATTGTTTTGCATATTGTATAAAAAACATGAAAGAGATGCATGTTCCCTTATTATGAGGTGGCAATTTCAACCTATATGGGCTGATCTGGTTATGTTATATGACTTATATCTCTAACGGGCCGAACGGGTAAAAACAGAAAAGTTAGCTAACAAAAGAATTGGATCAATGGTTCAAGAAATGTTGAAAGTCACCCAAAGTTTTTCGTTAACGCGTACAACCTACTAAACTGCGTTGTTAATACCTTTTGCTTATTTTTGTAGTTTTAACAGAAAATTTATTTATAATAAGTGTTGAGTTGAACATAAAGTTTTATGATCAACTGACACTGACCTGCTTTGATCGAACAAAATTTGTCTGTTCTAATCCGATACATTATAAACCATTTCCTAACCCACCTGGCCCACCCATTTTGCAAACCTCTAGTATGCTAATTTGAGCTTGCATATATAGATATAAACCTCGGATTCTTCGACTCTGATGATACTTTTGTTAACAGGTCAACTATTGCTACATACTAAAACTAAAACAACATGAACATGATCGAGCAAAGACTGGCGTGCAGTTTAGCTTTTCGTCACCAATCTAGAACCTTCATACATCTGAACGCCCCTGGTACTACTGGACAGGTATACTGTGACATGAATCTCATTTTGCCCAGAATATCGAGGTTTCAATTTCATAAAAGTGCTTGTATTCTTTTTGAATCTCATTTTGCCCAGAATATCGAGGTTTCAATTTCATAAAAGTGCTTGTATTCTTTTTGCCTTCATGAAAAAGCGTTAAGAATTACTGTTAAATGATATTCAACCTTAAACCAGTTAACTTGCTGCTTTGCTTGAAGAAAGGTTTTGAAGTAATCCAGGCTTTATAAACACTTTAACAGTTTTAACTGCTGTTTTGTTATCTCAAATGGTAATGCGATTATATCATTGTCTTCTGCTAACATATGTTCATTACTCTCGGTTTTGTTTTCGCTTCTTTCGGCCTATCATGTTTATCGCCAGTAGGTTTTTTTAGAAGTTAGATCAGTCTTTTAGTGGATAAAGGTTCCAGAGATATTTGAGAAAATGATATACCTCGTCTTATTGAGTCTATGGATGTGCGTAGATTTTTGGGGAATTTTTTAGTGGGAGAGTGATGTGAAAGTTGGTTGATTTTGTTTCAGGTGTTTACGAAAATATGAAAAAAAAAAAAAAAAAAAAAAAAAAAATACATCATCCAAACAGCAAAACACATTTCTTAATTTGTTGTATCTTACATTGTTGGTGGAAAAATGAGATGTTAAAAAAATATAAAGGTATAAAAGTGTATGCATTTTCAACCAAGGTACTGATATAAATCATAAGTGTATCACATTATTGTTATCCATAACTCCATAAGTAACTTAAGCAACTTGTTACATACATATAATTGGGTTATATGTATACCATATTAACATTTAACTGTTTAAATACTTAATAGTTTACAAAAACATTTGAGTGAAAAAGGATAAATTCACGCATTGAAATATTAACATGAGTTTCTTTCTCAAATAATTGAACGATCGTAAGATCAAAGTTAGACATGTAGTTTTGACTTGAGTTACTGAAGTATTTTATTTATTAAATTTTCTTATTTAAATCTTGTATTATTTGGTTGCCCCCACTTGAAGTTTTTTTTTTTTTTTTTTTTTTTTTTTTTTTTTTTTGGGTCAAATGACTTTTCTGGATCATACAATGTTTATTTGTTTCGACTTCAACTGTTATCAAATCATAACCCAACCCACCTTGCCCACCCAATGTGCAACCTCTAGTATGCTAATTTGAGCTTGCTTATAATTTTGATGAATATATTCATTAACCTAGGTCTTCTGCTCTGATTATACTTTTTATCAGGTCAACTACTGCTGCATATTAAAACAACATGAACATGATCTAGCAAAGACTGGCATGCAGTTTAGCTTTTATTAATCAATCTATAGCCTTCATACATCATAATGCCCCTGATACTAAGTTGACAGGTATAATTTGACATAATCTCATCTTTCGTAGTATATCGAATTTTTGACTGCTTTAAAGTGCTTGTATTCTTTCGAGAAAAGTTTATGAAATACCGTTGTATATTATTCAACCACAAAGCTCATACATGCTTACTTTGTTTGAAGAAAGGTTGTGAATCTGTACAGCCTTTATCAATACTCTGTTCATTCTTGCTCTCTTTTGTACAAAATTTTATTTTTTTTTGCTACTTTATCAAATTATTAGTCAAAAGTTTTCTCTTAGAAGTTAAAACAGTCTTTTAGTAATATGATTTACCATCTTATTGGCATATATAGGGTCAAACTAATTATATCTGGAAAAAGACATCGTTGTTTTAAAAACACGTAACTTTGGTTATTTTATTTTAATTGTCCATCTGATTTTGATTATGTAGTAACATACTCCTAACAGTAAATGCTTAATTTAATCACCAATGTACTATATATACTTGCTTATATTTTTGGCTTAGTCTTGAGAGTTGTTTATCAACCCATTTTTGCAAGTCATTAGCTGTAGTAAGTTATTGATGGTAGTATGGACAGGACATAAACCGTTTAGGAGGAAATTGTAATACTCCCTCCGTCTCAAAATTATTGTCAGGGGACAAAAATCACTAAGTTTAATAAAAGTGGGACCACAACAATTTTCAACCACTCATATAGAATATTCTCCCACAAAATTCCCTATTTATTACTAAAAAAGGAAAGTGGACAATCTTTTTGAGACATCCTAAAAAGGAAATATGGACTATTAATTTGAGACGGAGGGAGTAACAGTCTTCGGTGTCATTTGTTTTTTCAGAGCTTTTACCTCTTCATCTGCAAACCATGTCTGCAGAAAAAGAGGTACATTTAAGCACTTCATATGCAAGAAGAAGACCGTTTGTTTTTTGTGCTATTGAAGTACTTCTTTCATTTTTTTTTTTTTTTTTTGAAAGAAGTGGAAAAAAGAAGTGATTGAAAGAAGTGGAAAAAAGAGGAAATTTATGCCTGCATAGTAGAAGAGGAAAGAAGTGATTTTACCCTCTTATGTCTGAAAAAAAACAAACGGTCTACAAAGAAATTGTCTGCGCGCCTGCAGACAGCTTCTTTGAAAAAACAAACAAGGCTTCCTTGTTATATGTATTTTCCCTATTTGGTAGTACTAGAGAATTTGTTTTTGTGGGTTAAAAGGACACAAATTGGTTAAGAATGATTTGATTACTTGCACCACTATAGAGTGACAACTGAGATGTTTCTAGAGGGACCCCACCAGAGTGTTTGCTTAGCAACTTGTTCTGTAGCGTACATGTTAATAATCTATTCCTAGGAGCAAGCAAAGGAAAAAAGGTGCCCAAAGTTGACTCATTTCATGGGACATCTTTCTTTTCTTGTTAGGACTTAGGAGTGACGAGTTGACTATGGTTTCCACATGACTCTAAAGTCTAAATCGAAAACCATACCATCTTGAGGTTCAAAATGGTATAAAATAATGTTTTCAAAACCGAACTAGATTTTGAACCGGCGCCTCGACTGGTTCTTTGGTTCAACCGATTTGATCGGTTCAACCGGATTCAAGATCTATATCAAAAATCGAAAATTCTAACTGATCTTGTTTCAATTTGCTATTCGGCAGTAAAGAAGTAAATGAAAATCTTAAAATAAATAAAAATGCCCCTCCTTTATTAATCAAACAATTGTACCACATTCACCTTCCGGCAAATACATGACAAACAAAAGGATCAACTCATTTTTTATTGCTCGATCTTTCTCAAGAACCGGGTTAACTGAGCGGTTTATCCGGTTTTTATGGTATGGAACGGTTCGATAGCTTTTGGTTTACCTGGATTTAGAAAACCGCTCCTGGCTCCCTTTTTTTTGTAAAGGTTTTCCTCAGTAAAATATATTACTTCAAAAAAACAAGTAAGTACATATGATGGGAGTGAATCTCACATCTCAGCCTGTTATAGCCTTACAGGTAAACAAACGCACCTGTTGTGTTTCAAACAAAATCTATCATAAAAGAGACATGCTAAGCTTATAAACCTATCAAAATAAAACGCCAACAACAAAACAAGAGCTACTTCCTAACTTTACCACGGATACGAATGTCCCATGCGTCACAGAAAGCAAGTTGTTCCTTAGTTAAGTAATTAACATCATACTCGTAACAATCATGACCAGTATAATCTTCATACTCAAGGAGATTGCATAATTAGCTCCTCTACCAGCACGATTTGTGTTAGCCATATATCGAGCCATGTCATCATTAATATCCTTGACTTCATCACTATTCGAATCTTCCTCTTGCTTTTTCATAGTAGTACAAGGTTGACATATTGATGTCACAGTAGCCTCCTTTTGCATAGGAAGCTTTGATCTACAAGGTTTTAACAGCTTCTCATCATCACCCAATAACACAAGCTTCTCATCAAATATTTTACTTTCTAGTTCATTAATCCTTTCAACCAGAGATGGTGCACTTGCATGTTTCTCATTACCTTCCACTTGTGTCTCCTTGTGAACTAAAAACATTACGACCCTCTCACTCATCCACATTCATGATATAGCTTAATACATCAAACACATTTGATGTAGAAGAAACCGTAACATCATTTTTATCATTAGTTACCTTAGGTTTTTTTTGCTCCGGTTCTCATTTGAACCAGCCGGTCCAATCCGGTTTTCAAAACCATGACTCAAAATTATAAGTGCGTGATACATACTACACACAAGTTTTGGTTGTATATCTACTTAACGGGTTTGCTAAATGTTTTCTTGTGTGATTTGACACTGAATAGATAACATGTTTCACAAACTATTGATTGTCATTTCTTGTCTGTTTTTGTCAAGATTTACATAGGAAGCTATACAAATCCATTTATGTCTAATCGAATGTGTTACTTTCCAATAACAAGGATGCCAAGACAAACGTGTTAAACTAGGAAAGGGCATATTTATCTACTTTTTCGTCACCTCTTTTGAATAGTCTAAGGTTTTAAACAAAAATAGAAAAGTCTACTTAGAATTGACTGAAATTCTTTTATTGTTACGCTTCCCATTTGAAACTAGTGATTGGATTTTTTAAGCCAATAAAATATTTGTCGTCCTTTGATTCGTCAATCAAAGAAAGGACCCGCATTATAATACTATTTACAAGAAAAATCAAGGCTATATCTTTTTTAATAAGGATCAACAAATTTTTGGAGCCTAAAATAAGTGATTTCTTGCTAACTTTGATAAGACATACCTAACATCGAAGGTGTAGGACCTTTGATGCATTCTAAATCCCGAAATACATTCACAAATCATTGTCCTTTTTACATTAATAATTTTAACATCAAATATATATTAACAAAGTGACGACTTCAGCCCCTTATCGCTCACCAACTCTTTAACGATTAGGAATAGAAAGAAAGAAAATCATTGCAGCTCTCATTTCTCAATAAGTATTGGTCTTATAAGTAACCAATTAAAGTGATTTCTTCAAATAGAACGTTACTATTTAGGGATTTTTTAACTTGTGCTACTAAAGTTGGGTATCGCAGACCCCAAAATTGACCGGATCGAAAAACCGACCGGACCGACATAAACTCGAACGAACCGAAAGACCAGCGGTCCGGTCTCGATTTCAACTTTTTCCTTATTCGGATCTCGAGTCGGTTCGGTCCAGTCTTACATACAAATCGACAATTATGCCTTTTTGAACCAGACCGACTGAAGAACAGATCAGACCAGACTAACTCGGACTGGACCAAACACATTCGGTTCGGTCCTCAATCTAAGGTTTTGGGCTAAATCGGTCTCAATCTGGTCCGATCTTAGCCTGATGCTCACCCTTATGTGCCAGAGTGACACAAGCTCTAAGTCATTAAACAATGTGAAATTATCATATTTACATGTTAATTAATACTACTATAGTTTTTTAAATCGATAATGTTTACCAAATTAATTATTATTTTATATGAAAAATAAAGTTTTTAAGAAAATAAGTATGTTCATTTAATTTTAAACTTTTGCCAGATACAAATTAGAAAAAACCTTTATGATAATATGCGAAAGTAGCATGAGATTAATCCATATACAAGCTACCAAAAAAACCAAGATATATTAAACATTGTACATAAGTGGGATGGGAAGCATGAGAATGAGATAAACAATAACTTTTTGGACCTAATAAATAATTAAAGCATTATTACTACCATAATATTCCTTTGTTACGTACAATTTTAGACACAAATAGTTTAATCAAAACCTATAAATAAATTATTGTATTTGGTTGGACTACATGTGGACTTTTTCAGGGCTCATTTCTTTAATCGAATATCCCCTTACTACGTATATATTATATTGAAGTCGTATATTTGATTTCTTGGTGTTGACACGATCCAAAGGTAATTTTCATCTAGATATCTAGATATCCAAGGCATTTCGATTAAATTTACACCCAGATGTTGGCGTATGTTTTGGTGTTTGAATGGGTTGGAAGAAAACATGCGTGTGTGAATCTAACCGGGGTTTCTCCTCTTGTGGGTTTGAGTAGCCAAAGGTTTACAGTAGGACATGCTGTTAGAATTAGATAACATGACATTCAAATAAATAACCACAAAACATCAAAGTAATCAAGCGGAAGCATATAGGATGTATTAATAAATAATTAATTAACATAAAGAATATGCGTACCTTTTCTTGATTCTAGCCGAACAAGAATCAATTCCACAAACTAGCAATTAGGATGAACCCTAATTAGGGTTTATAGGATTATGTGAATTACCCCTTACCATTTTGTAATTCAATCCAAGATAATAACAAAAGTATGTTATTACTACGTTCTTGTACACACGTACTAAACCGAATTAAAGTAATGCTAGTTTTATTAAACCAAATAACTTGGTTTGTGGAAAAGAGATGATCGATCCCCTAGAGGATTTGGTCGATCGGTTTGTAGCTTAAAAACACACACAAAAACTGTTTTAGGGTTTAGCTAATGAATACAAGAGATGCAAAAACAAGACCCCTAGCCTTGTATATATACCCAAGCAAACTTGGTGAACAAGTTGGGTTTGTTTCCTTTTCTCCTTTGGCCGATCGGATGAGGGTATCCCCAAGGGATTCCGGAAACTTCCAAACATTGCATTCTAGTCCTTTTCCAAATACCTTTAACGCCCGTTAGTCCATTACATTAATTACTTAACGTTCGTTAGTTATTTCGTTTAATAAATAAATAAATACAACGTTTATATTTAATTATTTAACTTTAAATTCTCATACGTAAAGTGTGCAATCTCGTAGTCTCGAGTTCGATCATAACACACGTCTATTAATTTATTGTCCATAAAACCAACAGCTCCCACTTGGACATATCTTAATAGAGTGATCACATCGGTTAGCGTCTAGCAACACTTCGATGCCTCTAGCACAACTCGAGCAAGGCTCCTGGAAAACCTTTTAATGATTTCTCATTATTATTATCCTTTTGTTTCTAATACCATGTTAAATAAAGATATGGAATTAAGTCATTCTTTATCCAACTATTCTGTTTCTCGTTATAAGAGATTGAGCAAGATTACCAAATCTTCTGAACATATTCAGGGGAGAACTTTGGGCGTGGCCACGCAAACATCTTGTCAACCCTACGAGGGGCCCAACAGTATTAAACTCCAAAATAAATTTGAAGGAACAAATTCTATCTTGACTACGAGAATAACCCATGAACTTTGCAACACTTCAGGAAATAACCCTTATGACTACCAGTTACGTATAGCGTTAAGTTGTTCCACAGAAGTGCACTACATTCATTACACTTATTTGGTATCTCAAGTCTGAGGATAACTATTCATGATTTACTTAATAACAATATCCATAAAGTAAAATCATGTAGTTGGGATAAGTCCTATATTCAATTCATTGAATATCATCTGAAATTAGTATGCATTCTCATCAATATACTTTCAAGTATATTCTACCATATCTCTCAGATTTGTCTTAGTTTAATGATACTCCCATATCATTAATCGACAACGGACGATTTAGAATAAATAAATTCATTCACGGATTAAACATGCAAATATAGGATACAATATATTATAAAATCAAACATACCAAGTATTTGATTTATTATAACAATTGTTTAATATCCTTTATCCAAATACCAAATAGATCAATGCATGAAAATTCCAGTTGATGAATTATGCTTCAAGTAATGACAACCATACTTGTTGACAAGGCATAAATCAACCAACTTGATCTATCATAATTTTGAGAATACTTATTTCAAGAATTCAATTAGTGAAGTCCTTGTATGTGTGCATTCACCAATCCACATAATAATTCATAAATTGTGTGACATCCTCTATCACTAATTTATGACAATTAAACTTCCAAATATTTTTAAGTTTAAAGTATTCTTATTCTTTTAATGTATAATGCAACTGCGCTCTTAGTAGCATAACTAGTTCACATGGCCATTAACAAGGATGAAATCCTACCATGACTAGTATTGAGTGTCATCTCAATTAAACTAGCATCATTGTATACAAACAACAATGTGCTCATTAAAACTTCGTAAACTTTAATATCTTATTGTGTAATGTTTGATGCTTTCCCAACTTTCAAGTTTAAAGCTGATGACAATTTGCACAACATTTGACATATTGTTCATCCATAGAATTTAGGAGCAATTCCAGGCTGAGGATGTAATTCTTTCATAATATTCATTACACAAGTTATCTAATAACTTTTAGTTAGAATATCAATGTTGTCAAATCACTTCTTATTCAAGAATGATACAACAATTTTAATACACAACATGATGTACATAATGAATCTACAGGTCAACCTTAGAATTCATTCACGTTCTATCTTGTCAAAAGATATTTATCAATTTCCCAAATGATATATCATGTTTTATTAGAATCATTTATTTTACTGCACATGTTTATTAACAATAAACATATATTTCAAGGTTGTATGTTTTAATTCTTAAATCTTACAAGTGAAGTTTTATTCCAAATTAAGATTTAACATTTAACTTACAAGGAATGTTACTTCTTATATGTTATACAACATATAAGATTTAAAACCTTAACATAATACTCCCACTAGCTTTCAGGAATACTTAAAATTTCTCTTATTTCAATTATAAATCGAAATTGGGATTTAATAATTAAACATAAGAATAATTTCATAGATGCATGCATTTATCTATTCATGAATTATTTGCACTTCGTACACTTTCAAAGATTATATGAATTCAAAAAACCTTTCAATTACTTACCGTCCTCGCTCAAGTAATTTCTCAAGAAAGAGTTTTGATATTCCATTGTCATATTTTATATTAATGAAAACAAGTATGACAATTATCATCTTTATATATTTAATGTGTCTAGAAAAGAATATTCAATCATAATTAATTGCTTAAGTGTGATCAATAATCTTGTCATGAAACATGCATTAAATATGTGTACAATATTGTCCATATGATTTCTACATAGAAATTCAAACCACTAGGATTTTTCCTCTCTTTGAAGAAACTCATTTCCATTCTCTAGTCTAACTATTAAGATAAACCAAATTTCCAAAATTGATTATCTTTATGGACAGCATCTTTAACATTCATAGTATGAGTAATTTTCCCAATTCAATATTTGGTAATCCATCATAATGATTATCAGGTTTACTATAATCCTGTAACTCATATTTCTCAGCATATAAGTCAAATATCTGAGATATCCTTGCAGATCTATGAATAAAAATTCCATCATCATGAGGTCTATCAATTACATGTCTAACCTCATCATGATATTTACTAGTGTGTTTTAGAAGATTATGTATCTTGTAATTTTATCTTTCAAGATAAAAAACTCCCACTTGCCTTTTGTAATATATAGACTATCTATATATACTTAGCAATTAGAGCAAAACTACATTGTTCTCTATTTGGGACATTACAAATACACATTGATAATTCTTGACATTAGTTTGTTAATAACCTATTCATAAGTAGTTTAACAAATTCAGAATCTTCAACTTTAAAACTTAATGTGATTCATCACATTCCATAATGAAATGGTGTTTTATTAATCTTCTAGGTTGGAGTTATATTGAGTATATTAAATCCATACTCAATATTCTAACCTTGTTACTTTTTAAGAAAGAAGTTATGGTTATCATGAATCAAACAAATCAAATAGAGTTTGATTCTCCTAACTGAACATACCATCAACTTGTGGTATTCATTAGAATTTAATATTGTAAGACAATCTAACAATATATAAAATAAACATATTCCTTTTGGCTTACCTATTTACCAACTAAGTCAACTTAATGGTATAATAGACTTTCCAAGCCAATTACATGATTTATAACACAAGTACCTTTTAACCAAGTTACTTCATATCCATGTCTCAACAAGAAACATAAATTGTTATAACCCCATTATACGTTATAAATCATTGATCAACTCAATGACTTCTTGTATATGTCTTAATTAAAAAACATAACAAGTTAACGTCTTACTTTATTATAAGTCTTAAAAGACTTTATGTTTATGTCTTTACAATGAATCATAAACATGTTTAACTAAAGTAATTATGAACACAACTCTTGGTTTCAATAGTAATTTCAAGTTAATTTATTTTACTTCACAATAATGTAGGACCACATTATTTTTCATTTATGTCATTCCAAAATACATAAATAAACAAATTGAAGTAGGATTAGATTACTTTATTTAATTTTATGTCATTCTAATAATACATAAATATTTAATTTGAAGTAGTCTTATATATCATTTTGACACATGTTCTAAATACTTGTCTAATTTAGAAACTGTAAATATGTCCATGCAAGGTCTGACTTTACATAGAGATTTACTTTGTTGTTGCAATCTCGCCAAGTTCTCACATGACGTAAATTGCAACACCAAGTGTTTCTTGAATTAGATATGTTCAAGTGATATTAGAACGTTAGTCTCTTACCTTGCAGTCAAGAGAATTCTTTAAATCATATACCTATATGTTATCCCTTGCACACAATATAGATTTCTCCCACTTGTGCATGGAACAACATCATGTAGCAGATAAACAACACGACATATGTTTGTTTATGTGACTAATATGATTGTGTCATTGATATTAGCATAACTAGTAGATGTAGAACCACTTCATTGTCTAATAAGGAAACGTACATGACTATCCTTGAGAACATAAGTGTCTACAAGTGGAAAGTAATTATCGTAAGACATTCTAGAGATAATCTGGGTTCCTACCAAGATGACAAAGCTTGTAACTCTCACTGAATAAGAGATCATTACATTAATTCCTTATTCAGTAATAAGAACACAACACTCCCACTGGATTTGACAACATTGAAAGTGTTTCATTAACCAGTAAAAGAAAATAGTGTTCTATTTACTTCCCTACACCTTTGAAAAAGTCCATACATAACAATTACTTATGTACTTAAGGAGTGTATTCTACTATGTAGATGATGAACTATCCATCATTGCTATTAACTTGAAAAATTGAGCATGCAATTTCTTTCTTAATAGTTCTACTATTCCAACAATTGTAAGTAGTACTGATAAGGTTTTAAAATGTACCTTTTTGAGGGGTCGTTTAAGCCCTTATTTGATCACTTTTGTATCCGTTATTGCTTAATGTCGTTCCTTTTCACTTTTTAGGTCTCTTGAAGGCAAAATGCTGGAATGGCACTTATTTGGATGAAAAGGCGCGATTATACGAAGAAAATGGCCGAAGTCAAGAATCGAGACATTCAAGCTGCCGAAATACAAGGGGACGGCGTCAGGTGTTAGTTGCGACGCCGTCGGAGCACTTTTGTGACGGCTCAGTAGCCAAATTGCTTATTTACAAGTGACTGCGTCAGAGACTAAAGGCGACGGCGTCACGGCCATAAGGTGACGGCGTCACTAGTTGAAACACGCGTGCAAGTAGCTGATACTGTTTTGGCCATAACTTTTGCATACGAACTCGGATTTAGGTGATTCAAAAGCCCACGCGACCGGAACGAGAAAATCTACAGTTTGGTGAAATAAAAAGGTCGTGACGCCGTCACCCTTTGCCAACAGAAAATCTGCCTATAAATAGAACATTATAACTTCACTTTTTGTAGGCTCTAAACCCTAACTTCGATTCCAGGGATTAGATAGGTGTTTTTCCAGCAACTTTGAAGGTTTCAATCACTCCAAAAACATCTTGTAATGGTTTGTTGATTATATCTTAATCCATATATTCAATTTATCATTATGTCTATCCTATGTTTGATTGATTGTGTGTATGCTTGCATGTTTACCATGTCCGGCTAAATTACTTGTGTGTTTGCTTAGATATATGAAACCTAGTTGTTAATTATTGTCAGGTTGTCTCTTATCTTAATTGTAATTGGCTTAGGAGTGCGACTAGGCTATCGTTGTGTTTAACATTTGATAAATCTTTGATAGTTTATGAATGACTTAGTGGATTTCGTTTACTAAACCAAAAGATAACCTCAAGTTAGTTTATGAATGACTTAGTGGATTTCGTTTACTACACTTAAAGGTGACTTCAAAGAGTTAGGGAATGCACACCTTATGACCTTAGAAAACACAACGCGTTAAGAATAAGGACGTGACAATTCAACCATCAATAGGAGATAACTAGGGAGTAGTAGCATCTAGGTAAACACATCCTTAACTATCATACGAGCACAAAACAATAGACATAGACTATCCTCACCTTAGTTAATTAGATAATTAGATAAGTAGAGTAATCGGTAGCGATACCAACCCCCCAAATCTAATACCCCGAGATTCGTACTTTTCCTTTTCTAAAAAAACATAAAAAGATAAAAAATAATCTTCCTCAACCCCAACCTTAGCGTAGTAACTTCTCACTAGCATTTCTATTCCCCTAGAGAACGATATCAATTCCCGTGGCTTACCCTAATACTACACTACAACGATTAGGTTCACTGCCTAGGGTGTTGAAAAACTTGCTCGACGAAAAGGAAGTTCCTTTGACCCCGAACGACGCGCGTAGCGTTATCAAGTTTTTGGCGCCGTTGCCGGGGAATAGAATAGCTAGTTAGTAGTCCACCTCGTTTAGGTTTCTTTGCTTGATTCCTATCAAGTAATTTTTTTCTCATTTTTAGCTTCCTCTTAGTCTATCCCCCTTCTTCGTGACCTTTGTTCGTACACCCATCACTTTTCATCATGGAAGGTGATAACCAACCACCACTCATCAACCCACCACCAAACGACCCGCCAAGAGCCCGTACTCTTGGTGAATACTCAAGACCAAGCCACCTAGGCTATAGGAACACCATTGAGCTTCCCGAACAAGCCCAAACTACGGCCCTGCGATCTGACACCATCCGGTTGGTGCAAAACGGATGTGCATTCCATGGACTTCGTTCCGAAGATCCAAATCAGCATCTGAGGGATTTCCTCAAAATTGTCGATTCCATCGACCTTGATGCTACTACTCAGGAGACCACGCGTCTGCGTCTCTTCCAATTCTCTCTACGGGACCAAGCTAGTAATTGGCTTGACCGACTTCCCGCCGGATCCATCTCAAGCTGGGAAGATCTCACCACTCGTTTCCTCGCCCAATTTTTCCCACCTGAGAGAACTGCCAAACTTAGGAATGACATCTTGATGTTCCAACAATGTCAAGGTGAAACTCTGTACGAGGCGTGGACTCGATTTAAGGACTTGCTCCACAAAGTCCCTCATCACGGCATCGATCTTTGGCTTCTAGTCCAAATCTTTTATGATCGTGTCAACTTCTCAACTAAGAAATCCATCGACCAAGCGGCCGGTGGTAAACTTAGTAAACTCACCGTGGAAGAATCGTGGGGTACAATAGAGGACCTTTCCCTTTATGAAAATGAATGTTGGAATGACCCCCGTGAGTTGTCCAAAACTGATAAGGCAGTCTCTTTGCCCCCCATTGACTCACAACCTTCCAATCGTAGGACGATCGAACTTGAAGATCAAGCCAAATTCCTAATGAGCTCCTACGAGACTCCTAAGCTCGAGCCAAATAACTTAGGAAAATCCTACAACAACCCTCCAAACACCGAAACTTCCACTAGTCTTGAGGGAATGGTGTCCAAATTCATGTCATCTCAAGAAGCTCGATTGACGCAACTTGAAGCCAATTTCAAGCAACGACAAAGCGAGATGACAACCAAGATCGACACCCTCTTAAAAGCCTTCAATGGACAAAGGGATGAAACACAGAAAAAAATGGCGGAGATGATGGACTTAGTGAAAGAGTACACTAAGACGAAGATTCTCGAGAAGGTTCTAGTGAGGAATGATGAGCATGCCACCCCCACTTTGTCTGTTAACACCATTTCCATTACTTCCGATGAGGATGGAGCAGTTGAGAAGAAGGAGCCTAAGAGCAGCAAAGATAGTAAGGATAAGAATGAGACTCGGACTGATGATGAACCCAAATTCATCAAGCATTACCTTAAGCATGAGATCAATAAGAAAACAATCATTAACCAAGTGAAAAACTTTAGGTGCAATGATGTTCTTAGGAAAGCTCTCTTAGGTGAAATAGGAGAGGAAGAGTATGACACCATGCCTATTGGACCTATGTACGAGTCGATTCTGAGAAAGCCAATAACTAAGAAGCAAGAGATCTCTGGGAACTTTGTAATTCCATGTAGCATAGGTGACTTAGAGAACCTAAATGCCTTGGCCACCAGGGATCCGATGTAAACATTATGCCGCTGTCAGTCTATAATAAGTTAACTAAGGAGGAACCGACCAAGACCAATCTTAGACTTTCCTTAGCAAATCATTCATATGTTTATCCCATAGGAATAGCGGAGGATGTCTTAATTGAGGTTGCCAATATTGTCTATCCGGTGGACTTCACAATTGTAGACATTGAGGAAGATAAAAACCTGCCATTAATCCTAGGGACACATTTCCTGACCACCGCTAAGGCAACCATCAAATGCGGTGAAGGGATTATGATACTCAAAAGTGGAAAAGGACAAGTTAGGATACCTATTGTCTTGAGATATCCTTTGAAGATTATGGAGAAGGTAAAAGATAAGAATTCGCAGGTCTCCAATAATGCCGTTAAGAAGAAAATGGCTGAATGGGAAAAAAGGCTTAGAGAATTCATGGTTCAAGGGTTAAATGCAACATTGTGGAAACGTGATAAAAAGTTAGGAAATAACTATACCACAATACCACAAACTCAAAAGAACCCTAAGGAATTTTTGAATGGAGAAAAGGTGCTTTTGTATAAATCAAGAATAAAAGCATTATGGGGAAGGAATAAGCCAAGATAGTTTGGACCTTATATGGTGAAAGAAACTAATCTAAAAAATAAAACCGTTATCATAATAGACGATGTTGGAAGAGAATTCACGGTGAGCATACAACGTCTACAACCTTATGATGAAGGCCTAGTGGAAGAAAAGAAGAATGACAATGAAGTCACGTAGGGGCACGACTTTGAGTCTAGCTACAAGACTCATAAATAAAGAAAAGCGCTTCATGGGAGGCAACCCATGCTTAATTGTTTGCTTTTTAGTGTCATATATCTTTTATTGAATGTTTATCCTCATGTTTAAATTTGTAAAAATGCTTTAGCTTATTTTTAACCTCGTCTTAATTGCATATAAAGGTATTTTATATAAGGGATAAGTGTAGGGAGGATTACACACGTTTTCAAAAGAAACGTAAACATGAGGATAACAATTAACTAAAAGATATATATGTTTGTTTGTTCGAGTCAAATGCTTGTATCGAGTCATAATGGATGTTTTTGCAGAAATTTTTCCAGATTCTAAAGATGTAAATTTTCCAGAATTTTTTCCAGAAAATCGCAGACCAATTTTTGTCAGGATAACCTGACGGCGTCAGGATTGCAACCTGACGGCGTCAGGAAGGAGTAAAAACGTCAGATCACTTTTTCTCGTTTTCTGAGCTACTTATAAATTTTTGGAATTTTCCAGGTCTTAATTTTCTTAGAAATTCTGTAAACATCCATTCCACAAGCATTATATCCTAGTTTAAATCGAGTCTTATATATATTATTACCGCCGGTTTTACGCGAAGGTTTCGTTTGTCTTCTTCAAGTGTGCATGTTTAGTTTGTCAAGAAGAAGTTACACAAGATTGGAAGGAGCTTTTCACGCAATAATTCTTGGAAAGGATTTAACCACCACTTTATACGGATCCTACCGAGCTAATCAGAGGAGTACTAGTTTCTTTCGTTTTTGATTACCTTCTTTTATCATAACTTTAATACTTTCGGGGAACATTGGAGACAATGTTCAGTTTAAGTGTAGGGAGGGAAAATAAAACGGGAACTTTGAAACTATGCTTATCCTTGATTATTTGCTTTGTCCAATTGCATTTGCGTAATAAACCATGAGAAAATGTCGGTTAGGGTAATTTTGGCACCAAATTTAAAATTTTTCATAATATATAGGAGTGGGCCATTAGTCTTAACAAAAGCGTCTCACGGATAGGAAGTTATATGACTAGCACAAAACCCTTTACCACTTAAATTCCACAAAAAATGTGAGGATCGCCCTTAGATTAGTAGGAATTAAAGCATTCATCTTCAATGCTTAGAGTGTGAACCGGTAGTATATTAGATTCTAGAACTTGTTTTGTGATGCATTCCGAGATCGCTAGTAAGACTGCACTTGTGTAGTTAGGAATAACTAAATGATAAGAGGCATTAGGATAACCCTTGTTTGATACCCGTAATATAATTACTTCTTCCACATCGGTTGAGTAATTCCCCCACACCCTTTGCGTTGTACTCATCTTTAGTACACGATACCCCTAGTTAACCCCTCAGAGCCTATCCTTTTCGCGGTTCTCGTGATGTTTCGGTTTTTCCGGAATATCAATGAAGAGCATTGTTTACACCCCACCCCCAAATATACACCAAAATCGCCTTAGCCTACCCTTTATGCACTCACTTTTAGTGCAAATTTTTGTTATCACCCTAAACCCTTAGTTCAATTATCTGGTTGCTTGCATGAGTTGCTAAGTCGAGTCATATCCTTTGTATACAGTTTTGGGACGATTGGGATTCATGGGAAAAGTTAAAATTTATGAAATGACGGGAAGGGAACATTAAATTCAAATTCTCTTTGTTTGCATAATAATGTACCCCAAGTGTTTTGATCTTTTCAATTCGGGTCAAATTAGTGTTAGAGTAATAAAAACTCAAGTGTAGGGATGTGCCTATGAATCCCTATCATTTTGATGTTACCGTAGAGGATGATAGAGTAAAAGTGTATAAAAAAAATCGAAAAAAAATAGAAAAAGAGAAAAAAAAGAAAAAGAAAAGGGGGCTACCATCCTACATCTATCCTTTAAATTCATGTTTGTTTATTTCCGTTACCTAGAGTTTTAGAGTGTCGAGTCTTGGCTTAGCAACGCCATTCTTCGTATGCATTTAACATAGATATTTTTGACTTTCCACCACTACATAGCCTATCCCACCAAACCCTTTATTTCCCTACCGTAAGCCTAACATCACAACCCTTTAAAAGACCTCTTTGATAGTCTTTCCTAGGTGTTTACGCCAAAGCGATGGAGGTTTGATCTATTCTCAAGCCTATGGTAATCTATGTACTAGGACCGGTTAATGAGTGTTTATCTTCCATTTCCTATTTGTTATATTTCATATATACACCCGAGAGAGATGTGAGTATCCAAACACCCCATGTGAGGTGCTAGTATGTAATTTCCGTGCTTGTTATGACTTTTGCGGGGCTTATATGTGTTGTGGACCGTTTTGAATCAATGCTTCATGACCCCTAACTTATAAATTAATTGGCTAAAAGCACATTTGCTTGAGGACAAGCAAATACCAAGTGTAGGGATATTTGATAAGGTTTTAAAAGGTACTTTTTTGAGGGGTCGTTTAAGCCCTTATTTGATCACTTTTGTATCCGTTATTGCTTAATATCGTTCCTTTTCACTTTTTAGGTCTCTTGAAGGCAAAATGCTGGAATGGCACTTATTTGGACGAAAAGGCGCGATTATACGAAGAAAATGGCCGAAGTCAAGAATCGAGACACTCAAGCTGCCGAAATACAAGGGGACGGCGTCAGGTGTTAGTTGCGACGCCGTCGGAGCACTTTTGTGACGGCTCAGTAGCCAAATTGCTTATTTACAAGTGACTGCGTCAGAGACTGAAGGCGACGGCGTCACGGCCATAAGGTGACGGCGTCACTAGTTGAAACAAGCGCGCAAGTAGCTGATACTGTTTTGGCCATAACTTTTGCATACGAACTCGGATTTAGGTGATTCAAAAGCCCTCGCGACCGGAACGAGAAAATCTATAGTTTGGTGAAATAAAAAGGTCGTGACGCCGTCACCCTTTGCCGACAGAAAATCTGCCTATAAATAGAACATTATAACTTCACTTTTTGTAGGCTCTAAACCCTAACTTCGATTCCAGGGATTAGATAGGTGTTTTTCCAGCAACTTTGAAGGTTTCAATCACTCCAAAAACATCTTGTAATGGTTTGTTGATTATATCTTAATCCATATATTCAATTTATCATTATGTCTATCCTATGTTTGATTGATTGTGTGTATGCTTGCATGTTTACCATGTCCGGCTAAATTACTTGTGTGTTTGCTTAGATATATGAAACCTAGTTGTTAATTATTGTCAGGTTGTCTCTTATCTTAATTGTAATTGGCTTAGGAGTGCGACTAGGCTATCGTTGTGTTTAACATTTGATAAATCTTTGATAGTTTATGAATGACTTAGTGGATTTCGTTTACTAAACCAAAAGATAACCTCAAGTTAGTTTATGAATGACTTAGTGGATTTCGTTTACTACACTTAAAGGTGACTTCAAAGAGTTAGGGAATGCACACCTTATGACCTTAGAAAACACAACGCGTTAAGAATAAGGACGTGACAATTCAACCATCAATAGGAGATAACTAGGGAGTAGTAGCATCTAGGTAAACACATCCTTAAATATCATATTAGCACAAAACAATAGACATAGACTATCATCACCTTAGTTAATTAGATAATTAGATAAGTAGAGTAATCGGTAGCGATACCAACCCCCCAAATCCAATACCCCGAGATTCGTACTTTTCCTTTTCTAAAAAAACATAAAAAGATAAAAAATAATCTTCCTCAACCCCAACATTAGCGTAGTAACTTCTCACTAGCATTCCTATTCCCCTAGAGAACGATATCAATTCCCGTGGCTTACCCTAATACTACACTACAACGATTAGGTTCACTGCCTAGGGTGTTGAAAAACTTGCTCGACGAAAAGGAAGTTCCTTTGACCCCGAACGACGCGCGTAGCGTTATCAAGTACTTTTAAATGGTCAAAACAAAACAACTAGATAAAATATGCTAGTTTGTCTTTTACCAATTATACAGTAATTAGTCTAGCTTCTAATTTAATAACTCAAAAAATATGCAATTTTCTCAACTATTGAAATTTTCATACGAGTTATGTATTTAGAATTTAGACAATTCTAATTGTCCTATCATACCTTTCTTCATTCATGAAAAGGAATAAGATTGAATCTCACTCTTTCTTATGAAAAGAGGACTAGGTTTATTCTCTTAGTAAAGTTGACTCTACTAGAAACCCTTACAGGTGTAGATCAATTTACCAATATAGGAATAACCTACGTTTACGGTTTAATGTTGCATTAATACATTTAAAGAATTTTCAAAATTCAGTTTTAGTATTTTCGATAATTAAACTTTTCAAGAAAATAAAATACCCAATGTAATATTCATATAACCATAGAATTTTCTCGAAAACTAGGATCCAAATTATCGTAGTTCCATTACATCAGTTGATCTGCTAGTAACGAAAGCACATAATAAGGTAATCTGTCGAACAATAATTAGCAAACAATTTCCAATTCCTAGATCATTATGTGATTTATATTTTCCGACGCTATTGCAAATATAAACATGTTTCATCCCATCTTATGCCTTGAGTCCAGGTCTCACTTCCTACTCAACTTAAGTGTCTAACTTAAAGAACTGCAAATATGTCCATGTAAGGTCTGACTTTACATAGAGATTTACCTTTCCATCACAATCTCGCTAAGTACTGTCATGACGTAAATTGCAACTTCAAGTGTTCCTTTTAATTAGATGGCATATAACTTAATTTAAAAGGGTACTAGTTTTGATTTTATGTGGTCAAATCAAATATGTACAAAGATGTCATGCATTCATCTTGTAGCATAAATTTAATAAAAAAAACTTTTTATTACAAATTCATAAAGATCAAATTATCAAAGTTTTGATTGAGGTATTGGGTTCACCAATCAAGGAATTTAGCGTTAATTATCATCCATTATACCGTACTTTTGCATAAGTGTAAACACTTAGTGATTCGGGTAATTACCACTGAAGTAGCGCATGGAATTAAAACTAATTCGCCCTTAAGATGAGTTTGCACATTTTATGGCTTACTAAGTAGCTCCATTCGAACTTACAGGGGGCAGAGGACCAGGTAAGCGCAAAGCATAACTTAAGACATCCTTTCAGTGTGACTGTGGGCACTTCTTTATTAACCCCTTTATAGTTCATTCTAGTGGGTGAGCCGTTCAGACCATTTGTACCAAAGTCACCAATCAATTAAACTATTGAAAACTTAACTCTTCCAAAACAAATCAAATTTCGCCATTGTTTAGTCCGTATTATTTTTCTATTCAAAATTACCCTTTGCTTAAAACTGTCTAACATAATAAACAAACAAGTAATAAATAAAAAATAAACTACTAAAAAACAATGCGCACATAATAAACAATTTATACGTATAAACAAGTAGCCACATGCAACTTATTCGATAAAACCCTATTAATAATCAATGTCTAGGTTAAATTAATGTATATATTAATTAGGGCTTTCACTCTCTTAATTGAGAGTGAGCCACATACATCGAAGAATCGATTGCGTAAACCCATAATTAATAATATACCAAATTGCACATAATTGATTCATTAATATATGTAATTGGAGTCTTCCCCAATTCAAGATTTATCGTAAATAAATATATCTTAACAATTAAACAATATCAAAGTAACTTATCCATGACAAACATGCATATATTATCATGGATATATCATAACAATTATACAAATAGTCACAAGATCGCATATTAAAAATTCCATGACACATAACAAATTATTCATGAATTAATCACGTAACTAATATATTAATTCTAGGTTTTAATAAGGTTAGCAAACAATTTTCAAAACCCTAAAACATTTATGTATGTGTCGACATAAAAAAAATAGGGGTACGCCCCAATTCATATAAAAAAAATCGACCAAACAATAATAAACATAAACCCTAGATTAACAAATCAAACAACATACAATTATTTGTTTTATTACGCGTTTATGTAATTAGTTACTCATTAAAAACCAATGACTCGTGATGCCACTGTTGGAATTAGATAACATGACATTCAAATAAATAACCACAAAACATCTAAGTAATCAAGCGGAAGCATATAGGATGTATTAACAAATAATTAATTAACATAAATAATATGCGTACCTTTTCTTGATTCTAGCCGAACAAGAATCAATTCCACAATCTAGCAATTAGGATGAACCCTAATTAGGGTTTATAGGATTATGTGAATTACCCCTTACCGTTTTGTAATTCAATCCAAGATAATAACAAAAGTATGTTATTACTACGTTCTTGTACACACGTACTAAACCGAATTAAAGTAATGCTAGTTTTATTAAACCAAATAACTTGGTTTGTGGAAAAGAGATGATCGATCCCCTAGAGGATTTGGTCGATCGGTTTGTAGCTTAAAAACACACACAAAAACTGTTTTAGGGTTTAGCTAATGAATACAAGAGATGCAAAAAGAAGACCCCTAGCCTTGTATATATACCCAAGCAAACTTGGTGAACAAGTTGGGTTTGTTTCCTTTTCTCCTTTGGCCGATCGGATGAGGGTATCCCCAAGGGATTTCGGAAACTTCCAAACTTTGCATTCTAGTCCTTTTCCAAATACCTTTAACGCCCGTTAGTCCATTACATTAATTACTTAACGTTCGTTAGTTATTTTGTTTAATAAATAAATAAATACAACGTTTATATTTAATTATTTAACTTTAAATTCTCATACGTAAAGTGTGCAATCCCGTAGTCTCGATTTCGATCCTAACACACGTCTATTAATTTATTGTCAATAAAACCAACACATGCTGCTTTGAAAGCTGCATCGTACAAAGTGGCAAAACACGAGAAAGCGTGCATTGAAAATCAACATGTTTTTTTCTTTTCTTGTTTAATACTTTTGGTTTCCTTGCACTTGAGGTAGTGGAGTTCCTCAACAGAGCCCAACGAGGGGCATAATAATGTTATGACATCTAGATCCACATATGTAGTTTTCAAAAGAGTTTTGCAATCCAAAAAGGCTAGCGACACAGCTTGTTGCCCGTTTGTCTTTCACCTCTATATAAATCTAAAATTGATGATATTGTAGGACCACTACGAATATCAACCTTATCACTTTAACAAGCGAACCCAACACACGTAACAACAGTTACGCGACAAAACGAACAAACCAAACACAAACATATGCGTAGAAATAAGATTAGAAAGATGGTGACTTGAAGATATAAGATTCGTGTATGTGAGGATAAAAGATAAACACAATGAAGTTGTATATTTCTTGAGAGAGAAAATACACACACACACACACTTTCAAGCACACCCCTCAAATGACATACTTGAGGGGTATTTGTAGTACAAGAGAGAGGATGCCCTAAGGCTTGGCCATGGGCCTTGAGATGGACTTGGATTGGGCTTGGGTTTCACGAACTAGACAAGGCTAGCTTAACATAACTTATGCCCAATTAGCTTAGCCCAATCCACGAGCCCGTTGACTATTCTATCACGATATCTAACACGTGTTACAAAGTTCCTAATCGTGAATGACCATCACTTCTAATAAAAACTATTAAGGCTAACAATCTCCCCCTAAGGGGTGGTCATTCAAAAGATGATCCACTTGAATAGGTCTTTACTTTCTTTGAGCTTGAACTTTGCGTGTAGATATAGAATAGTCTTGATTCTTTGTTCCTTCATGCTTTGTGATCAGTTAATGTGGTTGTCTGCCGTTGTCAACTTCGTTGGTTAGGTATCTCCACGTCTTTCTCCACCATGCTCACACTTCTATTTGTCTTTTGGTTACCAATGATGTAGTTCTGGAGTCTTTAAACTTTGTAGATTCTTTGACATTGACGAAGAATCATCTCCTTTGATTATGATGAGAACTTTCATTTGTTGTTGGTATGAGCATGTGGCGAGTCTGCACGATCCATCCGCTCCAGAGCTTCCATAAGAAGAAAACATAAAACATTGTTAGTAATAAGCGGATCCCGGCACTTACAAGTTTGAATTTCGAGGGTGTTAACAGCATAGTGTGAAAACACGTCTCTAATTCTCACAGAGGCCGTTCCTGAACTGGAGTCCCATAAGTGAGATAACGCGATATACCGAAGTACATCTACAGTTCAGATGAGTCGCTGAGGTACACCGAAGCATCACCTCACGACTGTAGACCGTTTGAGACACACTAAGCGTAATCCACGGAGAATTACCGAAGTGACCTGCTGTCAGGGCTGTTTGATGTTGACCCTGGCAGGAATTTCCATTCAATCATTGAAGATTACAGTTGTAACTCCCCTCATAAATGTTCTGGCAGATTGCTACGATCTGCGTAGGACTCTAAAATATATCACATGTGTTCTTATTGATGAACAACAAGCGATGTCATGTCATGTGTTCCTATGAGATCTTTTGATGAATCTCGTGGCTCTAGACTCAATAGTGCATTTTGGTTTTCCTGAGCGGAGACTAGGGAGAGGGTCTCCTTCTTCAATATCAACAATCTCTAAGAGAAAGTCGATAGATTATGTAGGGTTCCCAGTGAGAATGAAACAAATCCTTTTGAGAGGAATTGAGTTGCTAGAAGGTTTAGTGCAGTGCGTCACTGGGTCCATGACGTCTTTGTCTTCAATACCAGTGTCATCTAGTGACAACTAGTAGCAGATGAATTGAACCCGGTTTCTGCCCTAAGGTTGAATATGGAGGGCTATTTCTTTTCACCCTTTCTTTTACTTTTCTTTTTAATTCTTCAACCCCTTCTTTCTCCTTTCTCACATTACTCCTTTTTTTCAATCATACCTAAGGACTTCTAATACTAACTATTTGTGATGTCCTTGGGTAGATCCTTCCGGCTCTGGCAGATCATAGGACGAATATTCCTATCCTTAGTCACCTTATAACTCCATGACTGTCCTATTGTTGCCATAAAACCATTTTTCTTGAAAATCTCTCAGAGTGTTTATGATAGAAAACATGTTTGCAACACTCCGTGAGTTTTATATTTTCAGAAACACTCCCCCTTCACATGTGCTTATATGTTTTGACAGAAATCTGCACATAGAGGGTAGATTTCGCACTTTTTAAATTGATCGACTTTAAATGAACTAGACCGATTCGAGACACGTTTACATCACTAGAGAACTAGCTTGAAATTATTACCCGTCCTGGTCAAGTCCATAGAAAGTTTCTCGAGATGGTACATGATTCCTCGTCAATTCATTGGTTTCAACTGAGTCGAGCTCATTATGAGATTCAAACAACGATCATTAAACTTTTTGATCACATTTTAATCACGTCTCCTCCCCCTCAAAAATAGCATATTCGTGATATTTTTGATATCATCGGATTAAACAACATTTTAGAATCTTTTGGGGAGACAAACGGATTTGATTTAAGCATGAATTTGGAACATTTTGTTTCTATACTCCCCCTTTAATAAAGCATATTCAATTAAAGGGTTTTAGAGGGAGTTATCTTGAGCACAAAATATTTTGAAAGATTTTGAAAATCTTTTTGAACAATCTTGAAAAGGTGCTCAAGATGATGATGATTTCTCACCATTTTTAAATGTAGTGCACTGAAGCGTACACCTCATTTTTCGATCAAAGCACGAGTTTTGATTTGAAAAATAATCAAAAGTCATCATTTTGGTCCGGGTTTTGTACTGAAATATACGAAAGCCATTATTGAAGAAATTTTGAGAAACGACATGTTTTAGAAAACAAATTAAAGAACTCTCGCTCAAGCATCTGTACATGCCCGTATCATTGTTGAATGACATTTCTAGATACGTACAGAATATTGATTATACAAGAGACATGTCGTGAGAAGAATATTTTTGGATTTTTGATTTTGTATTGTTTTTGTATTTTTTGAAAGTTTTATATTTTTATATTTTGCTTTTGTTGGTTTTTCAAATTTTGTATTTTGTTTTTCAAAAATATTTACAGCGAAGCTTTTTGGAAAAATCATTTTCAAGAAGATTCGAGAAGACGTTCTAACTCCTCAGGGGTTAGGCTTCGCATTCCAATTCGTCGAACTAAATAGTCAAACCTTTCTTTTGGAAGGTCTTTCGTTAATAGATCGGCGAGTTGGTAATCTGTCTTCACGAAGAATAATTCAACAGTACCATTTTCGACGTACTCTTTGATGAAGTGATAGCGGACACGGATATGCTTAGTCTTTGAGTGATGAACAGGATTGCATGATATGGCTATGGCACTTTTCGAGTCACAATACATAGGTATTTTATCGAAAGTAAAGCCATAATCTGTGAGTTGTGTTTTCATCCATAGAACTTGAGCACAACACGCAGATAGAGACACATACTCAGCTTCAGCGGTTGAAAGTGCAGTGCAATCTTGTTTCTTTGAAGACCAGCTGACTAACTTTTCACCCAAAAATTGTGCTCCTCCAGATGTGCTTTTTGCTGTAACTTGATCACCTGCGTGGTCCGCATCTGAAAAGGCAATTAGATCAAATCCGGATTCCTTCGGATACCAAAGTCCCATGTGAATGGATGTCTTCAGGTACTGAAAGATCCGTTTAACCTCTTTGAGGTGCAGTTCGGTAGGCTTTGCCTGAAACCGTGCTAATAAGCAAATAGCAAAATGAATATCTGGTCGACTAGCAGTAAGATACATGAGAGAACCAATCATGCTCCGATATTTCTTCGGATCAATAGGTTTCCCAAACAAATCGGCTCTAATTTTTGGTGAAGTTAGCATTGGTGTTCCGACCGAGTCACAGTTATCCATACCATGATTTTTCAAAATCTCAGTTGTGTATTTAGCTTGATTTATAAAAATTCCACGAGGGGACTGATGTATTTGTAAACCAAGAAAGACTTTTAGTTCCCCCATCATGGACATTTCAAATTTACGTTTCATGAGATTTTCAAAATGTTTTGAAAGATTCGGATTAGTGGACCCAAAGATGATGTCGTCCACATAAATCTGAACAATCAAAATGTCGTTTTTGCATTTTTGTGTAAACAAGGTAGGATCAACTGTTCCTTTGGTGAAATTGTTTTGGATAAGGAAAGAGGACAGTTTGTCATACCACGCTCTCGGAGCTTGTTTTAAACGATATATAGCCTTTTTGAGTTTGTAGACGTAGTCTGGATGTTCCATGTTTATGAAGCCTTCTGGCTGACTCACGTACACTTCTTCTTTCAGAGTTCCATTCAAAAACGCGGTCTTAATGTCCATCTGATAAACCGTGATGTTTTTGTGAGCTGCATAGGCTAAGAATATCCTGACTACTTCAAGTCTAGCTACCGGCGCGAATGACTCTTCAAAGTCTATTCCCTCTTCCTGTCTGTATCCTTTGGCCACAAGACGAGCTTTGTTGCGAATTACAGTCATTTCTTCATCCCGTTTGTTCTTCCATAACCATTTAAGATCAATGACTCGAACGTCAATAGGTCTTGGAACCTTTTCCCACGAGTCATGTAGACGGTATTGAAGAAGTTCCTCCTGCATTGCTTCTATCCATGCGGGATCTGCCATTGCCTCACGAATGTTCTTTGGTTCTAGATTGCTAATTGAGCAAAGGTAAATGCATAAGTCGCAATCGGTGGCAAGTTGGCGTCTCGTCTGAATTGGCCTTGAAGGTTCACCAATAACTTGTTCAATTGGGTGGTCTTTTGTCCACTTCAGAGTAGAAGGATACCGTTGGTTAT
Source organism: Chrysanthemum seticuspe (assembly GCA_019973895.1). Lineage (NCBI taxonomy): Eukaryota > Viridiplantae > Streptophyta > Magnoliopsida > Asterales > Asteraceae > Chrysanthemum > Chrysanthemum seticuspe. The sequence goes on along the minus strand of BPTQ01000002.1, from coordinate 260,522,572 downwards.
ACGTATGCGAGTTAGATGGTTCTCGTAAGCATGAAGATGATTCAGCTGATTCCGTAGCAAACGGGTTTTCAAATAAGTCTTCATCTAACGTTGCATCGTTCTGGTTTTGGTTTTGCTCATCAACTGCTGGTAGAACGGGTTCAAGAACTTGAGTAGATGTAGATGATGTTGATGGAGTTGGTGCATTGGTTTCGACCGTTGTAGATGCATCTTCTGTTGGTGGTGGAGGATGATTTTGAGCGGGTGCAGCGGAATGATGGTTTGATGCATTTGTCGAAGTTCCACCATAGTATTCATCGAACATTAACTCAAAGAAATTCTCCCATTCTTGTTCTTTAGGATTGTCAAATGAGGTTGATTGACCTCTTTGAGGTACGAGTCCTGAACTGATGTGTCCAGAAGTCTGTCGGTTTAGTGCGGGTTCTAGAGCGAGTCTCTCAGAAGCCATATGTGAAAGTTCATCAAATTTCACATTCATCGTCTCCATGATCCTCCTAGTTCTTCTGTTATACACCCTGAATGCCCTCGAGTTATCTGAATATCCAATTAAGATTCCAATATCACCTTTTGCTTTCAGTTTTCCAAGATCTTCTCTGTCATTAGTAGGATAGCACAAAGCGCCAAACACGTGAAAGTAAGAGATATCAGGTTTTCTGTTGTTCACTATTTCATATGGGGTTCTATTGAATCTTGGATAGTTAAGGGATCGGTTCTGAGTGAAACAAGAAGTGGCAACAGCATCAGCCCAAAGAAATAACGGTGCACTAGAATAGATTAGCATTGTGCGAGCAGCTTCCACAAGAGTTCTATTTCTTCTTTCAACTACCCCATTCTGCTGTGGAGTTCTAACAACTGATGTCTGATGAGTAATTCCAACATCTTCAAAATAAGTTCTTAACTCCTGATTAGTGAATTCTGTGCCGTTGTCTGTTCTTACAACTCTTACTGGAGCTTGAAGAAGTACTTGAATTCGTTTCAGAAAGGTGATGATGATGCCTGGTGCTTCGTCTTTTGATCTCAGAAACTTAACCCATGTATATCTCGAATAATCATCGACGATAACAAGAATATACTTTTTCCCATTAATGCTTTCAACTCTCATTGGGCCACATAAGTCCATGTGCAACATATGCAACCTTGCTTCCGAACTAGGTATGGTTTTGGGTTTATATGATGCTCTTTTGCTTTTTCCTTGTTCGCATGATGGACATAAGTGATCCTTGGTGTATTTGAACTTTGGAAGTCCATTGACGATGTTGTCTTTGGCAAGATTGTTGATGGTGTCGAAATTGAGATGGGATAACCGTCTGTGCCACAACCAGGACTGAGTTCCAGATGCTCGTGTCATAAGACATATTGGTGATGAAGAGGCCATTTTGTTGATGTCGATAGCATACAAGTTTGTATCACGATTCCCAGTTAAGAGATCAGTGTCCTCCAAGTTTCTAACGAAGCAAGCATTTTTCCTAAAAGCAACCTCTAAATCTGCATCACAGAACTGCCCGACTGAAAACAAATTGTGTCCCAACCCTTCGACATAGTAAACCCGAGTGATCAAATAATTTCCAAAAGGTAGATCTCCATAACCCATGATAGCTGCTACATGATCATTTCCGAAACGTACGGTTCCCATGAATTTCCAGACAAAATTGACCAGCAGCTTTAGATTCCCGGTCATGTGCTTGGAGCAACCCGAGTCGACGATCCAAAGACAAATTTCGATAACCTGCCAGTTACAGAAAAAGAATATTGTGGAAACCGTTTGGATTTAGGTTCCTTTGGGTTAGAGGTAAAATCCTTATCACACTCAAAGAGGTTTTCTACAGGGAATTCTGGTTTATCACTCATTGTACCATTCTGGAGTGTGAAGGTTCTACCTGTGGGTTTCCAAATATCATCCCTAAAGTAAACGCTTTGGTTCCTGTCAGTAGTGTAAAGTCTAAGTTTTGCAACTAGTCTTCCTACTTTTTTAGCGTAAGATCTTTTTGGAACGTTCTTCTTATCAGGCTTATCATTCACATGCTTAGAAACACAATCATCTTGAACATTAATTAAAGATTTCTTGCAAGTTAAACAAAGAGATTCAACACATTCATTAGACTTAGCAAGTTTCATAGGTTCAGTACATTCAGATGAAATGTCTTTCTTATTCAAAAGCGGTAAATTCCTATGGTGTTCTTCTACTTTCTTCTCTTTATTCAAGCTACTACTCCTAGAGGCAGTCGAGACTCTATTGTTCCTTGTATTGCTCTTAGGCTTTAGTCTGCTGCTCCTAGAGGTGCTTTCTGGTCCTGTAGAAGGTGAGACACACACATTAGGATTCACATTTTTATGAAGGGAGGCGGTTTCAGCTTTCCTAGTCTCTTTAGAGTGCTTTTCTAAACTTATGTCGTTTGTTCCATATGTTTTAGATGTGGAGGCAGACGCATTAGTGGTACTCATCTTAAAAAGTCCAGGTGCTAAAACTGTTGGTTTCTCTATAACCGCTTTTCCCTTATCAACATTTTGTTTAGGTAAGGCAGGTGGAGTGACTGGTTTTGATGAAACATTTTTCTCATTGACTTTTGGAGGAGGCATAGAAACAGACATTTTTGGTTTGGAAACCGGTTTGGGAACATTTGCTTTCTCCGCAGTCAATGGTTTTTTAATCACAGTTTCCACTACCTTTCCTTTTTGACTTTCCAGCTGAGCCCTCAAAAGATTATTTTTCGCTTTCATGTCATTGTAGGCACGCTCATACGACAGTTTGTCATATTTGCATTCCTCAGTTTTGCGATCAAGTTGTTTAAAATATGAGACATTTTCTTTTTCAAGTTTTATAAGAGCTTTTTCATATTTTGAAACAATTTCGGAGGTCTCAGACTGGAGTCTTTCATGATCTTCAACAGAATATGTTTGCAAAATGATGGACATAATATCAGTAGTCAGAACATCTTCGAAGAGAGAATCATTTAAATTTTCCAAAACTTTGATGTGTTCAACACTTTCATTAGCTTGCTTTACTAGGGATTTATGGTCCTTGACAAAGTCAGCTGTTTCTTTCAAAAAGGCTTGTTCAAAATGAATTACCCTTGAGTTGATGTTATTCAACTGAGGGGCAATTTGATTTTCAAAAAACTTTTTCTGTTCCATATCAAAACTATTAAACCAGATGTTTGTTCTTGTTGTTCCCCGTTCACTATCGTTTAAAACAGTTAAAGTTTATGAAACAAGTTAAAAGTGAACAATGACTGAAATTAACATAAAGAAAACACACTATGTAATTTTCAACATCATATTCTTATTAGAAATAAATCAACAAAGAATACGTTACCCAAGTACTTGCGGAATAGTACTTGGGATTGAAATGACAAAGTTGGGTGATTCCTCTCTAAGCTTAGGCTAAGTCCGAGCACAACTCTTAGAGCTCACTGAGCTATCTCAGGAACTAAGTTGTATTTGGAGGAGTGAAAAGATGGCTTGCGTGTATGTGTTTTTACAATTCACAAGCTTAACCTTTTCACTCCATCTCTTATGCTATTTATACATGTATGATATTTGACTCTTTCCTAAGTGACAAACTGACATCATACAGAAGACAAAATACTGATGTATTTTGTCTCTCTTTACAAAGACTATTCTAGGTAAGAGACAAGACTACTTTCCTAAGTTCAGTGATGACACTGAGCCTGATCTTTTGCCATTCAGGGAAAGTTGACTTTGGTTGATAAGGACTTCGTCTTATCTGATTCAAACTTTCCCGCCTTGTCCCGCTCTTTCTTCAGTCTTTACATCCTTCAGTCTTCTACTTCAGTTTGTCTTCAGTGTAAGAAGTTGGAGAGAAATCTTAGGGATTCAGTGAGTTATTGTCATCACTCACTGAATCCATCATCTTCTTCTTGACTCAGTCTTCACCCTTTAAGATCCGCCTTACTGAGTGGAGAGACTCCTTCGCCTCGTACTGAGTATCCTGAAGACGACTCACTGAGAGACTATGCACTCAGTGACCTGTTTGTGTTAACGGATTAAATACTTGGGCTATTTTCTATTCAAATCCTAGATTAAGGGGTTTGGGTATTTACTGAACCCAACAGTTCTAATATTGGTTTTAGTTTTCACTGTCTCTTGAAGATCTGCAATTCTAGTTTTCACATTTTCCAAAATACTTCTCGCATCACTTGTGTTAAAAGGATTGTTTGAAGACATTTGTTCAATGTTCGAAAGAGAATTTGAGACAACAACTGGTTTTGAAACTGATTTTGAAACTGGTGTTGACACTTTGTTTGAAACACTTGGTTTGGTGGAAAACGTTGATTGAGAAACAAACGAAATACCATTAACTTGGTTCCATTTATTATAATCAATAGGTTTGATTTCCGGATGTTTTTGTTTCATTTTTGATCTACTCTCCTCAGATAGTTCCAACGTTTCAAGAGAATCATGCACAATTATAGGTTCATGCAAAGGTTTTCCATTGTTCAACACATTCCGTTGTTTCTGAGCTTTCTTGAGAAAACAAGGAGGTGAGTTACCAAGAGCCATTTTTTGCGAAGTATGAAAAATCGGATTTACTTGATTGGAAAGCATCTTGATTGTCTTAGCGGAATGACCCGTTGTAAGAAGTAAGTTATCCAATTTTTTGATCGTTTCAGTTTTATCCAGAATCTCATCAAGAAGAGAATCTTCTCGTTTTGCAAAATCAGTTATCAACTTCTTCTTCTCTTTTTCAAGATCAGAGTAAGTTGATTTTTGTTTTGAAATTTGGTCATTTAGTTCAGAAATTTCCTTGTTTAGAGATTTGATTTTCAAATTCAGATTCACATCAAGTGTGTCATACTTGAGTTGCAAATCTTTTTCTCTTAAAACAGAATCTCGATAACCAATTTCTAATTCTGACATTTTGTTTGTATGAAATTCATAGGCTTTGGCATGCTCCTTGTAACTCTCAAGCTCAGCGGTCAATTTAGCATTCGCGGCCTTAACTTCGCGATTGACCGTTTTAACTTTCTCAACTTCAATGCCACATTGATTGATTAAAGATTCAACATAAGCACGTGTTTCCTCATCAGTCTCAGTATTTTGTGCCACACAGCCTCCACTAGGATCCACATCTGGAGTTTCAGAGTTAGTATTGCTACAACTCGGATTGTCCAGGTATGTGTCATAAGTAGGTGCTGGCGTCACAGAATGCTGTTCGTCATGAGTAAACACATCAAATATGACATTGTTATAACATGGATCAATGATTGGTACCTCAGATACTGCATTGACGTCATAGACAGGAGGTGAGTCTGACTCCGTGTCATACTTAGCTTCCTGAAGATTTGCCATGAAGATGCAATTCGCATTGAGTTCCTCGAGGTCTTCCAATTCAACCACAATAGCGAAAAAGTCATTTTCCTCAGCACTCAACTGTAACCCAGCTTCTTGCTTATCTGCTAACAAAGCAGCTTTTCGAAGAAAATCACCAGTCTTCTTGTGCGGTTTAGTGGGACAGTTTCTTGCCATGTGACCCACTCCTTGACAGTTATAACACTTAACCTGATTACCCTGATTCACATTTCCATGATTCCCAACGACTGGAGCTCCAACATACCCATTCTGATTACCCACTGCTCTATTCCCAACATTTTGTCCATTCTGATTTCCAACATTCTGACCCAACTGATTACCCTGATACGGAACCGGCTGATTACCCATACGAAATCCAGTAGCATATCCCTGCTGATTCCCAATAACTCCAACCATTTGTCCTTGAGTACCCATATTCACACCCGGCTGTGCAATTTGCCTGTTGCGAGTGTTTGATGATATCCTTTGGTTGTTGTTAGTAGGTGTGGAATAGCGACCTTTGATTACTTTACCCAAGAGAGAAATTATTTGGGACATAGGGTCTTCTTGATCAGATTCGAGATCAGTGATTCCTTGTTCCTGGTGTTGTGTATACTGTTGTTGAATGACTTGTTGTTCTGCTGGATAGAATTGTTGTTGTGGTTGTTGTATGTATTGCTGCAAGTTGTTGTTGTTGGAAGATGATGAAGCTTGTTGTTGTGTATTCACTGAAGTTTGAGTCTTTGCAATGAGTGCCAATGGATCATGATTCTTTGCTAATCTTTCTTGCCTGACTTCATTCGCTTCAGCTTGGTTTTGTTTCAGAAAATCATTCAGTTGATCAAAGTTCACCTGATGTAAGTCTTTTGTTTGGTTGACAATAGTGACATATCGTCCCCATTCTTCTGGAAGATTGTTCAGGAACTTGATGTTTTGAACGATAGTTCTGGGTGTCAGCTTGTTTCTGATTAGCTCATTCATCAAAGTGCAAAACCTTCCATAGTAGGATTTAATGGATTCTCCTGGTGTCGATGTGAACTTTTCCCATTCAGTTAGCAACTTGTTCTCCATGTCTTGATGACCAATTTCTGTTCCATGACAAAGTCGTCTAACACGTTCCCACATATCGAAAGCAGTTTCACAACTGTCTACCGCAGCAAAGATGTCTATTGGTAAACCCAGTTGGATAATATGAATTGCCATGTCATCTGCTTCGACTTGTTTCTGATCATCTGCAGTGTATTCAGATTCGTATTGAAGACGAGAAGATGGTGTGGTGGGAGGTGTTGCAACAGGATTTCTAGGTACATTAACTTGTCGAGGCTTGAAGGGTGCATCCTGAATGGATTTAATCATGAGTTTGCCATTAGGTTTGGTCTTTATGTAACGGAGCATTCGACTTGTCCATTGAAGATAACCACCTTTTGCCAACATAGGAGGTCGGTTTTCAGCACCGGCTGCATGAATGTCCTGTTGAGTTGCCATTGATGAAGGTATGATCTGATAAAGTTGATGTAGGATCGATTCAACGATAAAGGAGTTGTGGTTGATGAAGATTAAGCTCAGTTGAGGTGTTTCCGAAAGTCGTACTCGTAAACTCGGTTCTTAAAAATTTTCGCCCAAAATTTGAAATTCACTATAAAAATCAATTCTAAGGTCGTATGAAAAATTTGAGTTATGACAATTTTGACGCCAAATTTGACCGAAAAATTTGAATTTAGGCCCAAAAATTTGAATTTTTGACCAAAATTTTCACAGTTAAACCAAAATTTGAATCTCGCGTAAAAATTGAACGTTTAGTCTCCTCAAAAATTTAAATTTTACTCAAGTTTTCCCGCCAAAATTGAACTTTTTTTTTTTTTTTTTTTAAACCTTTATGCATAGAAAGAGCTTAGGCGTAGAAACAGGAAGTTACGAGTAGACAAGGCTTAGGCGTAGGATCTTATGCGTAGGAACTTAGGCGTAGGATCTTAAGCGTAGGAACTTAGGCGTAGGATCTTAAGCGTAGGAACTTAGGCGTAGGATCTTATGCGTAGACAAAAAGTTACTCGTAAACCTTACGCGTAATTGTGAAGTTATGCGTAGAGTTACTCGTAAGCTTTTAGCTTATGCGTAGACTATGGTTAAGAACCAAAAATCCTTTACACTGTCACAGCGTAAGGGATATCCAAAAGTCGAAGTGTTCCACACACTTATCCAAGTGAGGGAAGCACTGAGTAACCGTTATAGCTCGAAGATTCTTCACCAAAAAGTTACGAGTAGAAAACTAGGGTTTTGACTTTTTGACTTCTACTCGTAAGAAATTTCCAATGATTCAAATGATTTCATTTACCCAGATAGCCTTAAAAACACTCGAATAACCAAAAAATGTTGACCTTTTTCACCCAAAGTGCTTAGAAAAGTTACGAGTAGAAATGACCAAAGAACCAAAAACGAGCTCAAAACTTAACCAAAACGCGTAAAGCTTCGAACTTTTTGCAAAAAACTGAAACTTTAGCACCAAATAAACCTTAAACCACAAGAATCTTGAATTTTTAAGTGCAAAAATTAAAGCTTTAAGCTTGACAAAAACGTATAACGAGAGCCTTTACGCGTAACCCTTCAAAACAAACACAAACACTCCTAAACCATTGTTAGGCGATTGATACCAATTGTAGGACCACTACGAATATCAACCTTATCACTTTAACAAGCGAACCCAACACACATAACAACAGTTACGCGACAAAACGAACAAACCAAACACAAACATATGCGTAGAAATAAGATTAGAAAGATGGTGACTTGAAGATATAAGATTCGTGTATGTGAGGATAAAAGATAAACACAATGAAGTTGTATATTTCTTGAGAGAGAAAATACACACACACACACACACTTTCAAGCACACCCCTCAAATGACATACTTGAGGGGTATTTATAGTACAAGAGAGAGGATGCCCTAAGGCTTGGCCATGGGCCTTGAGATGGACTTGGATTGGGCTTGGGTTTCACGGACTAGACAAGGCTAGCTTAACATAACTTATGCCCAATTAGCTTAGCCCAATCCACGAGCTCGTTGACTATTCTATCACGATATCTAACACGTGTTACAAAGTTCCTAATCGTGAATGACCATCACTTCTAATAAAAACTATTAAGGCTAACAGATATGTATTTGGTTACCCAATATTTCATACTTTAATTTACAAGGAGCATAGTTTAAATGTAATTTTAAATGAATTTGGCCAGTTTAATCAATGCTTTTAAGACGATTAATATTTTTTTTCTTTTTTTTAAGAAGATAAAATATATTACTTCAACTCAATATACAATATAAGCAACTTTCAAAAGAAGAACACTTTAAAACTTCAAACAACAAATATACTAAACATGCGTTCTCTATACTTGCTAAATGAAACTTAAACATCAAACATTTTCAACACAAATCTTGAGATCACCTATTATTTACCTATTTCACCAAGTATCTAAGGATATATCATCATTATGACTACATTTCCTCTTTACAAGATTATCTAGAAAACCATTTGCAACTACTACCTCACAAAAGGTATCAACATCATCATAAATGCATTAGCACCAAGAGCTAGCTCAAACCAATCGATTGCTACATTTCCAAACTCAAACAAGCACATATAAACTTGTTAGGATTGCTATTTTGTGAAGCTGGCGTCTTACACGTGAATTGGACTAGATACATAGATAGTTGTACCCGTAGGGACTAATATTTTACACAATGCTTAGTTATGTTATGTAGAGCCTATATATACCCCTCAAGACTCTACTTGAGGGATGTGGCTAAGCATTAGGTTTTGTATTCACCTTTCTTTCTCTAATAATACACTTTTTCCGTTCACCCTCTCTATACTTTTTCTCACTAGAAACACAATGTATTTCAAGTACTTTTCCTCCCATAGACCATCCGACTTGACTAAAATGGAACCTACAATTGGAATCACGAGCTAAACGTGAAGCGTGAAGTGTTTGTTTTCAAAATTGTTGATCAAATCAACTTTTTATTAAATTTTTGTGTGTTTTTATGGTTCAAAAACCAAAATGATTGCATTTTAAATGGTAAAGTTCGTAACTTTATGGTGCTAATTTGTCTCTTGTATGTTCATTAATGATTAGCTCTAAAGTTTCGACCAAAAATCAAAGATTTGATCATGTTTATGCGTTGCCTATTTTTAGGAAAATAGTCGGTTCACTTTGATTTTAAGGGTTTTGATTCGATCTTGATATAGTTTGGTGATAGTTATGGGTTTAGATTTGATAATGGTGAAAGATTTGATCATTTGGTGGGAAAATCGTGCTTTTGAGATTTCTTGAAACATAGGGATGTATAGATTCATTCCTAGTTTTTAGGAAACACCCATCAACAAAAATAGTCCCCATTAGAAAAATTTCGAGAAATTTAGGAATTTTGAGAAAATATTTCGAGTAATCCTACGCGGCAGTACTTGTTAGTTGAGATTTCACAAACTTAGTGACATGCCATTTCGAGCACTTTAGGATTTCGAGTAATTTTGGACTTTTCTAGGAAAGGACCTTTTCATCTATAAAAAGTCACTTTCGAGAACCTTTACTTTTCGAGTAATTTGGAATTTCTAAAACTTTGAAACTTTCGAGTAACTTGAAAATTTCGAGAACCCTGAACTTTCGAGAATTATTGAAATTTCGAGAAATTTATCTTCTTTTGAGAATTTTTTCTTCTTTTGAGAAACATTGGACTTTCGATAAACTTTCGAGTAACTTGAAAAGTTCGATCCGCGGAATAGGGGGCATATACAGAAACAGGGGTACCTAAAACTAAATCAAAACCTGAAACTTTCTCATACCAAGAAATTATTCGAACCAAGAACTTATTCAATCAAAACGACACATATTGATATGTGCAAAAACACATATCATTTATTTATCAAAATAGGCCCAAAATAACTAAGAAAAGAGCCGTTAATGTTTAATATTTGCGTGTTTCTTGAGTTTTTGTATGTGCAGGTACGGATTTGACAAAACAGACAAAAAGAAGCCAAAATCGGAAGAAAAACCGAGCACGAGAGAAAGAAGAGTTCCAAAGCCGATGCCGGGATGCTATTTTATGGGATTTGGATGCTTAAAAGTGCGAATTACAGATTTCGGGACATGATTTGGAAGTTTTTACAACAAACCTTCACCTTTCCCAAATTACACATTCTACCCTTAACTTCATCTAATTTGCCATTAGCACCCCTCATTTTACCCTAATACCCCTCATTATACCATTTACACTTTTGGTCCTTGGCAATTGTAAATTTACATGAATGGTCCCTATTGCTAAAATTCGGATTTTATCTTTAACCAATCAAGCCCAAAATAAACCTAAACCATACCCTTTATACCTTTGGCCCAACCAATCCCCAAGCCCAACAAATGAAATCTTTACCTGGTATACTATTTTAACTCATTTCCATACCAAATAATATCTGGTCAAAAGTTAACAATTACCCGGTCAACCCTTCTACCCTTACCAGTCAACACCCAAATAACTAAGGTCAAATAAAAATAAAAAAATCCCTTCACAAACCAGAAACGCGCCCAAATAAACCACCCGTTTACTGTTTTTCACCATCACCCTTTTACCCTGATCCTCTCCCACTTTTTACCCCCAACTTAAGTAAGCTTCTAGAATCTGACAACGTGTCAGAGGTGTGTCACCTGGATAGCCAGCGTGGAAGATTGGAGGCTTTTCATTGGTGGGAACACATCACCAATTCAATCAAAAGGCCAAGAATAGATTTGATGACTCACATGATTGATCAAGGGCTGAGAATGTTTATCCAGAAGCACCCAAGGCTCATCATCAGGCTATAAAAACCTATCTTCACTCACGAGCTCAGTTGTCCAATTCCTTAAGCATTAGAGGAATTTTGGCCTTTCCTTTCCTTGTCATTTTAATTGCTTTTAATAGTGTTATTGGTATATTTCAGTTGTAATATCAGATTTTAAGTGTACTTTCATTTTAAATCTTAATGCAATTTATGTTCCTTGTTAATTCAATTTGAGTATGTTGGTCATTTAGTTTAATTCTGAGGTTTTGTTTGTCTATTTTCCATAACTCTCAGAAGCTTATTTAAGCTTTGTGAGCTTTTCATCAGTCACGAATTTCTTTTATTGCAGTTTTCCACAAAAGTCAATATAAGCAATGTTCTAAAAGGCGTAAGGCGTGGCAAGGCGGCATAGCCACGCCTCAAGCCTTACGAGCTTTTGCGAGGCATTTGCGTTTCTTAAGGCGTGCATAAGGCGGCAAAAAAATATTTACAGATTTATGTATTTATAATTTTATATCATTTTTTAAGAGCAATTTCAAATAATAAAGCCCGAATCCCAAATAATCAGGCCAAAATACGAGGTCCAAGTAGGAATTAAGTTTTAAAATTACGAGGCCCAAGAAGGAAATAGCCTAAATACTAGAAATTCAAGCCCAAATTCGTAAATCCACTAAATGTTTCTAAAAATGGCGCCACGCCTTACCAAAAGGCACGCCTTTTCGCGCCTTATCCCACGCCTTTTCACACGACGCCTTGACCTCGCGCCTTGGTCCATTTCTTGGCGTCGAGGCCACGCCTCGCGCCTTGGCGACGCCTTGTCGGCGCCTTTGCGCGCCTTTTAGAACACTGAATATAAGTCAAACTTTGTTGGTCAAAACAAATTTGGGTGGATTTTGGGATTTCAGTTGATTAAGTGGTTGATTTTAGGGTTGATTTAAAGTTTTCAAATCAGTTTAGTTTATCTTTCAGTTTGGTTAGTTGTAAAAATGTAATTTGGTGTTATAAAGGAGTGTTTGGGTTAAATTGGTTTTAGCAAATTTGGTGAAACTTTAATGTTGAAGAAAGGTTAGAAAGTTTTGTTTACTGATTTACGAGTTGTTTTGATCATAATTTTGAGTTTTCCAAATCAGTTATGGTGTTTTGTATTATGATTTATGCTGATAATGTCACTTTGTTTCATGATTGCATTTTGTATTCTGCTATTTGGATTTGAGTTCCATGTGTGCATTTTAGCTTCTTAAGTTGCTTTAGTGGTAGATTATAGTTGTAAAGATCAGAGCCTAACTTAGGAGCTTGATAGAAGAAGTTTATCGGATCTTCGATTTATCACTTAAGACTGCATTTAAGTTGTTCACTGCACTGCTCCTTTTCAGCAATATCTAGGCTTGAATTCCGCTTAATAACTTGAGCTCATTGTTTTTCTTTAGATTCCTAAGTAGCTTATAGTGGTAGGTAGTTATTTCTAAGTTTAGATTTCACCTGTTAGCTTATTCCCATAGCTTTGTAGGTCTGCTTATTCAGGTATCTAGTCTGCACATTCAGTTGCCTTATGTCCCAATTAGCTTATAGTTTTGAATTTTAATTTCTTCATTATAAGTTCAATCTAGCTGAAATTTTAGACTTAAGTTCTTTGGTTGGTTGTGGACTCCATGGCCATTTTAGTTTATTTTTAGGAATTTTTCTAACTAGCTTATTTTAGGCTTAAAGTAGCTAGTTAGGGGTGTTTGGCATATTATGGTTTTGTAGCTTAAATCCTTCTAGCTTGTGCTTTTTAGGTCCAAGTCAGTTGCAGTAGTATATTCTTAGTTATTTTAGGTCATTTTGAGCTTGTGGTAGCTTCTGGTGCTTAAAGGTGGCTTATTGCTTATTTTTCAAGTGCTTATTCATACAAGTAGTGTGCCCAAATCATAGTTCTTGTTCTCCAAAATAGTTTCTGTTATTTTTCCTGGGTTCTCAGTATTATTTTATATTTGACTGGAAGTTTGCATATTTTTCACTGTTCATTTGCTATTTTTCTGCATTTTATGTCATTTTCTAGCATTTTTAATTAGCATTTAATCCAAATAATTCAGAAAATATTCAGAAAATGCAATTTAAATTTTCTTAGTTTTAGAAAAATAAAAATATCATAAAAAGTATTTTTCCAGATTTTTCCTAGTAATTTTAGTATTTTCTAGGAATTTAATTAGTTTTTTAACAGTATTAAATTCATAATAAATTGAGGAAAAGTCAAAAAAATGTGATTCCAGTTTTGAAAAATCTTTTTAGTTAAATTTGATTTTTGAAAAGTAGTTTTGTATTTTTCTTGCATGTTTTCCTAATTTTTAGTATTTTAAGTCTATTTTAAATGTCTTAAATTAGTTTTTAATTCAAAATAAATCAACAAAAATCCAAAAAAATAGTTTTAAATTTTAAATAATTTTCAAATATCATTCTTAGCTGTAGAAAAATAGAAGTTCATTTTTACGAGTTTAAATTAGCATAGTTGCATTTAATTCGCGTTTCTTTAATTATGTTTTATGCGTTTTTAGTTTAAATTTTCGTAATTAGTTGTTTTCCCTTATTTACATTATAGATTTAATTGTTATAATTGCTTTCCTTTATATTTCCTTGCATTGTAGATTAGAAAACCCTAAATTCCTTATTTCCCATTCGAATCCCGAATCGCGACGTGAGTTGTCAAACTCCATTCATCCCTGTTGGGAAAACGACCCGGGAAATACATACCTTTGTATTTCTTCGGAAAATATCTATGTACTTGTAACACCCCCAAATTTGGTTTAACGGAAGCATACGTGTTATTTGGGAGCGTTACGAAATTGGTAAATCATAACACAAGTAATACAGAACGGAATACATACTCCGTATAATTTCAAAAAAATATTTTGAAACAATATCTTACAACATTGTTTAGATGAATGGGCATATCCCATAATTTTGTGGTCCCAATATAAAAACATCTTTTTTATTTGTAAAAGACTTTTCTTTAGAAATTTCTACGACCATCTATCCGCCTCTTGCCTTGCATCCATGTTCACAACTAAGCACTTGAGAAAATATGCTAAAAGGTCAGCTATAAGCTGGTGAGTTCATAGGTTTAGATTAAAATAGTAAATTTGGACCATAAGCAAAGGCATATAATCATTATCAAGAGTATAATGATATATGGATGAAAGTCTATTACGTTAGCTCTAAGTTCATGCAACCGATACTACGACAGTTTCTGTATGCCAAAAGATGTCATACAATATAGGGGCCCATAGCAAGTGTTTTGTCCCTCAACACTTGATTCCGACATGGTATACGTTTCGCCTTGGCCTAAGCATAGCCAACCGAACGGAGGAGTCACCCTCAATAGATCTATTTATAACATTCGTGTTTCCCAATGGGGAATTGACGGTTCATGAGAAAGGGCATTCTCTAGGGACATAAGGGCTTAGGCTAAACCACGTAATAGTAATCATGTAATAGTTTTGGTCCATAAATTGTTTTGCATATTTCTCACCCCAAAATGTATAAAACAATTTATCAAGTAAAAGTGGGGCTATGAAACTCACCTTAGCAATTGTGCAATCCAAAAGTGGGATTAGTGATGGTTGTGAAGCGGCACCGACACGCGACCTAGATAAGGATGGAAATGTCTTAGTTCATTGTTTTAAGTATCACTTACTTAAAATAGTTCAATTGTTTTTATAATTGTATTAAAAACTAAGTTTAGTTTGAAAAATTGATTAAAATGGTTTTCTAGTAAGTATACGAAAGTATATATACTTTTCATGTTGATACTATAACAATATTAAAATTCAGAGTTTGGTTTGAAAATATTTACGTCATTCTCTTAGTAAGTATATAATGTGTATATACTTATTTAAGTTGACACATGATAGTAGTGTCAAAATCTATGTTGGTTTATTTATTTTCTAATTGTCTTTAGAAAATATTTGAGTTAAATTTGGAGACTTTCAAAGTTAATAAGTGATAAAATGATGTAGTGATCTTCATTTGTTTAGCAAGAAGCGGGTTCTTAATATTTATAAACTCGACTAGTGAATTACTTGATATAGATGTGTTTACTTGAATACATTTGACGTTACACCTTGATGTACAAATCATTAAGTAGATCATGTTGGTACAAAATCTTGTATTAACACTTTTACATTCGTTTACTTGTCGATAAATATATGTTTATATCTAAGTTAGAAGATTTTGAATATGCGGGAATGAGCTGAGTTTTATAATTGACTTCCGATTTATGTTTCGAGATAGGTCTCATTGATCTGTTGTATCACTTAAACGAACACTCCCAATTCACGGTGGGCTGTGGCCCAAAGGCATGAGTATAGAGTTTTGGACCCATGCCCATTGATCACCCAAGGTCTTTTTAATAAGCACAAGACATGGGCTGAGGCCCATGACACCTACTGGTACATGATTACTATATTTTTCTTTTGAAGGAGGGATTTGTAAGAGTTGTTTCAGTGGGTAACTTCCCTGAGCGCAAGGGTATACGCCAAGGGCTCCAGACTCGTGTACTAACTCAACACAAATGTGTCTCGATTACGGACTCAGACCTCATGGCTGGCCAACAGTCTTACGCCCTTCTACTCAAACATGATTACTCGCAATAAAGACTAACTCAGAAATGACTATTTCCGCGATGAGAACAAAATGGAATTGGAACTTTGCGCTAATGTCGATTCAAGACTAGACCAGAATTTTACTAACGCCATGAATTAGGGACGAAGGTAGTACTACCAAGGCTCCCTTCAACCTGGATAGCTAAACTCACCGCTGTGGTGGCACCACAGTGGGTCTCGACCCCAATTACCGCGTTTCAACACTTTCATAATTTAGCCAATATCTTAACTAGTTTTCGGTCTAGCTAGAGATTCTCACATGCAATCTGCTTACTACTCAACATATGTTCAGTTGTGGAGCGGGGTCTTCGAGTAAGGTACTACCCACTCGGAGTTAAGCTTAGGTTAAGGGTGTCGCGACTGGAGTGTTCCAAACACTCTTCGACTACCTATCTTGACCATAGCAAACCCTTGTGATTCCCGAGGCCAAAACACTAAGTTTTACATGATAGAACAAAGGAAATGGTACGACCATACAACAGTTGGGTACTACCTGTCTCGGTTTCACCTTGACGTCCTCCCATACCCTTTAGGCTAGTGATCTATTTTGTGTTAACCATCCTTGTTTACACCTCATTTATTTCCTAGTGTCAAGGTATAAGTTAACAAAGGTCGAAGAAAGTAGTTTGTTTAGACTCGTGGATTTGTCGACGGACAATCATGACGTGAGTCCCATCTAGTGTGGTTACTAGGGAGGTTCACAGTCGGGTTCTTCAACGACTAGATATATACTAAGATGACAACCTCAACACTGAAAGTCATGAGTTTTTATTAATACGAGGTACCAAGGTTTATACACAAGCTTCGAGTCCTAGACACGCTCGACACAATTAACAACAGTTTTACGGATTTAACATCAAATGTTACTAGCAAGATTCTTACATGACTTAACTCTAAGAATTGAGTTTCAACCAAAACATGAGCCTCTTGTTGACACCAATAGCTTTGTTTTCAAAACATTCTCCACTGTGGTGATAACCACAGTGGGTTTTCGACCGAGTTGCTAGAGCTAAAACGCCAAATAAAATGCTAACATTAACTGGTTTAAAACTCTCGATGGTCCCATGTTATCAATCAAAACTTTTGACAAAACGACTTTTATTCCATCCATGGGCCATTTCACTCGACAAGAACAACATTTAGTTTCTTTGATATCATTCACCAATTACAACATTAGACTAACATCAATTTAAATTTTTCCAAAAGACAATCTTATTTATCATAATACAAGTTTATACACATTTCCCACACCTAGCTCACATACTCGAATCACAACACGGTACCACCATTTAACATTTTATTATCAAAGTTTATTGTACAACAAATTTTTAAGAATGAAAGAATTAAAGATGAACCTTATGAGAGTGAGGCGAGAATAACGAAGATGAAGGCTAACTCGAGAGCTCCACACAAACCGAATCTCTACCGAACCCGAATCCGAGTTTAACCCACTTACAGTACCTTCAAATGTATTATTCTTTGGAGTGGACTTGAGGTTTGATTTGTGTGCATCTCAGCTCCTCGAGTAGCTTAAGAAAGGATTAAGAAGGAGCCTTTGACCAAGCCTTTTCATCTTGGAACTTTGTTTGAAGCCAAATATAGCTTACTTCCAAAACCCAACGAATCTTGGACATAAGAGCTAGATTGGTGAGAGGATTTTGCTTCACTCTTGTGATTTACTTTGATCTTCCTTGGATTCCTTCGAAGGTAGCGGCGCATCAAGGGAGATTTGGGAAGTAAAATTTACATGAATATGGTATGAAGGAAGATAGGTAGGATGGAAGAATATGTTGGGTTGCCTTCTTTTAGAGAGATTCGGCCTAGGAGAGGTGTAGGTATGGAAGTAGAGAGGTTGAAGAAGAAGATTTTGTATATCTCATTCCTCTGCTTTGGTTTTGTCGTGAGTGAGGAAGAAAAGACAAAGAGACTTTATATCACAAATGTTTAATAAAGGTCTACTTTTTTTTTAATGGGATATAAGTAATTTGTGTATGTATATGTAATGTTTCATTTAAGTACATGTAAGTAAATGTGTTTACTTGTACACAAATTTTGTTTGAGTCTTACAAGAGTTGTTGTTTAGGTGATAGTGTGTTAAATATTTTGTGTCCCGCGAAATTTCATTGTGACCAAAGTATGATTGTTTGATAATTTTTATAACGTAGTATCTTATAGTTGCGCGCCTGAAATATTTTTATTTTGATAATATTTCATATCACAAACATTTGTCATTGTTTTAGCGGGTCCTTATCATAGTGTCGGTACGCGTTCGGTGTCGGTCACTGAGGAAATCGAGATACCCTCTCGTCTTATAATTTAAATCGTAAGACAAATAAAGTATTCATAAATGTTATGAATGAAAAAGTGATGCAGTTATCTACCGTATGCGAGTTAACTACTCAAATAATCAGGCAAAGCTTATGTATGCTTAATGACTCAGGCTTAGTAATAATAATTTACTAATTATCAGTTAAATTTTGGTGAAAATTTACCGTGTGTCACAGTACTGAAACAATCAAATCACATATCTAAACCGAAACACATAAAAAAAAACATCTTCAAACTTCAAGGGAACGATCATTGTCAAGATTTGTTACATGATACGACTAAAATTGGTATTTTTTGTTAGGCCCTGATAAGGATTTAAAACATACATTTTTAGGGGGTTATTTAAGCCCTCAACTAATGTGTTAATGATCAAATATTGCCTAAATTTGTTTCTTTTCACTTTTTAGATACTTTGAAAGAAAAAGCTGGAAATCATGCATATTTGGATGAAAAGGGATGAAAATGTGAAGAAAACGGCCAAGTCATGAAAAGTCTGGAAAAGGACACCAGACGGCGTCACAACCCACAAGGTGACGCCGTCACTTGCAAATGAAAGTATCAAAACAACCAAGATTTTACTAGAGACGACTCAGTGAAAAGTTGAAGAAATAACAAGTGACGGCGTCACTTGTTAAGGGAGCTAGAATTCTCTGTGGAAATTATAAGGTGACGGCTTGGAAAAATCAAAGAGCGACGGCGTCAGAGTATCCTGGATGGGGTCTGAAGGCATAAAGTGACCCCATCACAAGGCTAACTTGAAGAGACGAAACCCTAATGGCGGCGACTTGACGACGTCACAATTATAAAGTGACGTCGTCGCATGTGTAATCCTATATATAGTTTTAGAATTTTCTGTATTTAGTGTGCACACTTGGAGAGAAAAGTTGGTGTACGAATTTTATTAGTTTTTCACAGTAAACTTAGGGTTTTAACACCCTCATAACAAGAGATAGTCTCTTGATTACTTCTATCATTATGTTTAATTCATGTTCAATTATGTTTACTTGTTTCATTATCTTTTTCATGTCTACCTAATTTAATATAATGTTTGCTTAGATCTAATGAAACCTAGTTGTTAACTATTGATCGTCGTCTCTTGTTTAAGTGTTTGTTACACGTTAGGTTATGAAAACTTGATTCTTCCTTTAGTGTTGCGAGCTTGAACATCCTAAACAACGTAATCATGTCCTAGAGTGCACTAGTATACTTTTTGTTGTGTTTATTGCGTGAATTGTGATTGTTGATAATAGGAGATTTGGGGGAGATAACTTAGGTTACTTGGCGATCCCAGTTTCTTAGAGGAGATCAATACATTCATAGACTAGGGCATTTGGCACCTCCCTACGAACTTAGGAATACAACGCGCCAATTAAACAAGGATGTGACAATTCGACTAATCAATAGGAGATAACTAGGTAGTAGTGAAATCTAAGTAAACACGCTTTTACCTATAATAAGAATCTCATATAATTTACTCGTCATTTAGTTTTAATTAGTTTAATTAGTCATTTTAAGTAGTTGATAATCAAACCCCCACTCAAATATCGAGATTTTAATTGCTTTTATATAATATAAAAAAAGATAAAAAGAATCATCCCTCACCTTAGACCTATTCGTCATACAGCTCGACCTTCCCAACACTGTTTCCCTAGAGAACGATCAATCCCCCGAGTCTTACCTATACTACACTACAAAGGTTAGGTACACTGCCTAGGAGGATTATAAAACTTCGTATGATGTTTGCAAGAATCCGCATCAGGCCCGAAACCTGTTTTCAAATGAGTATAACCCTAGATGAAATTGACAAAGACTTAAAGAGTCGGGAGACTCGATATGATTGCTTAGTCAAACCCAATAATCAAACCACAAGTCAAGGTATTATGTAAATGGTTTTAATGTGTCACAAACATAAGAGAATAGTACTTGAAGGACTAAAGTTGCCACAAGACCAAATATGAAGTTGCTTCATATCCCAGGACTTCCTACACTTCTCCAAGGTGTCTCATTTGCGTGTTTATGGTGAAAGTCGGTTTTAAAAGAGAAAAGAAGAGGGAAACCATAACTTCTTGATGATCTACAAAGAAGATTAGTTTGCCATATCAAGTATTAGGTTCATAACAATGTCCTTCTACAAGTAAGTGACTCTTATCTTTGATCAATTGAATTAGGGTTCATGAGATTAATTGAGAATTCATCATATGATCAAGATATGGTCATATGATGATAAAGGATGGAATTTGGGTTGTGTAAAACCTTTGTTTTTTATATTTCATTAAATGATAAATGTTGTTATGATGATTCTTGGTTTGGAGTCAAGAAGATGATGATGATGATGATATATTTGGTAAAATATAGCTTGCATTTAAGGTAAGTAAATTGACTATAACAAGATGTTGTATGGAGTTTATCATGTTTGTATTATGTGTTATGTGTTTATGATTGTTTATGTTAAGGTTATGAATGGCCTAATGAATAATATGCTTGGTTTAAGATGAAGATGTGGCTAGTTGGTTAAACTAGCTAATTGAGCTTAGCATAATTGATATGATATTGATGATATTTGGAGCTTAAAAGTTTATGTGTAATTAGTGGATATGAGTTTAGCAAAATATGTGATTAGCCTAGTTGTGAAACTAGTAATGTATGTAGAATTTATGTGTTATGATTGATGGGTTAAGTGAAGCTTATGATGCAAATTGTGATTAATGATATATGATAACTAGTTATGTCTTTTACTTACTAAGGAAAAGCTTACGTTATAGTGTTAGAATGTTTTGTAGGTTCTTTTGGAAGTGCTATGCTTGGATTATAGTATAAGATTTGAAAGCATGGGTTAGAAGGGTACTCAATGTACATAGGAGCTTAGTTGTAGTTACCGAGCTCAAGGTCTATGTTGTACCCCCGAGAGTCATAAACGATTTATAAATGTCAATTGAAGTGTCAAGTCCAGGTTTTGTATATCAAAAAAATGGTTATGTAAGTTGTGTAAGGATTGTGTTTGAAAATGGGTCAAAACGGGTGTTTGCCGTCATATTGTAAAGTACGTTTCTGAAGGTCGTTACAACCAAGTTTATGAATAAAATGATATTCTTGTTAATATAATGATTTCTAGAAATTTTAATGTAATACGGGAGTAGTATAGGTCGTATGTTGTAAAAACGTGTCAAAACGCGAGTTTGGGGCCTGCAACCCTCCAACCGCGCAATTGGTGCACCAACCTGCAGTTGAAAACTGTCTGTTGGGGACAGAAGTCCCCATCCGTGTAGCTGGGAACAAGGGCCGCGCGGCTGGGGTGTTTTTTTTTTTTTTTTTTTTTTTTTTTTTTCTGATTTCGGCGATTTTGTGAATTTTATATCTTTTAAACCTTAAGTTGTCACGTGTCGTGCCACCCGTCATTTCAAAGGTAATGAGTGTAGTTTCAGTTAAAAATACTTCCAAGGGCTGTATGTTAATAGATTTTTATTAGTTCATAAAAGTGTAACAGTAAGTCCGTTACAGTCAACTCTTTTCCGCGTAAAAGTTTAAAATTTTGGTCAAATCGGGAAAGGGCGTAACATGTATTGTGACTACGGGGTTTTTGTACAATATCTCAAAGTGAGTTATTTTGGGTTTTCACTTGAAGTGGTCATTACTTTTAGCCGATGAATAGTTAAAGGGGGTTATGAATGGAGATTAATAAGTATGGAAAGTATTTATCGACATATGCTCATGAGGTATTGATTTCATATGTTGCTTCCAGTTGATATTACGGCATGTACACAACATTATGATGATTCTGATAACTTGCAATCATCAGGAGGGATAAGTAGTGTACACGGGGATTTATCGGGTCAATGAAGAATGGCTATAGGCATATACACCATTAATTTTTCTGGTAGGTTAGCCGGGTATTATTGTTCATCTTTCGGGGTTTGGTTGATTGATAGAACTGTGCTTAGATAGTGTGTACATCGAGGCTTATTTACCAACTTGGATGCATTCTATGTGAGTTATGTTGATATTGTGCTCCCGAACGACAACCATGGTGCTAAAGTCTACAGTCTACTTTATATGTTGCGTGCTAAGAGACTAAAGAGATTTAATATATGGTTGTTTATTTAGAAGGGATCAAAGTAAATGAAATCGCTCACTAGTCAGGAGAGAGTAATAACCTAACTAGATCATCACAACACAGGATGATGCATATGAAGTTCAGAGCTACAACGATCAAAACCTTCAATGCAAAGATCAAAGCCAAGTTCATCGGAAGAAAGAACTTCAAGTCATCATCAGTATCTTGATTACACTGACATCCTTAGAAACTTTGCGCTTCAACAACATTGTTATTTTACTTTGTTATATACTTATAGGACTCATTGTAACCATTCACGTGTGAGGCGATCTTGGAGGGAGATTGTTAGGATTGCTATTTTGTGAAGCTTGTGTCTTACATGTGAACTGGACTAGATACGTAGATACTTGTGCCCGCAAGGACTAATATGTACACGACACATAGTGATGTTGTGTAGAGCCTATATATACCCCTCAAGACTCCACTTGAGGGATGTGACTAAGCATTAGGTTTTGTATTCATTTTTCTTTCTCTTATAATACACCTTTTTCTTTCCACCATCTCTCTACTTTGTTTCACTAGAAACACAATGTATTTCGAATACTTTTCCTCCCCTAGACCACCCGATCTTGACTAAACCACCGACCAAAGCTCTACCGTTTACCAAACTCTATGGATATCTACAATCCAAAACTACATTTCCTTCTTGCAAAATTACCCTGAAGGGAGGAGAGACACGGCTGCAAAGGCTAGACCGACACAACCAAAGGTCGCTATTACGACCAACCTTAAGAGCTGATAATTATTAAGCTATACAACTAGTTACTTAGGTTATATTACAGGTGAATAAATCATCCTAAGTGTATTAAGTCAATGAATTACGATCAAATGAGAATGATGAAAATAAACTACAAACCACACATATGATATGCATCTATAAAAAAAGATGCATCTTTCTTTAAAATTATCTCTCTAATTTAAAATATATGACTACAAATTCTTATCACATTTTTCATTTTTATTTTTCTTCTCACTGGATTTCTGAATTCTTTCCAGAAAGTCTGTATGTAGAATCTAGCTAACTATGTATGTACCACTTGGAACTCACGTCTAAACTTTAATTACTGAAGTTATATATACCATAAAAATATATATAGAGATTAAAATTAAAATTCTCAGAGTTTCAGCATCCAATTTGGCTAAGCACACTTGCAATATCCCAAATAATTTTAAAAATAAACACTTGCACATGATTAGGTTTTATTAAAACGTAGCAGTTGAGGATAAAATTATAAAATAAAACTAAAAATGTGAGAATTTGCAAATTCGATTTTTAATTCTATTACGTTCATAATTGATGGCGAGTTTGCCATATGTCATAGTGTGCCATGCATGATGCACATGACATGAACATATTATATCAAGTTAGTGGGTGAATAAAACAAACACAATGACAGACATCCTTCCTCTGATCCGCATAAATAGCTTCTCACTCGATAACATAATCCTATAAAATATTTGATAACCTAATATCGATATCAAAATATAATAAAACAATTTCGTTTTGTATTATTTTTTGTAAAAGAAAGTTGATTCTCGTGTCTAGTGACTTTGAGGAAGAATAAAATTTTAATAATAAAATTGGATGTGAAGACAAAAAATCATGAACTAAGATGTCAAATGCTAAACAAATTAATTTTTTTTTTTTTTTTTTTTTTTTTTTTTTTTTTTAAAGAAATTGGAGAAAGTGAAATGAAAACAGATATTCACATTTATTAACAGTGTCATTAAATGTTTTAGAACTTTCTGTACATGAGTTTTTGGAAAAAAGATTAGCAAAAGTTTTGGGGAATCTTGTTAGTGGACAGATAAAATAAAATAATATGTTAAAATCTTTTTTGCATCTTGGCGACTTTGATTGATAACAATTCAGAATTGTTTTTTTTTTCAACAACAATGACCATGCAGATTACAATATTTTCTACGATAATATAGTGAAAATTGTTGTATGAAAAAGTAATGCATTTTTTCTTACAAATAAGTAAATTTATAATTGAATAAAAAGAAAAGAACGCATATACAATCATTTTCATCATTATTTCTTAATCAACAACTAAGTACATTTATAATTAGATTCTAGCTAGTCATATACTACGTACTATAATTAATAAAATTATGCATTTTTTTAAAAGAAAAAAGATTTATATATAATACAGCTTGTTAAAGTGCAAATAGAGAAAGAAATACTGTAGTTTTTAGGTAAAATAGAAAACAAAAGAAGAACATTGTTCAGAGTTGACTTTGCATGAGAAGCCAAAGGTGGGTACCCAAGACCTACCTCTTCCATTTTTTATGCTCTTCACTAGGGGTGGAAACGAGCCGAGCCGAGCTCGAGAGCTCGAGCTCGGCTCGTTTATATTTTAGAAAGCTCGAGCTCGAGCTCGGCTCGGTTCGAGCCTGAAGATTTGAGCTCGAGCTCGGCTCGTGTTATGATATATAAAGCTCGAGCTCGGCTCGTTTGTGTAGACTCTAGAGCTCGTTAATGGGCTCGGCTAGTTTGTCCACCGTTAACACAATGACAAAGTGTTCAATGAATGAGCAATGAACTAGAATAATCAACACTAGACCAGTCGATCTTAATGTTCGAAGATCTTAAGATTTCCAATAACTAACTTCGTAACATACATATTCCAAACTTGAAAAGATTTACATATGCAAAAACATAAAAGATATCTATCTCCAAGCGAGATAAATAACTTATTGATACATCTTGTACTCCGTGACACTATTTACGTTGCTCCTACAATCACCTTCAACAAAATGAAAACCCATTCAAAGACACAAGATCCATAGCAAGTAAACACAAAAGGTATCAAAACCCATTCAAAGACACAAGATCCGTAACACTAGCTTGTTTTTATTATGTGGGCGTGGAGGGATGTGCCTCCGAGGATGTTTTTGTGGAGAGTATGTTCTAGGATTTGTGTAAAGATTGATGTGTAAAGTGTTGTTGTCATGAGTTTTTGTTTTCTTGGAGATGAGGTGCTACCATTGTTTTGTAGATAAGAAAAGAGGATCTCAGAACATTGAATTATTGATGAACAGACGTGGGAACTAGATTTGTCTGTGTGAGGTTCGAGAATGTTTAGTGTGAGGCTCGAGAAAGAGTATAAATCTAATTGTTTTGGTCAAGGGTTCCCTTTTGGTCAACCTAAATACATAAACATGCGTATTTTATATGTATAAATACATGAAATATATTAAAGCTCGTTTAGGCTCGCGAGCCTATCCGAGCTTTATAAATAAAGCTCGGGCTCGAGCTCGATTATTAAATGAGCTTTAATTTAGGCTCGAGCTCGGGCTCGAGCTCGTTTAAGCTCGACTCGTTCGAGCTTTTTACCGATCCGATCCCGAGCTTTTCACGAGCGGCTCGGCTCGTTTCCACCCCTACTCTTCACAAGCAAACCCTATAAAACAACACACAAAAAACAAAAATAAAAAGAGTAAATTAAATAACACTAGATTAATCGTTTTCCTTGACATATAAAAATAACAAAATTTAGGGTTTTGTTAACCACAACCTATAAGGGTTTGTTAAACATATCTTAATTAAAAAAATTTAATTAAATGAACTAATATATTCCATAATTATACATATTTTTTCTTTTTTTACATGAAACGTGATGTTAAACTTGAAATCTTTAGTGCTCATTTAATTCAAAAATTTTAATTAATGTATGTTTAAACACAACCCCATGAGTTGTGTTTAATAAAATCCTAAAATTTATACTAAAATATTTATGGTAATTCTATATAGGGCTAATAACCTATTAAAGTACTATAGTTGTCAAAAATGACAGTTTTGCATAGCGAACTAAAAAAAATAACTCTTTTAGACATTAATGTTGATATTTTTGTCTTTTCTTTAAGTATTATGACCATTTTACCCATCGAAAAATATTTCAAAAAAACAAAAAAAATTTCAGAAAATTTAAATCTAAAAAATAAAAATAAAAATCGCATGTCACAAGAAAAATTTCTAAAATAAATTATTTCAGAAAAAAATTCAAAAAAAGTAAGAATTTGTAAAAATAATTCAGAAAAATTTTTATACGTTTTACTCCGTTTTTATACGTTTTCACATGTTTTTTATTCACTTTTGATTATTTTTTTTTGTCACAAGTGAATTTTTTTTATCGAAATTTTTTTATTACAAAATATTAAAAAAAAAATTCAAAATTTTTTCACGTGTCATAAAAAAAATACTAAAAAAACACATTTAAGAAAAAAAAAGTATTTCGAAAAAAAATTCAGAAAAAAATTTGGAACAAAAATTTCGAAAAAAAAGTACTTCAAAAAAAAATTCAAAAAAATTATTTTAGAAAAAAACATTTCGAAATAAAAGTATTTCAAAAAAAATTTAGAAAGGGTAAAATGGTCATAATACTTAAAGAAAGACAAAAATGTCAACATTAATGTCTAAGAGAGTTATTTTTTTAGTTCGCTACGCAAAACTGTCATTTTTGACAACTATAGTGCTTTAAAAGGTTATTAGCCCTTCTATATATAATGGAAAATAAAAAAGGAATAAAAAAACACTAGATATTTGTTATATTGATTTTGGGCTATAATTCTCATAACTTTTGTCTTGTATTTTTGTTGTTAATGTTAGAGTTTCATTAATCGAGTTAATTATCACATGTTAAGATATATGTCCGTTAGGATTAAATGAAAACTATAATTAATATAAAAACGATAAAAAGAGTTTACAACCACAATTTTTAGATACACTCATAAAAATGAATGCGTATTCTTATTATCTCTCATTTTTTATTTGAAATTTGTAGATGAAATTTCCTCTCACTATTTTCATTTTAATAATTATTTTCACTAGATCCTTTTCATATATGTCCGTTGATTATCAACATTTTGCAAAGACACATAATCTATTACTGTAGTTTATTTGCACTAGCTCCTTGCTTGAGTACGATTTTATGATACTAGCATATATGCAGTTGAAAAAAAAAGAGTTGTTTCATCAATGTTTTGCAAAGATACATGCTTCATTCATTTAAAGAATATAACATTCTTTGTTTATCTTAAAACAAATATATTATATAATCAAATTAGACATTTCAATGCCGATAAAGACTTAGGATTGAACATACACCACTTTTTACTTACTAATCACGGATATACGGGAATGATCAATTCTCGTCCATTCAAAAAGTCTTCTTGCGTTAGTCGTTAAAGCCTATATATCGGCAAGTTTGGCGTATTATCGTCTAGTATATACTAGTTATAATACCTGTGCACGCACAGGATTTTGACAAAAAAAATAATTTTGTATTAATGTTGAATATTGCGTCTTTAAAAGTAATTACAAATAATTATATACATATGCACGAGTTTTTTATTATCCATTAATATCCATTAGAATTTTGTATAATCAAATTCTTTAAAAAATTTTGTTAAATAACTCAAGATTCAACTATATTTAGCTGATATAGTTGTTGATTTTTCTATTTAAATTTCACTACTGATATTATGATGTGCACAAGATGCGAGTTTAGTTGCACATAATAAACGTTGATGAAATTATAATATACTCCTTAAAGTTTTTAAAAAAATGTTTTTTCTACATATCCTTATATAAATAAATAAAAATTACATGAGTAATTGTTATAAGCACGTACAACCACGTTTTTTTCATATTACAATAGCTCGTTCTTACAATTTGATAATTATATTCTCGTTTTCAATAATTTAGCCGTATTTAATATTCAAATTCGTGTCCACATTTGTCATACTTTTAATATGAAGTAAATGAATCCTTAGTAAACATATATAATAAAAAAAATGATATTTATAATCTTATGTATATTTATATGCTGGAGTTTTAAAACAACATATATATTATATTTTTAATTTATAAACTATAAGGGGTATAAAGTATAAGGGGGTATTTGTTTAATTTTCAAAATTATTAAAAAATATGAAAAATTATAATATTACACTTAACTCTATACAATTTTAAAAATTTTAACCACTAAAGTTTTATTAATTACCCCCTCTTTTTTTAAGTTTTTGTTTTCACAAATTTGACACATATGTTTTTATGTGTTTTTCTTCTCAACTAAATTGCTCCACCAAATTAATTAAAGGTTGACAAAAATCAATTTAATTTTGACTTTTATTAACCAATCACATCACACGATTTTGCTTACGTGGCGAAATTAAGCTCTCCTATTGGCCCAGTTGTTTTTTCAATAAGAATGAATTGACAAAATCACTCCGAAATAATGTAATTCCTTTATTATATAAAAGATTAGCTCGTTTTACTATGTTACGTCTTCCACAATACACATATTGATATTAAATCATCAAACTTCGCAAAACAACTTATATATAGCAAACCCTATAGATTAGTCGGTCAATAGATTAATCGATACAAAAGTAACATTATTTACAGTACTGGATCCATATTAATCGATACAAGGTAACAAGGTAACAAGTAACAACGAATATAATGTTATATAGTATGATAATTTAGAGAAACAGGTGGTGAGCGATCTTGATTGCAAAAAGCATGTAGTAATATGTTTGGACGGCTGTGATTTTGTTGCCTCAAGAAGCTCGTGATAAGTTCACAAAAAAGATTTGCATGGAAGTTGTAAAGCATGTTAAACCAACTCGTATTAATGACACCCACACGAACAAAAAGAATTGTTGTCTATCTTTTATTTTTAGAATTTGTACTCTGTGAAATTCAAGTGAATACGAAAACAAATGACACGTAGGTGATTTTGCATCATGTGTGAAATGAAAAACTATTTATAGTAAGGAATTAATGTATATGAAATTAAATGACACAGTAATTGCTAGTACTATATTAAGTAATATGAAGTCATATATGAGACTTTGTTTCTAAAATTAGAATATCATTAAATTCCTTATTCTTATCACTAGTTGAAAAACTAACAAGTTAATATTAGAAGAATAATTGTTAAAATTTCGATCTTGATTTAAAATTTTTACAATTTTATTATATCATAAAGCAAAAATGATCCTGAAGAATCTTTACGAGATAAGATCTTAATAGTATCCCGATCTTAACCATAGGATCTAAAAATCTCGATCAATCCGATCTTACTTTTTTCAAACCACAAGCTAAAAAGTACAAAATTACATATTAAGTTTTGTAGAATATGAAAAATAAGATGCTAATTATATTAAACACTTGATAAGTATAATTTTGACATATATTCTTATGGTATATGATATATCATAATATGTAGATTTGCATAATTTTACAGCTGCTATTAAGAAAATGACATTATAGTGCAGGTTTTTAAGATCTTGATATAATCTTACGGTCATGATATTGTAAAATAAAAAAGAATCTAAATAAAATCTTGATCTTAAAAAACTTAAGCAGAAATGATATAAATGAAAAGCACGTACATGTGTGTTATGGAAGAAGATCTTCTCAAGTTGAGGATAACTTGATTGATCAAGTTACAATTATTAACCATTAAATCAAATTAAATGGATCAAATTATATCATATTTTTTTGATTTGAGCAATTGAATTTGATCAAATGGTTAATATTTGTCTAACTTGATCAATCAAGTTATCCTCAACTTGAGAGAATTTTTTCCCGTGTGTTATTTCCTTGATTTATGACCTAGGAAAATACCAATAATGACTTATGAAGAATTAGAAGTCCCAACTCCCCTGTAGGGACAAATCCGTGATTATATACCTACTATACCTTGATATCTTAATATTCTAACCTCTTAAAGTCCAAAACGCTGTAGTGCTTGCTAATTTTCTTCTAAGACATATCTCTATGTTAAAAGATAACAAGATGTTTCAAAACAAGTAAATAAATGTTAAAAGATAAAGCTTAAAAGATAAAGCCACTGAGGTTTACCTGCATCGACTCTGAACTATTTAAAATGGTAATTGTTCTAGGATTGTTTGCTTATAATTGTT
Source organism: Chrysanthemum seticuspe (assembly GCA_019973895.1). Lineage (NCBI taxonomy): Eukaryota > Viridiplantae > Streptophyta > Magnoliopsida > Asterales > Asteraceae > Chrysanthemum > Chrysanthemum seticuspe. The sequence continues at coordinate 260,492,441 of BPTQ01000002.1, read as the reverse complement.
TGCTTGCAATGTCTAGTTGAAAACCCAAATAGATAAATAAATTAAAAAATAATAATAAAAAAAGATGTTTCAAAATAAAGGAGTAGACAAGTTAAGTTTTTTTCACGAGTTTAGTAACTTGACCTCAAGCTCATTCGAGTTGAGTTTTAACTAGAACGTGTAATGTTCAAGTTATTATTGAGCTTCTTAAGCTTATAAGACGTATACTTATATTTGTTTTATACAAACTATATATGTATATATCTAGAGGTTAATGTGTCAATATATTAAGTATAAATACTTATTTATAAATGTAAATTTTATAAGTACCTATTTAGAGATTTAAATTTTATTAGTACCTTTATGTAAACCAAGGACTTACAAAACAAAGTCTAATTCCGATATTTCTCGATTCAAATCTGAACTTACATTATTACGGCTCTCTAAGCTCGAGCCGTGCATAATGTTCTTGAGTTGAATTGAGTTTTGTCACAATTCGACATGACTCTAACTTAGTTGCATCCCTGCCCCAAGATACAAACACCAAACTATAAGATGAAGTAAAAAACTCTCTAAAAAACCTAAACACATACTATCGTAACCGTGGTTTTATATGTCATTAATCCGTGGAACTTATAACACGTATAATCACTCAAAGGTGGTCAAGTAGTAAAAAGTTTGTGACTTTCATCATTAAAATATGATAGGTCTTAAGTTCGACCTTGCTTATCAGAAACAACCATAAAGTAGCCATGCCAAATTCACGTATTAAAAGGCTTCACCTGATATGAGTTTGTATGTATTAAGCAATATTAAAAAATTACAATTACTCGAAAAATAATCATCTGCACATAAACTAGACAAAACTATTTCTTAATGGATGAGTGTGACAAAAAAAATTGTTTGAAGCTTAAGAAACGGGTGTCGTTTGTTTTTCGGAGCTTTTACCTCTTCATCTGCAAACTATGTCTGTAGAAGAAGAGGTATATCTAATGTCTTCATCTGCATGCAAGAAGATTATTTATTTTTTGTGCTATTGAATTACTTTTTTTTTTTTTTTTTTTTTTTTTTTTTTTTTTTTTTTGGTGCTATAAATCCTTTTATCATATGGGTCAAATGGATCAAAGGTTTTCTATGTTTTGGTATTTTTTTTTTTGTGTTACTAAAGTAAGGGTGAAAACGTAAAAAAACGGGCGAAAGCGTAAAAAAAACATACGGAAATATAAAAGAACGGATGAAAATGTAAAAAAACAGACGAAACGTAAAAAAGTTGTAAGATATTGAGAAAGAGATGTAGGGTTTGTGAAAGAAGTGGTAAGAAGTGAAAAATTAATGTCTGAAATTTATAAGTGAAAAGAAGCACTTATTTATGCAGAAAAACAAACAGAAAACCTCTGCCCTCCAGCAAACAAAATAAGTGAAAAGAAGAAAAAAATGCTTATTGTAAAAAAACACACGACACCACTTGAATCTAGAATCTTAAGTTTCTACCAGTGATACATTGCATGAATTGAAATATTCTACCAACTCCCAAACTAACTTGTGGAATTTCTCAAAACATGCTAGGACAAAAATAATTGACAATTTAAGGAAAACAAAACATATGTAACAGTCAGTTAATTAACCATTATACAAAATCGTAATAGTAATAAAACATGTATATATGCTAAGTAAAATTCTCAAGTTTTTATCATAAACTTCATATACTTATACATATTCACATTATTGTTGAATTTTATGTAATATGATGGACTCAATACACGTAACAAGATCTTTTGGCATATTACCATCACGGATGATATATGTCTTATGACTTTGTTAAGTGTTGCTCGTCGATCCCCATTTGAATATCTACATTGAGCCGAACAAAGGAATGTGAATCCGTCACTTTAGCGGATAGTAAGATGTCTCAAAAGTAGGGTCCACGTGTATATCGTCACTAAACTTGTATCAAAACGATGTAGTGTCAATTTTCGATGTAGCAAGCGTATAGCATACATGCAAAATTGTTCCCGATATACATATGTACACTCAAGTTCAACACATACATTAGCCCAATACACTTTCAAAACAGATATAAAACCTCTTAGCTTCTAGCTTTTTTTATCTACATTTTTTAGAACGATCTTTAATTGATAAAACCTAGTAAGTAGCTAGTAAAATGAAGTTACAACAAGTTCACATAAGAGTTAAAATCCATTCTAAACAAACGGGATTTACACTCATGTCACAAATCCATTTTACCTATTATCTAAAAATTTCTTATGAAATGTTATCAAACTAATTAAATACTTTAATGATCAAAATGTCCCATCCATATGAATAAATAGAATTCACATGCATCATCCATTATTTATTTTCATTTTTGCATATATTATATATACACATACACACATAGAGAGAGGGTCAAATTTTCTAGGGCAATGTATTTTTTCTTTCCAATTCTAGCAACTTTTGCTTGCTAGTAGAAATCAGCTAAGCAAGCTGTTATATATTTTCCTTAGAATAAGTTCCAACTACTTGTCCTCTCACCTTTTGTATGTGTGTTTTTGTGTGGAAAACATCAAAGTATATATCATTTTAGCACCACACAAGCTAGCCAAGCAAAAAGTTTTAATCTATATATATTCAACTGTTTGTTGATCTTTTTGCAGTTGATCAAACACCCAAAACAGAAATGAATAAAAGTAGCACCTTTTGTGAAAAAGATGCTCAAAAAGATTACCCCACAAAGCAAAACCCTAGTTTTCCTGATGCTGATCAACATGAAAATGTTTATATCGGCGACGATGATGATTACGATGGTGATGAATCAGAAGAGGTTGACCACAACTCTAGTGGTGGTAGTAGTAGACACAAAAATGGATCGTCATCAAGCAATAGCACGGTTGAGGAGACTAGTGAAAAGAAGGCTAGTGGTTCAGGATCGGTTAGGCCATATGTTCGCTCTAAGAACCCGAGGCTCAGATGGACACCTGATCTTCATCTACGATTTGTTCAAGCTATTGAACGATTGGGAGGTCAAGAAAGTTAGTGCAAATAACTTCATTTTTCTTTTATTCATGTGCTTGCTTGATTTAATTGTTTAAATTTGTGATTTAATTACAATATATGTTCATACATGTTTTTACATAGTTAATCAATGGTTAATTAATGTTTAACTTTGAGTTTGATGGTGTAGGAGCTACACCTAAATTAGTTCTTCAACTAATGAATATAAAAGGCCTTAGTATTTCTCATGTCAAGAGCCATCTCCAGGTACTAATTTGATTCATTCAAGTAAATTATATTATATAGTGCAACAATAATCAATGTTCTATTTTCTGTTAAGAATATAAATATATATTTTTTTATAATTCGAGTTCTTGATTTGTTTCATTCAGATGTTTAGGAGCAAGAAGTTTGATGATCCTAATCAAGGTATAGTAAAACTTCAAATTCATGGTTTAAAATTTACTTTGAATTGCAATTAGGGTTTCTTAAATGAACTTAAGATTGAAACCATATATGCCGTATATAGTTAATTTAAATTGTGATTTACTTAATGTTGGAAAACACTCGGACGACATCAAATCAGGGTTTTTAAACAGAGTCCAACGAGTTATGCATAGCAATGTTATGACACCTAGATCTACAAACGTAGTTTTTACAAGAATTGGCTTTGCAATTCAAAAAGGGCTAGCGGCGCAGCTTGTTGCTCGTTTGTCCTGCACCTCTATGTAAATCGAAAGAATAAACTTTTGACATTGTATGGCCATCCTAGTGGTTTTTTAATCAGGGTTAAGTTTCATATTCGATAATCTGAAAGTGATAACGAGTTTCTTGTTTTTCTTCTTCTTTCAGAACAAGGGATTCTTAGTGAGGGTGATGATCATCATATTTTCCATCTAAGCCAACTTCCGATGCTCCAAAGCTATAATCAAAGTTCACTTTCTAAGTTTAGGTATCGTTTATACGTCATTACTTCTGACTTTTTAATTATGAGATACATAAATTAATTATGATCAACATTGAAGCTACTTCTTTGCATTAATGCTAGAACTATAACAAATGCATCTATCGTCATCCTTTGCATCACGGAAGCACCAATTAAAAGAAACTGAATCTGTTTTATTGTTGTACGTTTTTCCATTTTTAGATACCAAGATGGTTTATGGAGTCCACAAGCAAGCATAAACTATAACCCTTTCGTAGGCGGATTAAGACAGGGAGTTTATGGTTCAATGGTGGAGAGGATTCTTGCAAGGAACAACTTCGGAAATGATCATTCAAGTTTCAAGCAAGAACACACTAGTTGGAGAAGCGTACAAAGCAATCATGTTGAGGAATCCAAAATGGGATTACTCAAGAACAACATTGATGGGTTATCAATGCTTAATCAACTTCGAAGAAATAACATTTTGATGGACAATAAGGTGATCATCAAAGACCGAGAGCAAGAGAAAAGGGTACTCAAAAGAAAGGAGACTGATCAAGAATCCAAACATCTTGATTTAAATCTCTCTTTAGAAATCAAGATCCCAAAACAGGATATTACGAATGGCAAAAAAGGAAAAGAGGAGTTTGATGAAAACGATTTATCGTTATCCTTGTTTTCTCCAATTACTAATTCGAATTCTAGTAGCATTTCAAGATCAAAGCATGCAAAAACAATGGACAGTAGTGGTGCATCTCTTGATCTGACTTTGTGATAAAAGACAAAGATTAAGTGAGATATTGAAGGTGTACTTTTGTCCAGCAAACAATGCATAGATTAAATTACTTCCTTTTGTTGTTTGCCAGAGTACGTGTACATGTCAGACAGTACTCAGACTTTGTGTTTTTTCAGCATCTTAGTTTTCATCCAAAGTTCTAGTAAACTATAGGCACATGTTGGTAGATAGTTTTTTTGTCTTGTATGAATGCATCTTGAACTTATAATTTAGTTCACTTTGTTAAGCATTTGTATTTTTACTGTCAACTAATGTGTATATTGGTTGTATTTGTTTTCTCTTTGAGCTCTTGGTATGGTGACCAAAATCCCGTTTTATCCACTCCACGTCAAAATGACACCGAGAATAACACTGAACCACATTTACACACACTTATAACACTGAAAAATGGACACAGTAAAACATACTCAAAACACACACTAAGCAGGATGTAAACTGAGGATGACTTCGAGAGGGGTGTGAGATGACAGTAAGTGTGACGCTTGCATATCTAAAGCTCTTAGGATGTCAAAATGTCACTGAAAATAGCTTAGTTAAATTGGATTTTGAAACTATAATTAGTTGTTTACTTGTTTATATACTGATGATCAACTGTTGTTTACTAAACAACTTCACATAATGGAATCATATATCCACGATTCCATGAACATAAAACTTGAACTGAGATCTGGTTGATATCATAAAATTTATGTCATTGTTCAGTAAGCATACTAGCTAGACTGGCCGGTTAAGACTGTCTTAAAGCAATCCCAATGTTTCGAATTTATTTTGTATACTGTTTGATGAATTACTAGAAATATTTAGTAGGTCCGTGGAGTTGTAGTAGACAAGAACAGTGAGATTCATGGTGATCGATGGTGCAATTTGCATGGCAGCTGGATGAACGAATATTTTTTAGGTTTCATCACTGTGTTAGTATAAAATTTAACATCTTGTCAGAGTTTTGTTTTATTGATCAATATTATTTTTAATTAAACCATTGGTCTCCCCCCTTCCACCACCCAGTATATTTTATCTGCATCTAATCCGGTGGTGGACCAAGTTGCAGATGTCCTCGGGTGCATTTCATAAGATTAAAGTGTAAGGTTTTATGAATACATAACAATTATAAAATATAAACATCATCAAAGCAAATAGTGAAAGTAAGTAGGATTTAAATACATGTAAACTAATTAATCGAATAAAAAATATATGCGTACCTTTTATCAATCCATGCAATTAGGGTTTATGAAAACCTCAAATTAGGATCAAGAATCAAGAGACCCTATACCCCAAAAATTAGGGTTTATACAAATCGACCAAACCCTAGTCGATCACCAAGAATTACCCAAACACAAATGTATTTGCCCTTCGTTCTTGTACACACATACTACAATCGAATCAACACGAAAAGCTGGATACTTGAATCACAAACAACCAAAACACTTAAGTTGAGCTAGAAGAAATCGATCCCTATAGGATATAGGGGTGTTCGACCGGTTCTATCACACAAGAGGAAAAAGAAGAAGAGAAGTTAGGGTTATTAGGGATTGAATATTCAGAATAATGAATACAAGAGGCCTTGTACTTATACTATTTTAATACTTGGTCTCCATGTTAGGGTTGGACTTCCCATAATACCCATTCGACCGGTTTTAGTATTCCAATGGGATTCTAGAACCTTCCCGACTTCTATTTTCATCTCTAGTCCTTTAACTTAATATTAAACGACCGTTAACCAAACCTCGTTAAATACTAACTCTCGTTAAGTGTTTTATTCGTGATTAAATAATTAAACATAACATTTTATATATTAATTATTATAACATTAATTCTCATACGTAATGTGTGCAATCCCGAAATCTCGTGTTCGAATCCGGTCATACGTATATTGGTTTATATCCATAACCTTTTCAGTTCCCACTTGGATATATCTTAATATAGTAATGACATTGGTTTAGTCTAGCTTAACACGTCAATGCCTCCAGATCAAACCGAGTACTGTTTTCTGGAAAAACCATTTAATGATTCATCATTATACTTATCCTTTTGCTTCTAATACTTTATTAACTGTGAATATGGATCGAGTCATTTCACAAGTTAATATTTTGTTTCTCGATGTATCTGATTGAACAAGATTACCAAATCATCTCAACGTATTCCAGATAGATCTTGGAAAAGGCCTTACAAACATCTTGTCAACCCTACGAGGGGCCTAAACAGTATTACGCTTTGAAATAAATTAAAATGAACAAATTCTCTTGACTACAAGATATAACTCATGAACTTTGCAACACTTCTGAAAATAGCCATTATAACCACCTTTTACGGATAGCGTTAGACTAATTCACACAAGTGTACTACATTTATAACAATTATCTGATATCTCAAGTCTGAGGATAAATATCCATGATTTACTTAATGACAATGATCCATAAAGCACAATCATGTTAAGTTGGGATATGTCATATATTCAATTCATTGAATATCATGTGAATTTGACATGTCTCACGCATCAATATACTTTATGTATATTCTACCAAAACTCAGATTTTGTTTAATTCAATGACATTCCCACATCTTGATCAACAACGGACTTTTAGAATAACATAAGTTATTCACGGATTAAACATGCAAATATAGGATATAATACTGTATTAAGAAAATGAAAATAAACATAACCAATATTTTATTTTATTTAAATAATATTTGTTCAAAACATCCCTTATCCAAATACTAAATAGATCAATGCATGATAATACTGGTTAATGAATTATGTCTCAAGTAATGACAATCATACTTGTTGACAAGGCATAATTTCAACTAACTTTGATCTATCGGAATTTTGAAAATACTTATTTCAAGAATTCAACTAGTGAAGTTCTTGTATGTGTGCATTCAAAATATCTTGATATTGCCACATAATATTCCATAAAGTGTGTGACATCATCAACTACCAATTTATGACAATCAAACTTTCAAACACTTTAAAGTTTAAAGTATTCTTATTCTTTAATATATAATGCAACTATGCTCTTAGTTGAGCACAACTAGTTCACATGGCCATCAAGAAGGATGAAATCCTACCATGACTAGTATTGAGTGTCTTCTCAATTATACCAGCATCATTGTATACAAACAACAATATGCTCTTTAAAATCTCCTTAAATTTCAATATCTAAAGTGTAATGTTTTGATGCCTTTCAAACGTTCAAGTTTGTTGGGTATGACAATTTTCACAACTATTGGCATATTGTTCATCCATAGAATCTGGGAGCAACTCCAGGCTGAGGAATGTAATTCTAAATTCAAACATATTCTATTAGAATATTCATTACACCAGTTATCTAATAACTTCATTAGATATCAATGTTGTCAAATCATCTTGCCTTCAAGCATGATACAACAATAACATGATGTACATGAAAAATCCTTGTGTCAAACTAAGATTTCATTCATGTTCCACATATTCATTTTTCAAATGATATATCATGTTCTATATTAGATTCATTTATTTGATACCGCACATGTTTACTAACAATAAACATATACTCCAAGGTTGTAAGTCTTATTTTATAAATCTTTCAAGTGAAGTTACATTCCAAACTAAAACTTAACATTTAGCTTAGATGGAATGTTACTATCCACAACATATAAGATTTTAGGAAAATAAACATAATACTCCTATTAGCTTTCAGGAATGCTTAGAAATTATCTTATTTTAATTTTAAACCAAAACTTGGATTTAATAGTTAAACATAAGAATCGTCTCCTAGATGCATGCATATATCCATTCATAGATTCTTGCAGCTTGTACATTTCCAAAGATTATGTGAATTCATAAAACACCTTAGTATTACTTATCGTCATCGCAAAAGCAATCACACAAGAAAGAGTTTCAATATTCCATTGTCATTTTTTATATCAATGAAAATAAGTATGACAATTATAATCATTATATATTTAATGTGCCAAGGAAAGAATACTCAATTACAATTAATTGCTTAAGTGTGATTAACAGTCTTGTCACATGCATTAAATATGTGTACAATATTGTCCATATGATTTCTACACAAAGATTTAAACCACTAGGGTTTTCCTTCTTTTGAAAAAACTCATCTTTATTAAGATAAATCAAGTTTCCAAAGTTGATTATCTTTATGGACAACATCTTAACATTCATAGTATGAATAATTTATCACAATTCAATATTAGGTAATATATCATTCTGATTAACAGGTTTACCATGATCATGTAATTTATATTTTTCATCATATCAAATATCTAAGATATCCTTGCGGATCTATGAATGAGAATTCCATCATCTTGAGGTCTATCATTTACATGTTTTGCCTCATCATGTTATTCACTTGTGTGTTTTAGAAGATTATGTGTTTTGTAATTGTAATTTAATCTCTTCAAAACAAAACTCCCACTTGCTTTTGTAATTTAAAGACTATTTATAAAGGGTGAAAACTAAAGATACGCAATGTACTTTTTCAAAAAAACACATCTACGCAATGTACTTTGTTAAGGGTCAAAGCTAGCTAACATACTTTCAAATTTTTTTCGATCTAGCTAATATGACATGTTGGTAGTAGGTTACCAGGTCACCTTTGATAAAAATTTGCGCAGTTAGTCCTTACATGATAACGACCGTTAAAAAAAAAAAAAATTAAAAACGTAATTTTTTTTTTAAAAAAAACGTAAATTTTTTTTTTTAAAAACGTAAAATTTTTTTAAAAAAAAAAACGTAAATTTTTTTAAAAAAAAAAAGAACGTAAAATTTAAAATTTTTTTTTTAAATTAATTTTTTTTTAAAAAGACGTAAATTTAAAAAAAAAAAAAAACGTAAAATTTTTAAAATTTTTTTTTAAAAAAAAAACGTAAATTTTTTTTTTTAAAGTTTTTTTTTAAAAGTATTTTTTTTATTTTTTTTTTATTATTTTTTATTTTTTTTAACGGTCGTTATTATCTAGCTAACGGTCGTTATCATGTAAGGACTAACTGCGCAAATTTTATCAAATGTGACCTAGTAACCTACTACCAACAGGTTATATTAGCTAGATCCAAAAATATTTGAAAGTATGTTAGCTAGCTTTGACCCTTAACAAAGTATATTGCGTAGATGTGTTTTTTTAAAAAGTACGTTGCGTATCTTTAGCTTTCACCAATCTATAAATACTTTAGCAATTAGAACAATACTAAATTGTTTTCTTTTGGTATATTACAAAACACATTGACAGTTCGTAAATCTTGTTCGTTAATAACCTACTCCATAAGTAGTTTTAACAAATCAAACTTCAATATAAGACTCAATGTGAATCATCACATTCCATACTAAAATGGTGTATTATTAATCTTTTAGGTTTGAGTTTTATTAAGTATATCCAATCAATACTCAATTTTCTAACCTTGATAACTTTTGAAAGAAAAGAAGATATAGTTATCTTGAATCAAACAATATAACAAATGTTTGATTCTTCTAACTGAACATTCAATATACATAAAGTATTTCATTAGAATTAATATTGTAAGACAATCTAACAATATGTAAAATAAACATATTCCTTTTGTCTTACCTATTTACCAACCAAATCATCTTAATGGTAAAATAAAATACCAAGTCAATTGCATGCTTTATAACACAAGTACTTTTGATAAAGTCACTTCATGTCCATGTCTCAACAAGAAAACATAAACAGTTATAATCCCATTATACTTTATAAGTCATTTACCAATGACTTTATGTCTCAATAAGAAGACATAATAAGTTAACGTATTACTTTATATTATAAGTCTTGTAATAATGAAAAGACTTCATGTTTGTGACTTTACAAAGAAACACATAAACATTTATAATTTAAAGTAATGATGAACACCACATCTTGGTTTCAGTTAATTTATTTTCAAGTTAATATACTACTCCATCTATATATGTCATTCTAAAAATACATAAATATTTAAATTAAAATAGTATTAGATTACTTTATTTATTTATGTCACTCCATGAAGTGTCTAACTTAAGAAACTGCAAAAGCAACCACGCTCGATCTCACAACAAGTGGAGATTTACCTTGAGCTTACAATCTAGCTAAGATCTCACTTAACCTAAATTGTAACTTCAAGTGTTTCTATAATTTGGATGACATAAGACATAAAAGTAGTCTATATTATAATCTTGACACATGTTCTTTAAACAAGAAAATCTTATTAGAAAGTCAATCTTTTGCGATCTAGAGAATACATGAATCACATTATTATGTGTTATTCCTTTGCACACAATAAATACTTCTCCAACTTGTGCATCGAACAACATAATGTAGAAGATAAACACCATGACATTCGTCTGTTTATGTGAGCAATATGATAGTGTCATAGATATATAATGTCACACCCCCAAATTACCTGTTTTGCAGCTGAATGGAATTCCTGGGGGATGACTGTCATAGCATCAAAGTTATAGTTATATTGAACGACCTAAAGTGTCGTTTGGAAAACACATCGTTTGATTTATTAAAACAATCAGACTTTACAAATTATAGGTCCCAAATGAAAATCAATTTGTGCGGAAATAAGTTTGTTACAAGCCAAACGATGTTTTAAAATGCATAAATCCCATGTGTGACGCGTCGTCACCACGACTCTATGATAAGTCCAAATGCATGCCATGAAGTGAATGCCGTAGATACCTGAGATAAAACATGCTAAAAGTGTCAACACAATGGTTGAGTGAGTTCATAGAGTTTGGTTAACAAGTAAAGCTTTTAAAGAGCGTTCATGCAACAAAGGCAAAGTTTTTGGTCATATTGAATAGTACACAAAGCAAAGGCATCGTAAATCCACTCAGTTCCAAGTTCCGCTCATACAAAACTTGCAACCTGTGTGTTCACGATCCACTGCCAAAATATGTATAGTTTATGTTCATGCACACGTTGCCAAATGAGTTCACAAAGCAAAGGCATTGCAAATCCACTCAGTTTCAAGTTCCGCCCATACAAAACTTGCAACCTGTGTGTTTACAATCCACTGCTAAAAATAGTATGTCAATCATGTATGCATGTATCATAGTAGTTAAAAGTATCAATGTTTTAAGCATGTAACTAGTGTATTGATCACGTACACGTGCATCAAAACTTATGCAATTAGCCATGAGTCTCCACTCCATCTCTAGAAACCTCAGGTGGGTATGATGCTCACAAGGAAAGTAATAGCATTGGTTCTACTTCATCTTCGAAACCCAATGCGTGTGTTATCCAAGGAGACTTTGTGTTGCTCATAAGGAAAGTAATAGCATTAGTTTTACTTCATCTCCGAAACCCAATGCATGTGTTATCCAAAGAGACTTATCATGCGAACGAGGGGATTTCTCCGTGTATGTTGGGAGACTTTCAAGTTTAGTATAACACAATCAAGTATAATGCAATCAAGTATAAATGCTATCAAGTATTATGCAATCAAGTATAAATGCTATCAAGTATTATGCAATCAAGTATAAAAAGTATAGCGTAGCATAAAAGTGTAAATATTTTGAGTATTTGTATTTGTAAACGCAAGTAGTTGAGCATGTATCTCCCCCAAAAGTGTGTAAACAATTAATAGAAAGTGGGGCTATGAAAACTCACCTGATGCAATGTTTATGATGACAAAAGTAGATACACTGAAATGAGGGGCAATCTCTATCCGAAACCTAATGAATGATATGCTCTAATATAAGTCATGAAACAATGTCGTGCATGCAAATCCATATGATATCCATACCACTTGTGCATTTGAAAATAATGTTTGTCGTCGAAATATATGTTTATGACATCTCGTCATATTATAAAATACTTTACAAGTATTTACGTTGAAACAACCTCCTACGATAGTCGGTTAGTGATTTATCAAGAATTTATAGCTTTTCGTCGCAAAACAATATACCTTGATAATTTGTGAAAGTGACTAAATGACCTCGAAAAGCTAGTCGTAAAATAGTGAATATCGAGTGTTAGGAAACAAACTCAACGGTTTTGGGAAGCTTGTATCATTATCTCAAAGTTTTAGCATTTAAGTTTTCATCATAGAGGTCTCGATCATGGAGAAAAATATAGGTAAAGTATGGTACTTGTGTCCAAAATACTGTTTAAGGTAACTTTCGGCAAAGTTTGAGTGTCAATATTTTATTCGTTACAACTCTGCTTGACGAACGGTTGAACATTTTGGAAAATAGGCTAGGCGAACTTACTTTTACTAGAAGAAATCGTTTCATAAAAAGTAGCCCATCAATGTTAAAAACGGCCCTCAACATGGTCATTCGCGGCCGTAATGTTTGTCTAATAGAAAATATATTAATGTTGCTTATATAATAAAGTTACGGCAACTTTGTTAAATCGCGTGTAATTTAATCGTTACAAGTCCGTTTTCCACGTTTTATATGTCCTTATCTTCGTATTAAAGTATACTAATATATATTTGATAAGTCGACACATTTTATAACGCTTAAGACTCATTTTTGACTCGTAAAACGTTGAGAATACATGCTGAATTTTCTGAAACAAATAGTTTTCGTCGTCAAACTTCAAAATAGCATAACTTCTTCGTTATAACTCCGTTTTAACCCATTCAAGCGGCTACGTTTTCGTTTTAAAGTATATTTTCTGAATATATAGCCCAAAATATTTTATAAACTGTCGGATTTTCCAGATTTCACAAATAAGATCAGACCCTTAATTATAGTTGTCGAAAATGATTTCTCTCGCGTAAAACTTATTTCAATCACTTCAAACTAACACCGAAGCTATTCTAAACCTACCATACACCTTCTTAGGGTGTCATGGGTTCCTAGACATCACCAAAAGTGATATGTTTCAAGGGATAATTTATAGGATGATGAATATATATTTATAACACTTAAAAACAATAAAAAGTGGTATAGCTATCCATATGACTTGCATATTTTTCTCAAATATGATGAAATGAACATAAAATAAATATGAAAGATGAATATGAACATGAAATGCTTACTAGTAACTTGATGAGGTTTAATGAACAAAGGTTTATCCTAAATACCATAGGTTTTTATTTCAAAACCTTACTTAAGAGTATGCTAAGGTTATGAAAATAACTTGTCTTGAAAAAAATATGATCTTCTTGCTTGGTTCTTGAGAGGGCCGGTTATGGATGAAGAAAAAGAGAGAGATTTTGTTATTTTCCACCTTTTGATAGTGTTTTGTATGTGTAGTTGTAATATATATTATAATAGGTAGGCAAGTATAAGTTGTATTCTTAGATATTTGTACATAAATGGTTGAGTCACCCTTGGGTGGTCGACATATATAAAAGAAAAAGACCAAATGCATTTTGTTATAGTTAAATACATATAGGTAGAAGTAAAGTGTAGTTAGTTAAGAATTATTAGTAACTTGTGTATTTATTTAAGCATTTATGGTAGCGTTAGCTAAAAATAAATTTTAATAGATCAAAATAGAATATATTGAAGTCATAAAAATCAAAAAATACATTTCTTACAAAAATTGAGTGAATAAATATTTATCGTGTTGAATTTACGAAAACCGTCGTAAATATTTATACTTAACAATTTATATACAAAATAAATTGAAAACATCGGGTAACTAATAATATAATTTTTATAGTCTTAAAATGAGTATAAAAATATATTAGGATTATTTTTGGAAGTGTCGGATCAAATGTTCAAATAATGTTTACGCGATAGCGTTTATTTAATAAGAAAATAAACTTTTAATGTAAAATGCAAAACCCATGCATAAATTGATATGAAATGATGTTACTAATGATGTGTAGACTAAATCTAGTCTATATGAAATGTCCTGAAATTACGAGTTGTCACATTCGCCCACCCAAAAAGGAATTCAGTCCCTGAATTCAGTTCGTGTTGGTCTCTCCGGTTTAGGGTTTGATGTGGCAAACTTTCCCATTCTCGAGCAAAACCCTCAAAAGACTTTTAGGTAATCGATTTTTACTTAATCCCACAACTCATCAAACAAGAACTGTCATACGATTAGGCTAAATCGGTTTGAGCAACAACTTGTTTCTAGCTTGATCTTTGCAACTCATCAAACAAGAACTGTCGCTCGGATCAAACTGGAAACAAGTGGTTTGAAGAAAATCTTTTGAAAATTTGGCTCGATTACGGAATTGCTTACACATATGAGACTACTACTCCCTTCATTGCATGATTCTTCCTGAATTAGACATAGGTGATCAGGCTATGTATAATTTAGGAGTAACTATGCAATGCTTGGACTAATCAACTCATATGATGTTTGGTGTTAAGTCATAAACCCGCATGTATAATGAGTATGCACTTATAATGATATGATGAGATGCTATGATGATGTAGTTATAGTCTAGGGTCAATGATACAACCTAGTTCTCTATAACCGATGCTCTGATACCAATCTGTCACACCCCCAAATTACCTGTTTTGCAGCGGAATGGAATTCCTGGGGGATGACTGTCATAGCATCAAAGTTATAGTTATATTGAACGACCTAAAGTGTCGTTTGGAAAACACATCGTTTGATTTATTAAAACAATCAGAGTTTACAAATTATAGGTCCCAAATGAAAATCAATTTGTGCGGAAATAAGTTTGTTACAAGCCAAACGATGTTTTAAAATGCATAAATCCCATGTGTGATGCGTCGTCACCACGACTCTATGATAAGTCCAAATGCATGCCATGAAGTGAATGCCGTAGATACCTGAGATAAAACATGCTAAAAGTGTCAACACAATGGTTGAGTGAGTTCATAGAGTTTGGTTAACAAGTAAAGCTTTTAAAGAGCGTTCATGCAACAAAGGCAAAGTTTTTGGTCATATTGAATAGTCCATAAAGCAAAGGCATCGTAAATCTACTCAGTTCCAAGTTCCGCCCATACAAAACTTGCAACCTGTGTGTTCACGATCCACTGCCAAAATATGTATAGTTTATGTTCATGCACACGTTGCCAAATGAGTTCACAAAGCAAAGGCATTGCAAATCCACTCAGTTCCAAGTTCCGCCCATACAAAACTTGCAACCTGTGTGTTTACAATCCACTGCTAAAAATAGTACGTCAATCATGTATGCATGTATCATAGTAGTTAAAAGTATCAATGTTTTAAGTATGTAACTAGTGTATTGATCACGTACACGTGCATCAAAACTTATGCAATTAGCCATGAGTCTCCACTCCATCTCTAGAAACCTCAGGTGGGTATGATGCTCACAAGGAAAGTAATAGCATTGGTTCTACTTCATCTTCGAAACCCAATGCGTGTGTTATCCAAGGAGACTTTGTGTTGCTCATAAGGAAAGTAATAGCATTAGTTTTACTTCATCTCCGAAACCCAATGCATGTGTTATCCAAAGAGACTTATCATGCGAACGAGGGGATTTCTCCGTGTATGTTGGGAGACTTTCAAGTTTAGTATAACACAATCAAGTATAATGCAATCAAGTATAAATGCTATCAAGTATTATGCAATCAAGTATAAATGCTATCAAGTATTATAAAATCAAGTATAAAATGTATAGCATAGCATAAAAGTGTAAATGTTTTGAGTATTTGTATTTGTAAACGCAAGTAGTTGAGCATGTATCTCCCCCAAAAGTTTGTAAACAATTAATAGAAAGTAGGGCTATGAAAACTCACCTGATGCAATGTTTATGATGACAAAAGTAGATACACTGAAATGAGGTGCAATCTCTATCCGCAACCTAATGAATGATATGCTCTAATATAAGTCATGAAACAATGTCGTGCATGCAAATCCATATGATATCCATACCACTTGTGCATTTGAAAATAATGTTTGTCGTCGAAATACATGTTTATGACATCTCGTCATAATATAAAATACTTTACAAGTATTTACGTTGAAACAACCTCCTACGATAGTCGTTTAGTGATTTATCAAGAATTTATAGCTTTTCGTCGCAAAACAATATACTTTGATAATTTGTGAAAGTGACTAAATGACCTCGAAAAGCTAGTCGTAAAATAGTGAATATCGAGTGTTAGGAAACAAACTCAACGGTTTTGGGAAGCTTGTATCATTATCTCAAAGTTTTAGCATTTAAGTTTTCATCATAGAGGTCTCGATCATTGAGAAAAATATAGGTAAAGTATGGTACTTGTGTCCAAAATACTGTTTAAGGTAACTTTCGGCAAAGTTTGAGTGTCCATATTTTATTCGTTACAACTCTGCTTGACGAACGGTTGAACATTTTGGAAAATAGGCTAGGCGAACTTACTTTTACTAGAAGAAATCGTTTCATAAAAAGTAGCCCATCAATGTTAAAAACGACCCTCAACATGGTCATTCGCGGCCGTAATGTTTGTCTAATAGAAAATATATTAATGTTGCTTATATAATAAAGTTACGGCAAGTTTGTTAAATCGCGTGTAATTTAATCGTTACAAGTCCGTTTTCCACGTTTTATATGTCCTTAGCTTCTTATTAAAGTATACTAATATATATTTGATAAGTCGACACATTTTATAACGCTTAAGGCTCATTTTTGACTCGTAAAAAGTTGAGAATACATGCTGAATTTTCTGAAACAAATAGTTTTCGTCGTCAAACATCAAAATAGCATAACTTCTTCGTTATAACTCCGTTTTAACCCATTCAAGCGGCCACGTTTTCGTTTTAAAGTATATTTTCTGAATATCTAGCCCAAAATATTTTACAAACTGTCGGATTTTCCAGATTTCACAAATAAGATCAGACCCTTAATTATAGTTGTCGAAAATGATTTCTCTCGCGTAAAACTTATTTCAATCACTTCAAACCAACACCGAAGCTATTCTAAACCTACCATACACCTTCTTAGGGTATCATGGGTTCCTAGACATCACCAAAAGTGATATGTTTCAAGGGATAATTTATAGGATGATGAATATATATTTATAACACTTAAAAACAATAAAAAGTGGTATAGCTATCCATATGACTTGCATATTTTTCTCAAATATGATGAAATGAACATAAAATAAATATGAAAGATGAATATGAACATGAAATGCTTACTAGTAACTTGATGAGGTTTAATGAACAAAGGTTTATCCTAAATACCCTAGGTTTTTATTTTAAAACCTTACTTAAGAGTATGCTAAGGTTATGAAAATAACTTGTCTTGAAAAAAATATGATCTTCTTGCTTGGTTCTTGAGAGGGCCGGTTATGGATGAAGAAAAAGAGAGAGATTTTGTTATTTTCCACCTTTTGATAGTGTTTTGTATGTGTAGTTGTAATATATATTATAATAGGTAGGCAAGTATAAGTTGTATTCTTAGATATTTGTACATAAATGGTTGAGTCACCCTTGGGTGGTCGACATATATAAAAGAAAAAGACCAAATGCATTTTGTTATAGTTAAATACATATAGGTAGAAGTAAAGTGTAGTTAGTTAAGAATTATTAGTAACTTATGTATTTATTTAAGCATTTATGGTAGCGTTAGCTAAAAATAAATTTTAATGGATCAAAATAGAATATATTGAAGTCATAAAAATCATAAAAATACATTTCTTACAAAAATTGAGTGAATAAATATTTATCGTGTTGAATTTACGAAAACCGTCGTAAATATTTATACTTAACAATTTATATACAAAATAAATTGAAAACATCGGGTAACTAATAATATAATTTTTATAGTCTTAAAATGAGTATAAAAATATATTAGGATTATTTTTGGAAGTGTCGGATCAAATGTTCAAATAATGTTTACGCGATAGCGTTTATTTAATAAGAAAATAAACTTTTAATGTAAAATGCAAAACCCATGCATAAATTGATATGAAATGATGTTACTAATGATGTGTAGACTAAATCTAGTCTATATGAAATGTCCTGAAATTACGAGTTGTCACATATAAGCATTACAAATAGATGTAGGACCACTTAATTATTAAGGAAACGTTCATAACTATCATTGAGAATATGAATGTCTACATTTTTTAACGTAGTGTATTATTTCAAGAAAATTTAGAAATAATCTGAGTTACTACCAAGATAATAAAGCTTATAGCTCCCACTGAATTAGACAACATTACAATAATGCCTTATTCAGCAATACACCACAATAGTCCCACTGGATTTGACAACATTGTAAGTGTTTCATTAACCAGTGAAAATAGCGTGCTATTACTTTGTTACCCCTTTGTAAGACCATTCATAACAATTACTTAGTTACTAAAAGACTGTATTCTACTCTGTAGATGATGAATCATCCATCAATACTATTAACTTAAAAAATTGAGCGTGCAATTTCTTCGATATTAGGTCGATTATCCCCACAATGGTGTCTAGCACTTTTTAATTGGTCAAAACAAAACAACTAGATAAAATATACTAGTTTGTATTTTACCAATTTTGCGATAATTAGTCTAGCTTTTAATTTTATAACTCATAAAATGTCAAACATGTTCATATAAGAATTCAATCACCAACAGAGGGTAATGAAATCTCTTATGGAAAACAAGGTGTGCAATTTTCTTAATTATTAAAGTTTATTATGAGTTATATATTCAAATTTAGATAATTCTAATGTTCCTATCATACATTTCTCAATCATGAAAAGGAATAAAATTAAGCCTCATTCTTCTTTCAAGGAAAAGAGACTATGTTTGTCTTTTTAGTAAATTTTTCTTGATCAAACATTTGTTTGAAAACAGAACTAGATCAATTTACCAACGCCCAAACCACGTTTACGGTTTAATGTTGCATTAATACAATCAAAAGAATTAACAAAATTCAATTTTTAGTATTTTCGATAATTAAACCTTTCAAGAAATTAAATACCCTTAGTAAATATTCATATTAACCATAGAATTTTTCTTGAAACTAGGACCCAAATTGTCATAGTTTCACCACATCAGTTGATCTGCTAGTGATGAAAGTATTCAACATGCAATTGTCGAACAATAATTGACAAACAATTTTCCAATTCCTAGATAATTATGGGATTTACAATTTTGCCAAACCTTTATGCAAATTTAAGCATGTTTTAACCCATATTATGCCTTAAGTCATAGATCTCACTAACTAACTTAATTAAGTTGTCTAATTTAGAAACTGCAAATTTATTCCTGTTGAGGTCTCGCACAACATGGAGATTTACCTTGTCATTGCAATCCAGCTAAGATCTCACATACCATAAATTGCAACTTCAAGTGCTTCTTATCATTAGATGACATAAACTTAAATTCAAAGGGTACAATTTTTGATGTGTAATCAAAACTTATGTATGAAGAAGCATGCACATATCTTCATAACATAAAATTTATAAAACCTTTACTCATTAGTTTTAAATTCGTTAAGATGAAATCAAAAGAATTTTAATCGAGGCGTGGAGAAACCTGCCACTTTGCCTTAGGAAGCTTCTTACATATAATAGAAATACTTGGTAACTCCAAATATGACGCACAAGTGAGCAGTGAATCAGGTCAGTGCAAAGCATATTACAAACCCTCATCATTCTGGATCACAATTTAATGCGTACCCATCCTAAAACTCCCCACACAGTTTGTCATAATGGATGCGCCGTTCTAGCTATTTGGTACAGTCGCAACCGTCTTTTAAAATTCACGACTTATATCTTAAACACAAATCCAATTTCGCCATTATTTAGTCCGGTTAACTTTCTTTCATAAAAAAATACCCGTTTGGTTACAAACATGTCAAACAGTTATAAACAAAAGTAACAATTAAAATTAACCAACTCAAATAATGCACATATATCATAACAATTAACATATGTGAAAACAAAGGTAAGTGAGCCACATATATTAACTTGGGATTTCACCTACTAAGGTAAGTGAGCCACATATATCGACGAGTTGATTGCGTAAGCCACAGTTAATCATATACCACATAGCACATAATTGATTCATTAGATATATTGAGGTCTTCCCCAATTTAATATATATCAAATGAATTACATGTGAATTTTCTTAACAATTTATCACATAAACATATACTTAATAATTAACAATAAACCATGATCAAACGAGCATGTTCAACCATGGTTTCCACATAACAATTATTCAAGAATCCCAAGATTCGCATAATTATGACACATAACGATTATACATAATTATTCACACAAAAATTACATGCAATCTTAGGGTTTCTACAAGTTTTAACAAAACTAAAACCTAATTAAATAAATTAGGGTTTTTGACCCATAATAAAAAATTAGGGTTTTTAGTTTTTAAAAACCCTAGAAACCATAAACATGTAATAATCACACAAACGTTTAATTCTTATGTGTTCGGTAATTAATTACATAGTATTAACGGCTCATGATGCCATTGCAGGGTTTTATGAATACATAACAATTATAAAACATAAACATCATCAAAGCAAATAGCGGAAGTAAGTAGGATCTAAATACATGTAAACTAATTAACCGAATAAAAAATATATGCGCACCTTTTATCAATCCATGCAATTAGGGTTTATGAAAACCCCAAATTAGGATCAAGAACCAAGAAACCCTAAACCCTAAAATTAGGGTTTATATAAATCGACCAAACCCTAGTCGATCACCAAGAATTACCCAAACACAAATGTATTTTCCCTTCGTACTTGTACACACGTACTACAATTGAATCAACACGAAAAGCTAGGTTCTTGAATCACAAACAACCAAAACACTTAAGTTGAGCTAGAAGAAATCGATCACTATAGGATATAGGGGTGTTTGACCGGTTCTAGCACACAAGAGGAAAAAGAAGAAGAGAAGTTAGGGTTATTAGGGATCGAATATTCAAAATAATGAATACAAGAGGCCCTGTATTTATACTATTCTAATACTTGGTCTCCAAGTTAGGGTTGGACTTCCCATAATACCCATTCAATAGGTTTTAGTATCCCAAGGGGATTCTAGAACCTTCCTGACTTCTATTTTCATATCTAGTCCTTTAACTTAATATTTAACGACCGTTAACCAAACCTCGTTAAATAGCAACTCTCATTAAGTGTATTATTCGTGATTAAATAGTTAAACATAACATTTTATATATTAATTATTATAACATTGATTCTCATACGTAATGTGTGTAATCCCAAAGTCTCGTGTTCGTATGCGGTCATACTGATGAGTGTGTAAATACTCATCATTTTTTGTCAAATCTGAACTGCAAAACGTTTAAAAATGCTCAGAAATGCATCAAAATACTGAAAATATTCCAAAATCGCATTTTATATGTTTCAGATGCAAAATGTTCAAAATCAGATGAAAAATGAGCTAAGTTTGCATAATTGGCAGTTTCAGTCCCCCAAGTTTCTAAAATTGTCAGAAATAGTCCCTGAGTCCTAATTTCAAAAGAAAAATCACCAAAGGTCCTTTTTAAATCATAAGTTGTCAAAATTAGTCCTTTGGTGAAAAATATCAAAAGTTTTGAGAAATTACAAGTTTGGTCCTCCAAGTTTGAAAATTGGCAAAAATGGTCCTTGGAAAATTGGAAAATGTCAAGTTTGGTCCTTGTATTATTAAAACTTGTCACTTATGGTCCCTTGGAACAACTTTGCAATTTGGCAGCTTTGGTCCCTCAAAATTCAGAATTTACACAAAAGGTCCCTATGTTATTATTAAGCCTAAAACCTTTTTGGACCCTTGTCAAAAACCCTTTGGACCCCTGTCATTAACTAATTTGGACCCCCCTTTTATATTAATACCCGGTCAAATGTTGGTCAAACACCCCCTACGCGCCAATAAGTCTCCTTCCCCACTTGTTTCTCTGCAAAACCCAGACAACCCATGCTCCAGCTCATATCTTCCCCTCCTCACACTCCACCTCCACAACACTACAAAGAAATCATTAATTCTTCCCTCCCCAAACACTCAATCTCACTCAACTGCTAAAAACCCATTTCCCGCCAAAATGTGATCTATGGCCAAAATTCACTTAACTGATCCAAGGGTCCTAAATAGAGGTGGGAAAAGCTCAAAACAAGTGGAGAAGCAGTTTGGGTATAAAAAGGAAGCAAAAGGAGATAGAGAAGAGAAGTAGCTAGTTTTATTTTTTTCTTTAATGTCGTTTTTTAATTAAATGTTTTAGTTTAAGTCATAATGATGTAATTTATGTTTCTATGTATCAAACTCAGTTGTTTAATAGTTGCAATCCAGTTTCAAGTGGTAATTCAAGGTTTTAATATCATTTTATGTTTTCAAGCTCACTGTTGAAAAAGTTAATTTCAAATTCCTGTATTAAAGCTTCCAATTAGCTTTGTTTTAGCTCAAATCAGCTTATTTAAGCTTATCAAAGCTTTTTGTAAGCTTATGCATCCATTTCAAGCAATATTGGATCAAGGTCAACAAAAGTCAAACTGGGTGAAATTGGCTTGGTTTTGGAATTTGGGTTGATGCAGCTTGCTTTGGGGTTGGAATAGATTAGGTTAGTGTAAGTGTGGTTTGGTTTTAGCCTGCATACAAGCTGGACCATTGTGAGTGAGTTTCTCATTTTCAAATTTCAAGCCATTTTGCATTTTATGCTTGTCTGTGTATCTGTGGTAACCATTAGTATAAACCTGTTTATATAGCTGTATTTAGGTCATGTAAACTTAATTTGATCAATATAGCAAGGTAGTTCAGTAGCTTAAGTAGTTTAAATTGCATATCAGTGTTTAATAGTGGTGTTTGGATTGTGCATGTAAACTGTTTTAGAGGTTAGTTCTGTGCTTAAGACTTGTTGTTATATGTTTGTTTAGTTCATTTAAGCTCAATTCTGTCTTCATATTGCACTTGCAGCAGCTCAAAGTCAAAATCATTCTCAAACTATCTTAACAGCTTTACTGTTGAGATTTTGTCAAAACAAAATCTCATTTTGTGTTTAAAATACATAGGGATAGATTGCATTACCTTTATTTCATCATAATATATCAACATCAGTCCATAAATTAATCTCAAAGTTGGAAAAAGTCAACTTTCAAGTCTGTCAAATAAAGTCAAAACCTTGAAAAGTCAGTTTTTGGCCAACTAGGGTGAATTTTCTTTGACTCATCTCTGGGCCAAATTTAGTAAAAATTGTGGTTTTAAAATGTTCAACTGGTCTAATTTCTTATGGTGATTTTTGTGTATTTTTGTTAATTTTTTATAACCCTCAAAACTGCTTATCAAAATGGTTCATATGACCTGTGCACAGGTGCTTGAATTGCACAGGTGTTGTGCAGTTCTTGCAGACCTTGCACAGAGCTCATCTTGGCTCACCAAGGTCTGGTCTTTGGTTTAGACATTCTTGGCCAGGTCTAGGTGAGGTTCCTTCTTTTGGTTTTTAGTTTCCAGCTTATTCAAGTGCTTATTCTTTTGCTTAAACCTGGTACCCTCACACTGATTTTAGCTTATTAGCTAAATCATCAAATCTTTGCAGTTGGTTATTCAGAGGATAAGTGTTGTTGTTTTTAGTTGCAATTAGGTAGTTATAGCTTAGTGTAGCTTCTGTATTCAGTTGGTGGGCCTTGGCTTTCATTTGCTTATTTCAAAGTGCTTATCTATAAGCACTTTACCTTGCAGCCTCATTTTCCTTCACACAACCTAATGTTTTTCCATTTTTCCTAGATTCTATATATTGTTTTAGACTTTTCTTGAAATTTTCAGATTTTTCCAAGCCTGTTTGCTATTTTTCTGCATTTAAATCCATTTTTAGCACTTTTTAATTAGCATTTAATACAAAAAATTAAGAAAAGTTTCAAAAAAATAATTTTTCATTTTTCTTAAGTTAAGATAAATATAAAAAGACAAAAAAATATTTTTCTAGATTTTTCTTAGTTAAATTTGTATTTTTAAATAATTTAATTAGTTTTTAATAGTTTTTAATTCCTAGAAAATAGAAAAATATTCAGAAAAATACAAAAATAGTTTAGAAAATTCTATTTTGTTATTTTAGATTTTTCTAAGTCATAATTTTATTTTTCAAGCTTTATTTCATATTTTCTTGTGTTTTAGGTTATTATTTAATAGTTAAAAATAGTTTTTAATTAATAATAATTAATTAAATAGTTATAAAAATAATTTTCTTTTTCTATAAATTTTCTTTTATCATTAGGTTTGTAAAAATATCATTTTCATATTTTTAGGATTAATACTGCTTTAGTTTCACATTTTCATTTGTACGTTGCGTAGTTTTTAATTCAGTTTTATAAAAACATAAAATCAAAAACATCATTTTGCAAATAGTGATAGCGTTTATTTAATATTTTTTATCTTTTAATTTTCTTTAATTTGCATTTAAGCCCCTTTAATTTATGAGCTTTTTCTGTAGTTATAATAATTCAAATCCCTTTATCCGTTCAAATCTCTCGATCACTATTCGTTTGGTGATCCTTCGCATAGCTCGCTGGGACATAACGACCCGGGAAAACACTATACTCCCCAGATCTTCATTGCATTCGTGCTTGAGCCGTTTTAAGTTTGTTACGATCGGCCATTCACAAGTGGCCGGGTTGAGTGATAAAACTTGACGGTTTGGCACGGATCAAATTTTTGGCGCCGCTGCCGGGGAGCTGTGCTGATTATCTTCCGTTTAGCAGATTAGTGATTTGGATATTCACTCCTTGTTTATACCATCTGTATGTGTTTATATTCTCTTTTAAAAATCAAAAACCCAAAAAGATTTTCATTCTTTGTTTTTGCAAAATGTTTTTCAAAAATACCAAAAATATTCATCTTTACCCTCTTACCCTTTTTGATTCTTTATCCCTTTACCCTCTATCCATTTGATTCTAACTTCTTCTATTCTCATGGAATCTCTCGAGGACTAATTCTGGGACGAAGTTGAAAAACTTCAGACTTTTACACAAATGTCAAGAATTCGTGTTGTTCGTGATGATCCATTAATTCTGCGTAGGGAAATGGAACGAGAAACCGGGGTGACAAAGGACCAGGTACTTCCCTCTAATA
This sequence comes from Chrysanthemum seticuspe, assembly GCA_019973895.1. Lineage (NCBI taxonomy): Eukaryota > Viridiplantae > Streptophyta > Magnoliopsida > Asterales > Asteraceae > Chrysanthemum > Chrysanthemum seticuspe. The sequence continues at coordinate 260,466,855 of BPTQ01000002.1, read as the reverse complement.
ATGGAAGTGCTAAATACGTCCAACCTACGGTTATCCAAAGACCTAACCCCTCAATTGCTCCTAAGCCGTCTAGAATTGATCCTAAACTTTCACGATTTACGGTTAAAAGCAAACATGCAGAATTTAGACCGGTGACTAGCAAGAATGACTTGCCTAATCTTCACATTTCTCAAGAACCAGAACCAGAGACCATAACGAAAGTGGTGGAAATTTCTAGCTCTCAGAGCACACCACTTGTCCCACCTCCTGATTTTTCAAAATGTTCTTCGAGACTTAATAGTCATTCAGATCACCATGTTGGTTTTGTTGATTCTTTGAATAAACTGATTCCTTCTCATAACTCTCAAATGCAATCGTTTATTCCTTGTGTCGGTTGTGGTGAGCCTCTTTTTGGTTCACCCTATCGTTGGTGTACGTGTGTACAATGTGGTAATGATATTCATAACGGGAGTTGTTTGTTTTGTGGTTCGAGGAATTCATTTGATTATGATCCTAATCAGAACTCATTTAGCAACTCCTCTGTAGGATCGTATATTTATTGTGTTTGATGATTCGGGTGGTCTTGGGAGATCAAAATACATGTTAGCCATTAGAGAGAGAAAGTTAGAGAGTTGGGTGTTCTTGGTAGAGAGTTGGTTTACAAAAAGTGAAAGATTAGATTAAAAAGCACCACCCCTTCCATGGATGGAAGGGGTATTTATACTTACAAATACACGACCTCCTATCGGCCTGTGGATCAGGGATACAGTGGGTAAAGACCCGTCCTTCCTCCATGGTGTTGCTCTAAACTAAACTACGCTACAAACTAACAAATAAACTACTTAATAACGTAACAAACGACACGTCTACGAGCTAACATATGCTAGACTTATAATTGGGGTGACCGACACTTTAACATGGAATTTTCTAATTCCTAACAATCTCCCCCTAAGGGAGGTCACCCCATGAAATACATTTGGCATCCTAGCATTTTATCTTTGTCTTTAGTTCTTGAGCTCGTAGACTTGAATTCTTCAACATCTGCATCTTTGTGCTTTTGTAGCGAGTCTTTAAAGTCCGCATTGATTTGTACTTTCAGTGGAGGCCTTTAACTGATCCACATCTTTGATGATCTTCGAGCTTTCTTTGAGATCATCAGCCACAGCAAATCTCTCTGGATCATCCATAGTTGTGTTGCCTTCATGTGATGTTGTGACATTCGGACCGACATGATCACACTTTTGAATCATGACATCTTTCCATCAGAGTAGCGGAAGCCTTACTGGTTCATGATATTTGCAGCAGCGTAGTAGAAGCATAGTATAAAAATATCAGAACCAGGTTATGTAGATATGCACCAGTCATGATTTCTTCAATTAAGTGTGGTAGCTGTGAACATGCGGCTTTGGAATGACTTCTCAATTCTGATCAGCTGCAATCGTCGGGGTGTACCTGCATACGACAGTTAGCAATAAAACGCACGAAAGTGTCTTTGATCACTTTCGTTGAATTGAGGTACACGGCCCACGGTTCCCCGTTGATCAGTACAAGTACTGCCTGTGATCAGGTAGGATTCCTAAGAATCTCCTTGACAGGGTTTCGCAGCTGTTCTAGCTGTTCTCAAACCGGAACGTCTCAAAGAAGACAACACGGAGTGAGTGAACCAGCAAATTGAGATTCACTGATTGATGAAAAATGATTTGAAAAAACAATCGCGTATCGCTTGAAGAAAGAGTTTTTGCAATACGACGAAGGTTTTATGAGAAAGATCAATTTTCAATCAAAATACTTTTTGTATTAGAGAATGAGTACACATTCGACGTGCTAGCGAAAAGAAGAGATTCGCACATCGAACGGTTTTTCTAAAAGTATTTTTCAATCAGAGATACTTTTTGAATTTGAAATGAATACACATTCGACGTGCTAGAGAAAAGAAGGTTTGCACATCGAATGGTTTTTCCAAAAGCATTCGTCAATTCCAATCCTGGACCAAGGTTGATTCAAGATTGAATCTCCCCATCGTTTCTATCCAGTTGTCACAAGTTTGATCTTACGAGAAGATCTCACATGTCACCCACCAAGAGCTTGTTTGATGTTGGCTCTAGAAGGATTTCCATCTTCATCGTGAATACTTTTACATACCACTCAGATGTTCTGGCAATACCACAAGGATAATGCGTAGGACTCTTAATATATACTTACTTTCCACATTGTGTGAAACAACAAGTCTTCATGAATTTAGTGTCCTAATGAGATATTGTGGATGATCTCTTGGCTCTAGACTCAATAGTGCACATTTGGTTCCTGAGTCGGAGACTAGGGAGAGGGTCTCCTTTTTCAATATCAACAATCTCTAAGAGAAAGTCGATAGATAATGTCGGTTCCCAGTGAGAATGAAACAAGCCCTTTTAAGAGGAACTTGAGTGGTTTGGAAAGTTGAAGTGCAGTGCGTCACTGGGTCCATGACGTCTTGTCTTCAATACCGATGTTACCTTAGTAAACACCAGTAGCATATGAATTTGAACCCGGTTACTGCCCTAAGGTTGAATTATTGGAGGGCTATTTCTTTTCACCCTTTTTCATATTCATTTCTTTTTCATTCTTCAACCCCTTCAGTGCTTACCGAGACTTCATTACTAGAACCTTGTTGGGTTTATTCCAGTACTAGCTCTGTCTCAGTCCGCACACTTCCCATATTCTCATTTTTCTCCTTTTTTCAATATACCTAAGGACTCTACACTATCTAGTGGATTGTCCCTGGGTAGATCCCTCCGGTTCTGGCGGATCGTGGGAACGAATACCTAACCTAACCATCCTTATAACTCCATGCATAAAGTAAATTGGTCGGTCTTTTGGTATTGTTCTTTCCTTCATGAAACCAATTGAAAAATCATTTGGAAAACCAATCAAGGTACTTGTGATACGAGATCAAAGCATTTTGTACCTTAATAGTTTTGATCATTTAGAAAACCTCCCCCTCAACATGTGCATATGATTTAGAAATTGTTTAGCACAAGGAGGCAAGAGAACTTTGAAATATTTTCTTTGATCATAATTTTCATACGAAAAAGCCATTTGATTTTCATTGGTAAATTCTCCCCCTCAATATGTGCATAGGATATTTGAAAACATTTTTTATCACATAGAGGCAAGAGTTCTTTTGAAGCACATCCACGATTACAAAAACCATTAAGAAAACCATTTGATAACTCAATCAAGGTACTTTATAAGTCTCTTTTAAAAAAACTTTTTGTACCTCGATAGTTATGCTCCCCCTCAATATGTGCTTCGAGATTCGAAAGCGTTTAGCACATATGAGAGAGCAGCCTGCACAATTGAATCCAAACGATCACCTTTTATCAAATTTCATTATTAAATCACAAATTCTCCCCCGATCAAAAATATCAAACCCTTTGAGATTTTGGATCCCAAGTGATTTAATTAGGTTTAGAAAACATGGGAGAACATGTGGCCTTGTTTAAATACTCATCTGGTTTTTGGATAAATCCTCCTCCTCAACATGTGCATTGTGTATTTGAAATCGTTTGGCACATGGAGGCAGGAGTGCCTTTAAAGGACTAAAACCAATTCCATTTAAAACAGATTTGAGATTTAAAACACGATCTCTACCCCGATCAGAAATATCAAACCATTTGAGATTTGTGATCCCAACTGATTTAAATCATTAAGAAAAATTTGGGGAAAGACGTGGCAAGATTTGATTTTGAAAAATGACAGATAAGGACCATATTAAGACATTAAAGATTGTTTGTGTCAGGTATGATTGTTTTAAGAGACCTTTAAGTAAAATAAAACAATTTCACAATTAAACAAGAACAGAAAAAATTTCATTTTGACAGATCTTAAAGAAAATCATACCATGACATAACATTAAATCTTTAGATCACCACATTTTAGCGTACAAACGGAACTTTTGTGAAGAAACATCGTTTGAAAATATTTTATTTTAAATCACTCTCCCCCTCAATCTATGACAGAAGTCAATAATTGAGTGACTTAGGTTTTGATAACATGAAGTCCAGTGATTTTCAAAAATTAGTCCAATATATTTTCAAAACAATATTTTCCATTTTCAAAACAACTTAATAAATTATTCAAAATTGTTTAAAAATGGTATCCTGCACAAAGATACGTTAGGTGGTTGAGAAGCTTCTGTTGTTGTTGCTGTAGGGTTTGGAAGAAAAACTGTCTGCAGATGCAGTGAGACTTCTTCTTACGTTGCATTTTGAATGCCAACTGAGGTCAAATTAAGCTCCGTTTCTTCAATCACTTAGAAGAAAACCATCTGCTGATGCAGTGAGACCTCTTACGTTGCATTTATGCCAACTCTCCATAGAAGTCCAGTTAAGCTCCGTTTCTTCATTTGTCAACCCAAGATATAGTTACCCTTTCCTTTCGGCATCCAATCATCTTCAATAGTGGGATCCGGATCGGGAACATTCTTATATACCAATATACCTGCATACGTTAGTGAACACACATACAAATATATGGTGGTCGACAACACCCAAACAATAATCGACTAATAAAAGTCAATCCAACATATCAATCAGATCATGTAAGGTAAGGGAATAATGTGTTTCTCAAACTCTAATCATCTAAACCTAACGATCATATCCTAGAAACCTAGTCCTTCAACATAGGCTATTATATTTTTTCAGATAAGCACGTAGGATAATTAAGAAAGTCCGTTAGATGATATAAATTTGAAAACATTCTCCCCCTCAATCAATGACTTATTTTCTGAAAATGTTGAAACAAACAAAGACCTTGAAAGATCTTGAGCTCGTGGATCGTTATGTATGCCTATGTAATCACAAGCACAATAAAAGACAATCTCTACTACTAATGTTTATCAGCGGAATATAAACACAAGTAACAAATAACTAAGAACTTCTTGATCCTCTATGGATCTATATATAAACTAAAACTGAATTCTCCAATCGGTACATAACTCTTTCTAATGTGTTCCTTTTATAGACAAGGAACCCTAAACAATATCGCTAAACCGTTTTCCAAGAAACGTATAATCATAAAACTAAATAAGATATACACAATCACTTCCTAATAAGGCTCATGTATATCCACACTAAATAAACTAAACACGGAATAAACACATCCGCAGAAACAGACTATTAACTATTATACTTCAGCAGATTATGTCTTCGGCAGAATCCACTTCACTTCAGTAGAAATACTTCAGCATTAATATCAGCATAATCCAGACTTCACATAATTCCCAACAATCCTCCCCTAAACTGGAATTTGACTTGTTAAGTTCCAGTTTCTTGATAGATCTTACAGCACCAGAGGATTGGGCACAAACAACATCAACAGCAAAGAATCCAAAGAAGAACATCTCTATGATGAAGAAACTCGGAAACACCATATCTTTGCAGCAACAAATGACAATAGATACATCAAAACAAATGAGTTTCATACTATTCTCATCACATCCAGGTGTGTTAACTCCTGTGAGAGGTGAATCATTGAAAATAAATGGATTTGATGTCTCTTTACCAATAGCCATCACTACTGGAGTAGCCATATGTTTAAGTTCGTAAACTATGGTACACTGATAACCATCTGATTTATTGGCAAACCAGCAACCATATAAACGGATTTGAAATGTCTTTACCTGTAGCCGTTTGCTCAGGACTAGTCAATTCTTTGAATTGGTGAATTGAGAACCAAATATGGAATGCCACTGCCTTTACCACACGCCATATACATGTGGGCTAGCCAATTCTTGGATTCCAAATAGGAATAAACCATGGTGAATTGAAAACCATACAACACTCAGCAATAAAGCATAGGTGGTTGCATACCCTATGATTTTTAGCAAATCATTACAGCTATCAACAGATTTGATGTGTCTTTACCAAAGCTGTACCCTTTGGACTAGCTAACTCTTTAATATACACAAGGTATATCTGGTGAGTCAATAACCAATAAAAATATACAACAAACCTGCAAGAAAAGTTAGATAAAACCAAAATCACATTTTTTTTTTAACTAATAAAAGAAACAAAATATTACAAAAGAACTAGAAAATTACAAGCAAGATGAACCTTGACCTGACATAAGCTGATTTTTAATCAAACCAACACATTGAGTAGCATGAAGGTCATCATTGCCAACCGGATTAGGATGCACTTCCAACTTGTGTCTCAGCAATCTTTCCATAAAAGTAACAGATAAAGGATAAAGCTTATCTGATAGCATACACAAAATCATCCCACATGTAGTCTGAACCACATGAACACAAGGCAAAGAATAAAACCTCCAACTCTCAATCTCCCACTTATGAGAATTCTTCCAAATAGAATACCCTTGACCATTTGGAGAATCAGAATCAAACATAACCTGAAGATCACCCAACAAATATAAACCAGAACCAGTTGCTGAATGAAACTTATAATACTGAATGACATGGTCATACAGCATCTTCAAATCATGTCTATTCACTAAATGAAGAATATCCTTCAAGAAGTTGAACTCAAGAACAGTATTATCCAGCCTGTAAACACTATTAAGCTTTCCTGCTTTCCAATCAACCAAAACCACATGATTTCCTTCAGGAAAATCTTCAACAGATCCAACTTTAATAAAGGTAGAATCATCAGCCTTGAGATCTAAATCATTATACCTTGAAGAATGTTTCTTAGCCAATCTGTCAGAACTCCTTGTAACAAAGCGCGGCTGTCCCATACCAACAATATTATCAGTATCAAGCTGTAGATTAGTCTCCTGAATCAGAGAATCACTTAGCTCCACACTGGACAACATTTCAGAAGAAACCAAAGAAGATTCAGCAGAAACAACCATATCAGAAGAAGAAGTAACATCAGAAGTTGTATCAGAAGGAACAACTGGAGATACCACCAAAGGCAAAACAACAGTATCAAAATTATCCACAATTTTAACTGTTTTCTGTCTCTTGGCTGTAGGAACACCAGTCATTGAAGCAATATGTTCTAATTGAGAAGAAGAAGTAGAACCAGAAGAAGAAAACTTCATAACCATATGATACTGTCTAATCAAAGCATCATCAGACAAAGCCATAATTTGCTTCATTGACATACCAGAATTATACATAGCAGCATTCTTCACAATTCTCCTCATATAATTCCTTTTCTGAGCAACAGTCATAGGTTTTTCTCTTTTGGCTTTATTTCTTTGATCAATAAGAGCTCTTCTCTTTGCAGCAGATTCTTGCTTCCTTTGATTACCAAGTGCCACCATTTTATCCACAAAATTATCACCATCAAAAGATTCTCCTAAGATAAGTTTTGCAAGATTTGGATCAGATACACCTTGAGAAATATAACCATCCCATTGATCATCAGTAATCGTAGGAAATAATGCATCAAGCTCTAATTGCCTTTCAGGAGACAAATCAGAAGCATACTGATCTTGAAGAAATTTAGCCACAATACGACTCTTCTGCATATTCTCATAATCAGCAAACAATCTAGCCTGAGCTTGATTTTGTGCTTCAGTCACTATTCCTGAATTCAGCAGATGAAAAGCTTATGGGATGAAAAGCTTGGGTTTGTGTAGAAACATTCAATATCATCTGTAAGAGCCTAGGGTACATCAAAAACTTACCCTTTTTCCTAGTTATATTTTCTACCATATTATCAAAGATATACTTAGAGAAATTATAAGTCAAACCCTTAGATAAACAAACAATACCACATCCCATTTGTGTTGAAAACTGATCCCATCCTCCAGACTTATTGCTCAAACACTGAAGCAACGTATGAACCAAGAACCTCCACATAGGACAAAGCTTATTTTTCAACCACATATCTGTTCTCATACTTTGATATCCAATCGCTCTAAGCCCTTCAAGTACCATCGTAGAATCTGAATGATAAACTCCATTCGCATCATCCAAGTGAAGTTGTCTTCTGATCAGTTCCTCTGTCACCACATACTCTTGTCCATCAACACTTGCAACTATTTCAGTATCACCTCTTCTTTCTGCCGATGCCCAGAATTGAGTAATCAAGGATTCATATATAGCATTTGGAGAATGAGTTAATGCATACTGAATCTTTGATCTTTGTAAGAATGAAATCATTGGCCTATACAACTCATCTCCTCGAGCAGTTCCAAGAAAAGCAACCTTATTATGATCATGTTTAAATTGAAGCGCCATGAAAGATTTTGAAGATTAGGGTTACGATTTTGCACAAAAGGAAGTGTTTTTAATGAGAGTAATAATCGAATCACTTAATGTGGAGCGAAAATATGCCGTAGAGAATAAATAGAAATTTCCCAATTTTGGTCAATGTTGACCAAAGATGACGTGGATTTCTACTTTTACTAGAATTCACTTATAACTTCGGTAGAAACGGAAACCATTCTGCTGAAGTAGAACGATCAGCAGAAACAGAATACTTCTTCAAGAAGTTTCAGTAAATATCTTTTTACTGTTTCACCCACACACATTAATTCTCTTACTACTTGAACCCGGCTATAAAACAATCCCAATGCACACTGACTTCTTCATCAAAAATCCCCAAATAATATTTCAAACCCTAATTCCTTCAATACATTAAAATTAACCATAATCAACATGAGTACCAAACCTGAGATCATAGATCTCACAACAACATCCTCATCATCATCATCATCATCTAGTGAAGATACCAATCCATGGTTTCACTATTTTCCAAAACCATATCCACTACCAAAGAAGTCACCCTTTCTCTCCTCATCAGAAGATGAAAGTGTTGAGAAACCAAGTGTATCTGCTGAAGATTCTGATGACTCCTATAAGGAGGGAACATCTTACTCCCAACCCCCAGCACCTAGGCCTCAACCAAGGCCACGAGCCAAAAATCCACCACTTCCTATGGGTAGAAAGGTGGTGCTTGGTCTCTCTGCATCAGGTTTTGGTGTATCATCACATATCGTATAAGGGAATGGAAAAAGGAAAATGATGTAAGTTGTTGTATGATGGAAAGAGTAGATGATGCACAAATGAAAATCTTTCCTTCTCATCTCTCTACCACAATCAGCTTCAGCTTCTTCGTTTGCCTCAATCCATCCTCTCCATTTTGATCCTTAGCATCTGTTAGGGTTGGTTATGCCTATCACAAAAGCATAGCCAGGTTTTAGTGTGAAAGATGTGAGCCGTCATACTCATCGTGCTCATCTTCACTTTAATTTAGATGTTGGAACAGATGATATGTAATAGATTAGGACTATTAGATAATGTAGATGATTTTGATGTTGCTAGTACTCTGTAAGCATTAAACTGTTTCTTGAATGAATGAATGATCTATTTGCTTCTGTACTTCTTTTGATTGAATCATATAACTTCAGTACTTCAACTTCAGAAGAAACAATTGACAACTTCAGCACTTTGAACTCAGTAGAAACAAGCTTTAGCACTCCAAACCAACTCTTAAATGAACAGAACATACAGACTGCAGAACACACAAACACAGAGAAACAAACACAAACCAACAAAGAAACATACTAAAATTACATTAGCAGGTTAGAGTTAGTTAAAAACAACCAAATATACAAAATTACATAGCAAAATGCAAAGTTATACACAAATCCTCCCCTGAGGCATATGCCTCCCCTGAGGCCTATGCCTCTCCTTAAACTTTGCAGTTAAGGGTTAAGCATGCCAATATGGACCACAAGGTGTTGAAACCTTGGTCCTTCAAAAGCCTTTGTTAATAAATCTGCCACATTATCATCAGTATGAATTTTGACCACATTTATCAAGTTTTTATCATATGCATCTCTTATAAAGTGGTGCCTGATTTCAATATGTTTTGTTCGACTGTGAAAAACTGGATTTTTAACAATGCATATGGTACTTTGATTATCAATAAAAATTGTTGTGTTCATGAAATTATACCCATAATCCAACAACTGATTTTGAATCCAAAGAACCTGTCCACAGCAATTAGCAGCAGCCACATACTCTGCTTCAGTAGATGAGGTAGCCACAATAGTTTGTTTCTTGCATTGCCAAGAAATCAATCTCTTTCCAAGGAATTGGCAACCTCCAGTGGTGGACCTCCTATCCAGATTAGCACCAGCATAGTCACTATCACTATATGCTTCCAACTTAAAAGGAGACTCTTTTGGGTACCAAAGACCTAGAAAAGGTTGGCCTTTAAGGTACTTAAAGATCTTCTTAACAGCATTGAGATGGGAAGTCAGTGGAGTAACTTGATGTCGCGAACAAACACTCACAGCAAAAGTAATATCAGGCCTGGAAGCTGTTAAATACATCAAAGACCCAATCATAGACCTGTACAAATGAACATTCACAGGTGGATCAGCTTCATTGTTGGTCTTTGTCTTTGGAGCTTCATAAGGTGTAGTGGCAGTCCTTACACCCTCCATACCAAACTTCTTCAAGATGTCCCTCACATATTTGTCCTGACTGATAAAGATACCATCAGGTTTCTGCTGAACTTGAAGACCCAAAAAGAAAGTCATCTCTCCCATTGCACTCATCTGAAACTCTCCCTTCATAAGCTCCTCAAACTCCCTGCACCAAGCTTCCTTTGTGGATCCAAAGATAATGTCATCCACATACACTTGCACAAGAATAATGTCAGTGGAATTCTTCTTTAGGAAAAGAGTCTTATCAATTGCACCTCTTCTGTAACCATGCTTCAGCAGAAATGTAGAGAGCCTAGCATACCAGGCTCTGGGTGCCTGATGTAGTCCATAGAGAGCTTTGACCACCTTATAAACATGATTCGGATGATCTGGATCTTCAAATCCTTTAGGTTGAGTGACATACACCTCCTCTTCAATTTCACCATACAAGAAGGCTCCTTTAACATCCATTTGATAGACCATAAAGCCCATATAGGATGCATAAGCTAAGAAAATCCGTATAGCCTCAACTCTTGCCACTGGTGCAAACACTTCATCATAATCGATTCCCTCCTCTTGTCTATAACCCTGGGCAACTAATCTGGCTTTGTTTTTAATGACAACACCTCGAGCATCTCTCTTATTCTTCAGAATCCATTTAGTCCCAATAGCATACTTACCATCAGGTAGTGGTACCAAAATCCAAACCTGCTGATTTTGAAACTGTTGCATCTCATCCTGCATTGCTTCAAGAAAACTTGAATCTTCAAGAGCCTGAGTAACACTGGTTGGTTCCACTTGTGAGAGAAAACAAGCAAACAGACAATGTTGATAGTCTGTATGATTGTCTCTCTGCTGATTTGAGACATAAGAGACAAAGGCCACCTGTCCATATTTAGAACGCGCCACAGTACCTCTTGTTCTAACAGGTGCATTAGGATCACCAATTATATTAGACTGTGGATGAACATTGTTGATCCTTGTAGTAGTGGTGGTGTTGACATCAAGTGAGGAATCAAGATTAGTCACAGTAGGTTCAAAGTCAGTATCATAGGAAGGTGTGTTGAAGATGCCTGCTTTAGGTTGATGATGACCAAGATCTGAAGGTTTTGGAAACCTTGTATAAGGTTCTCCAAGGTCTGTTGACACTCTAGTAGAAATAGGAGTAGTTTCACCATGTCTTTCAGCCGAACTGGAGAGGTGAGGAGAAACAGAACTACCTTCAGCAGAATTGAAGTTTCTGCCGAGTGCTTCATTTGACCTTTCTTCAACATTCCTCTCAGCATCTAAATTGGCTGCATATTCTTGTTTCTTCAGTCTAGCAAGGTCCTCAGCATAATAGAATTCATCTTCACCCACATCAGTATAATCTTTAGAAGTGTCACCTACAAAATTGTTAGGAGAGAAGGAAGGCACTACAATGGGTTGTTCATCATCATCAGACCCACTGTCAGAATGAGCTTCCACAGTTTCTGCACTAGTAGTTGGAGATGCTTCAGAATCTGCATTTTGGTTAGCCATATGTCTAGCATAACCCAAGTAATCAGTCAAGTAATCAAGATCAAATGACCAAACATGACCCTGTCCTTGAACATTAGGCTTGTCTTCAAGATACCTCAGATTCAATGTCTCCTCAATCTTCTTAGCAGATACATTGTAAACCCTGTATGCCTTACTATGAGCAGAATACCCCACAATATAACCATCATCAGCTTTCTCATCAAATTTGCCCAAAGGATCACTGGTATTCAAAATTGTCACTTGGCAGCCAAACGGTTTAAGGTAATGAATAACAGGAACTTTTCCAAAAAGAAGTTCATATGGTGTTTTAAGATGTGGTCTAGTAATGGACACTCTATTGAGTACATAACAAGTTGTACCAACTGCCTCAGTCCAAAACATGGTAGGAAGTTTAGAGTCTGCCAGCATTGATCTTGCAGCCTCTATTAAGGTTCTATTTTTTCTTTCTGCCACCCCATTTTGTTGAGGGGTTCTTGGAGTGCTATAGTCCCTTTTGATTCCCTTTAACCTACAGAGTTCTATTAGAATGGCATTTTTGAACTCTGTACCATTATCACACCTAATTCCTTTCACCTTCTTGTTCAACTGATTCTCAATAAGGGTAATGAAGTCTTTCAATACTTCAGATGTTTCATCTTTGGTCCTTAGAAAGAATACCCAACAAAATTTTCTAAATCCATCAGTGATCACCAGACAAAAATATTTATGATCAATGCTTCTCACTTTAGTTGGACCAAACAGATCCATATGAAGCAGCTGAAGAGGTTCAGAAATAATGGTTACTGCTGTAACAGGAACACCTTTATATGAGGCTCTGTGCTGCTTTCCTTTGTTGCATGCAACACAGTTATGATCATTGGTGAACACTTTGGCAGGAAGACCTTGAACAAGGCCCAGTTTTGAAAGCTGGTTAATGGTCTTAAAATTGACATGGGCCATCCTTCTGTGCCATTTGGTGGACTCATCCACAGATGCTTTAGCCACCAAACATGTTAAGTCACCTGCTGGTTGGACATTAGTTAAGTTGAATGTATAAAGATTATGACTTCGAGGAACCTTCAACAGAATTGAAGTTTCTTCTGGGAGTTTGAAGTCTTTAGACAGCACAAGACATTCATCCTCTGTGAAGAGTACTTTGTTCTTAGTGTCACAGATTTGTGAGACTGAAAACAAATTGAATTGTTGAAGTTCCTTAACATAGTAAACATTCTCAAAGTCCAGCTGAGGTGTTTTGATGGTCCCTTTACCAGTAATTCGTCCATCACTTCCTCCAAAGGTTAAATTGCCTCCTCCTTCAATGGGTATAAAGTTATGCATCATGTCCCTGTTTCCTGACATACTTCTAGAACAACCACTGTCAACAATTCCAACATCTTTATGCTTAAGGGGATGATCCTACAACAACAAAAAATATACAGAGAATTAGTACACTATGGAGGCTCAAGTCATTGCTGACTTGAACCTGCCTTGTAGATCATATGAGTTGTGCCATGTAGAAGTATAAGATCCACTATTGTTCTTGGGTTTCCAATGAAACTTAGGTCTCTGTTTATTCCAAGAACAACCTGCTGAGGTCTTGACAGCAGTATCCCAGTACCCTTTCCCATCAGTCATAGGGTTAACATATCTAGGCCAAAAACCATTTTTAAAATATTCACTGGTTGGTTTAACATATGGTTTTCCAATTGATCTTCTCCAAGGAAAAGAAGTATTATAATTAGTAGCTTGTGGAACATAAGGTGGTATATCATTAACATTGGTCCACATTGATCTAGTATGCCTAGAGTCACCACACCTACTCATTCTTTGCTCATGATAATCACAATCCTTAATTAAATGAGATTTACTTCCACACACAAAACATTTCTTCTGAAGAGAAGATTTATTCAAACCAAAAGAAGTATTCTTACAAGCAGAAGTATTCAAACCAAAACCATGAAAAGAATTGTTTTTAACAGTACTATTATGCAAAGAATTAAAATGCAAGTCTTCAGAGGCAACTGTCTTGGAAGTGGATTCCTTGGCAGCAACTCTGACATGCTTATTGGTAGTCTTTGGTGCAGGCAAGGGTGAAGACTTGGGAAGGGCAGGCTTGGGAAGGTCAGACTTGGGAAGGTCAGACTTGTCATTTGAATCACACTCTGTAGACCCTTGCTTGGAGGACTTGTCACTGTGAACACAAGAGACAAAGTCATTAGTAGAAGTATTAGGGTCTGGCAAGTCTCTTGACTTTTTGCCATACAGATGGTGTGAGCCATCAAAGTCTTTAAGAGTGGAAAGGTCAATGGGCATATGCTCACCTCTAATTGGTCCACGTACAGCATGTAGGTCTCCTTCTTTCACAAAATTAGCTAGGCCTGCTGGTGTAGATTTACGTGTGTCATCCCTAGCTTCTAAGCCTACATATTTCTTAAAACCTAAAGCCACTATAGAATTGGGAGCTTGACTACTGTAAATGAGACTAGCCAACTTATTACCATTCATCATCCATTCATTATTCCTAGCAATTTCCTCCTTAAGTTTCTCCTTAAGCTCTAGATTTTCTGACTCTACATCTGCTCTTAACTTCTCAGACCATTTTAATTCATTTGTAGCACATTCGAGATCTCTTTCTAAAACACCTATTTTCTCATCATAAGCTATTTCATTCTTCTGAAACCAAACCTTTTGTCTTTCAAGTGTTTTTAAATCCTGTTTATAAGCTTCTACTTCCACATAGCATTCATTATATTTAGGTTTCATAATATCATAAGCCTGTTTGAGTTCATTATAACGTTCACTACAACCAAACACACAGTTTTGTACCTGAGAGATGCCCATCAAGGCAATCTGATCATGCCTATCCTCAGAAGTACAGCTTGCAATCAACCCAACATTATCAGGACCATCATTATCAGACTCCTCATGTTGCTTCCAGTCTACATTGCTATCCAGAGTGATCAAAGCAGTTGATCCCTTTGACGTTCCTGCCTCCTTCTGATACTGCTGATAAGAAGTGTATCTTGTCTCATCACCAGCTTTCCTGTCTTTGCATTCTCTAGAAAAGTGACCCATCTGTTGGCATGTGAAGCATTTAACCTTCCTCTTGTCAAACCTTGCTGGATCACGTCCTTTGAATCCAAACCTTCTTCCAGCTCTTCGTTCAAAACTCTTGATGTCCATGGAAAGCATAGCCAACTGCCACTTTAGCTTCATCTCTTCCATCTCAAGTGGGTCCACTTGATCAAAATCTTCATAGGCCAGATCCTTCTGAGGATCATAATCAGCAAAGAAGGATCCAAGTACATCTTCCATAATGTTGCTTGATTTAGAGTGAGAACTCGATGAAGGAGCAGCATTAGATGATGATGGATATGGGCTTGGACCATAGCTAGACTTTGGAGTAGAGGCTCCAACAAATGCAGTATGACTAGCAGTAGAAGATGATCGAAAAGGGCTTCTTACATCATGTTCAAGAGCTTTAAGTTTGTTATACAGCTCATCAAAGGTCATCATGTCCAAACTACCTTTAGCTTTTAACGCTATGCTTACATGTAGCCAGGATGGAGGTAATGACCTCAGAAACTTAGAGTTACAGTCATCATTATCCGGCTTTGCTTGTAGCTGGTTCAACTGACTTAAGATCTTGTGAAACTTATCATAGCCCTTGTGAATTCCTTCCTCTTCAGAGATTTGAAAGTCCTGAAACTGTTGTCTTAGCATGGACTTCTTCAGCCTCCTAGACTCCTCATTCCCACCGAACTTCGCCTTAATTTCTAACCATATATCCTTAGCATCTTGCATGAAGTGAAAATCACTCAAGTGATCCTCAGGAATAGCTTGCAGAAGAATAGTTCTGACCTTTGTTTCTCTCTGAACTGCCAGCAACTCTTCAGCAGTTTTGGGAGGAACATTCATCATATTACCAGCAGCATCCGTGGTAGTTCTCTTCAAACTGTTCCCCTTCAAAATTACCTGCCAAAGATTCCAATCAATGTTGGAGATCCAGTTTTGCATCTTCATAGCCCAAAGATCATATTCCTCCCTTTTAAGGTAAGGAAACTTAGCATTGCTATTAGAGAGACTTAGTTGCTGCAGATGGGTGGAGTTTTGGTTGTTGGTGAGTTCAGTATCAACATCTGAACCAGGCATGATGATTTTGTTATGGTTGTATGGGTGTTTAGAAAAAGCTTGTCCTTAGTATCGTAGAGACTCTCACGAGGCTCTGATACCACTTGTTGAAACAAACAAAGACCTTGAAAGATCTTGAGCTCGTGGATCGTTATGTATGCCTATGTAATCACAAGCACAATAAAAGACAATCTCTACTACTAATGTT
The DNA here is from genome assembly GCA_019973895.1 of Chrysanthemum seticuspe. NCBI lineage: Eukaryota > Viridiplantae > Streptophyta > Magnoliopsida > Asterales > Asteraceae > Chrysanthemum > Chrysanthemum seticuspe. The sequence continues at coordinate 260,450,651 of BPTQ01000002.1, read as the reverse complement.
TATCAGCGGAATATAAACACAAGTAACAAATAACTAAGAACTTCTTGATCCTCTATGGATCTATATATAAACTAAAACTGAATTCTCCAATCGGTACATAACTCTTTCTAATGTGTTCCTTTTATAGACAAGGAACCCTAAACAATATCGCTAAACCGTTTTCCAAGAAACGTATAATCATAAAACTAAATAAGATATACACAATCACTTCCTAATAAGGCTCATGTATATCCACACTAAATAAACTAAACACGGAATAAACACATCCGCAGAAACAGACTATTAACTATTATACTTCAGCAGATTATGTCTTCGGCAGAATCCACTTCACTTCAGTAGAAATACTTCAGCATTAATATCAGCATAATCCAGACTTCACATAATTCCCAACAGAAAAGATTAAAAGCGCTGAAGTCATTGATTGAGTTTTCAATTTTAAAAAAAACTCTGAATCTGATAGATTTACAAGCAACTCATTTACCACCATTTTAGAAAACAACAAATATTTTTCTGAAGAATTTGTAGACGAAAAAATATTTGAGTAGGAACAGCAGTCCTTCGACATACTTTCCTCATTTGTTTTTAGGAAAAGTGCTCGAAATATTTGAAAAATTGGTTTAGCGCAGCACTTTCCTTTCTTTTGAAGAGCGGGTTGCTATCTGAAATAATAGCAAACCATTGTTTAAGCACGGGTTACAGTCAGAAGTAACTGCAAGCCATATTTTGAAGCTCGGGTTACAGTCTGAAATAACTGTAAGCCATTTGATTTGTGACATGTTTTGAAAAGAAATATTTACACCTCCTGCTCGAACTTCATCTATGGTCCCGTGCCATTATTGAATGACATTTCTAAGACCGTAGATGTTATCGATACCAGAAGACATATCTTAGAAAAACAATATTTTTGGTCTTTTTCAAATTTTCTGATTTTTATGGATTTTTTGTTGGGAATTATGTGAAGTTTGGATTATGCTGATATTAATGCCGAAGTGTTTCTACTGAAGTGAAGTGGATTCTGCCAAAGACATAATCTGCTGAAGTATAATAGTTAATAGTTTGTTTCTGCGGATGTGTTTATTCCGTGTTTAGTTTATTTAGTGTGGATATACATGAGCTTTATTAGGAAGTGATTGTGTATATCTTATTTAGTTTTATGATTATACGTTTCTTGGAAAACGGTTTAGCGATATTGTTTAGGGTTCCTTGTCTATAAAAGGAACACATTAGAAAGAGTTATGTACCGATTGGAAAATTCAGTTTTAGTTAATATAAAGATCCATAGAGGATCAAGAAGTTCTTAGTTATTTTTTACTTGTGTTTATATTCCGCTGATAAACATTAGTAGTAGAGATTGTCTTTTATTGTGCTTGTGATTACATAGGCATACATAACGATCCACGAGCTCAAGATCTATCAAGGTCTTTGTTTGTTTCAACAAGTGGTATCAGAGCCTCGTGAGAGTCTCTACGATACTAAGGACAAGCTTTTTCTAAAACACCCATACAACCATAACAAAATCATCATGCCTGGTTCAGATGTTGATACTGAACTCACCAACAACCAAAACTCCACCCATCTGCAGCAACTAAGTCTCTCTAATAGCAATGCTAAGTTTCCTTACCTTAAAAGGGAGGAATATGATCTTTGGGCTATGAAGATGCAAAACTGGATCTCCAACATTGATTGGAATCTTTGGCAGGTAATTTTGAAGGGGAACAGTTTGAAGAGAACTACCACGGATGCTGCTGGTAATATGATGAATGTTCCTCCCAAAACTGCTGAAGAGTTGCTGGCAATTCAGAGAGAAACAAAGGTCAGAACTATTCTTCTACAAGCTATTCCTGAGGATCACTTGAGTGATTTTCACTTCATGCAAGATGCTAAGGATATATGGTTAGCAATTAAGGCGAAGTTCGGTGGGAATGAGGAGTCTAGGAGACTGAAGAAGTCCATGCTAAGACAACAGTTTCAGGACTTTCAAATCTCTGAAGAGGAAGGAATTCACAAGGGCTATGATAAGTTTCACAAGATCTTAAGTCAGTTGAACCAGCTACAAGCAAAGCCGGATAATGATGACTGTAACTCTAAGTTTCTGAGGTCATTACCTCCATCCTGGCTACATGTAAGCATAACGTTAAAAGCTAAAGGTGGTTTGGACATGATGACCTTTGATGAGCTGTATAACAAACTTAAAGCTCTTGAACATGATGTAAGAAGCCCTTTTCGATCATCTTCTACTGCTAGTCATACTGCATTTGTTGGAGCCTCTACTCCAAAGTCTAGCTATGGTCCAAGCCCATATCCATCATCATCTAATGCTGCTCCTTCATCGAGTTCTCACTCTAAATCAAGCAACATTATGGAAGATGTACTTGGATCCTTCTTTGCTGATTATGATCCTCAGCAGGATCTGGCCTATGAAGATTTTGATCAAGTGGACCCACTTGAGATGGAAGAGATGAAGCTGAAGTGGCAGTTGGCTATGCTTTCCATGGACATCAAGAGTTTTGATCGAAGAGCTGGAAGAAGGTTTGGATTCAAAGGACGTAATCCAGCAAGGTTTGACAAGAGGAAGGTTAAATGCTTCACATGCCAACAGATGGGTCACTTTTCTAGAGAATGCAAAGACAGAAAAGCTGGTGATGAGACAAGATACACTTCTTATCAGCAGTATCAGAAGGAGGCAGGAACGTCAAAGGGATCAACTGCTTTGATCACTCTGGATAGCAATGTAGACTGGAAGCAACATGAGGAGTCTGATAATGATGGTCCTGATAATGTTGGGTTGATTGCAAGCTGTACTTCTGAGGATATGCATGATCAGATTGCCTTGATGGGCATCTCTCAGGTACAAAACTGTGTGTTTGGTTGTAGTGAACGTTATAATGAACTCAAACAGGCTTATGATATTATGAAACCTAAATATAATGAATGCTATGTGGAAGTAGAAGCTTATAAACAGGATTTAAAAACACTTGAAAGTCAAAAGGTTTGGTTTCAGAAGAATGAAATAGCTTATGATGAGAAAATAGGTGTTTTAGAAAGAGATCTCGAATGTGCTACAAATGAATTAAAATGGTCTGAGAAGTTAAGAGCAGATGTAGAGTCAGAAAATCTAGAGCTTAAGGAGAAACTTAAGGAGGAAATTGCTAGGAATAATGAATGGATGATGAATGGTAATAAGTTGGCTAGTCTCATTTACAGTAGTCAAGCTCCCAATTCTACAGTGGCTTTAGGTTTTAAGAAATATGTAGGCTTAGAAGCTAGGGATGACACACGTAAATCTACACCAGCAGGCCTAGCTAATTTTGTGAAAGAAGGAGACCTACATGCTGTACGTGGACCAATTAGAGGTGAGCATATGCCCATTGACCTTTCCACTCTTAAAGACTTTGATGGCTCACACCATCTGTATGGCAAAAAGTCAAGAGACTTGCCAGACCCTAATACTTCTTCTAATGACTTTGTCTCTTGTGTTAACAGTGACAAGTCCTCCAAGCAAGGGTCTACAGAGTGTGATTCAAATGACAAGTCTGACCTTCCCAAGTCTGAACTTCCCAAGCCTGCCCTTCCCAAGTCTTCACCCTTGCCTGCACCAAAGACTACCAATAAGCATGTCAGAGTTGCTGCCAAGGAATCCACTTCCAAGACAGTTGCCTCTAAAGACTTGCATTTTAATTCTTTGCATAATAGTACTGTTAAAAACAATTCTTTTCATGGTTTTGGTTTGAATACTTCTGCTTGTAAGAATACTTCTTTTGGTTTGAATAAATCTTCTCTTCAGAAGAAATGTTTTGTGTGTGGAAGTAAATCTCATTTAATTAAGGATTGTGATTATCATGAGCAAAAAATGAGTAGGTGTGGTGACTCTAGGCATACTAGATCAGTGTGGACCAATGTTAATGATATACCACCTTATGTTCCACAAGCTACTAATTATAATACTTCTTTTCCTTGGAGAAGATCAATTGGAAAACCATATGTTAAACCAACCAGTGAATATTTTAAAAATGGTTTTTGGCCTAGATATGTTAACCCTATGACTGATGGGAAAGGGTACTGGGATACTGCTGTCAAGACCTCAGCAGGTTGTTCTTGGAATAAACAGAGACCTAAGTTTCATTGGAAACCCAAGAACAATAGTGGATCTTATACTTCTACATGGCACAACTCATATGATCCACAAGGCAGGTTCAAGTCAGCAATGACTTGAGCCTCCATAGTGTACTAATTCTCTGTATATTTTTTGTTGTTGTAGGATCATCCCCTTAAGCATAAAGATGTTGGAATTGTTGACAGTGGTTGTTCTAGAAGTATGTCAGGAAACAGGGACCTGATGCATAACTTTATACCCATTGAAGGAGGAGGCAATGTAACCTTTGGAGGAAGTGATGGACGAATTACTGGTAAAGGGACCATCAAAACACCTCAGCTGGACTTTGAGAATGTTTACTATGTTAAGGAACTTCAACACTTCAATTTGTTTTCAGTCTCACAAATCTGTGACACTAAGAACAAAGTACTCTTCACAGAGGATGAATGTCTTGTGCTGTCTAAAGACTTCAAACTCCCAGAAGAAACTTCAATTCTGCTGAAGGTTCCTCGAAGTCATAATCTTTATACATTCAACTTAACTAATGTCCAACCAGCAGGTGACTTAACATGTTTGGTGGCTAAAGCATCTGTGGATGAGTCCACCAAATGGCACAGAAGGATGGCCCATGTCAATTTTAAGACCATTAACCAGCTTTCAAAACTGGGCCTTGTTCAAGGTCTTCCTGCCAAAGTGTTCACCAATGATCATAACTGTGTTGCATGCAACAAAGGAAAGCAGCACAGAGCCTCATATAAAGGTGTTCCTGTTACAGCAGTAACCATTATTTCTGAACCTCTTCAGCTGCTTCATATGGATCTGTTTGGTCCAACTAAAGTGAGAAGCATTGATCATAAATATTTTTGTCTGGTGATCACTGATGGATTTAGCAAATTTTGTTGGGTATTCTTTCTAAGGACCAAAGATGAAACATCTGAAGTATTGAAAGACTTCATTACCCTTATTGAGAATCAGTTGAACAAGAAGGTGAAAGGAATTAGGTGTGATAATGGTACAGAGTTCAAAAATGCCATTCTAATAGAACTCTGTAGGTTAAAGGGAATCAAAAGGGACTATAGCACTCCAAGAACCCCTCAACAAAATGGGGTGGCAGAAAGAAAAAATAGAACCTTAATAGAGGCTGCAAGATCAATGCTGGCAGACTCTAAACTTCCTACCATGTTTTGGACTGAGGCGGTTGGTACAGCTTGTTATGTACTCAATAGAGTGTTCATTACTAGACCACATCTTAAAACACCATATGAACTTCTTTTTGGAAAAGTTCCTGTTATTCATTACCTTAAACCGTTTGGCTGCCAAGTGACAATTTTGAATACCAGTGATCCTTTGGGCAAATTTGATGAGAAAGCTGATGATGGTTATATTGTGGGGTATTCTGCTCATAGTAAGGCATACAGGGTTTACAATGTATCTGCTAAGAAGATTGAGGAGACATTGAATCTGAGGTATCTTGAAGACAAGCCTAATGATCAAGGACAGGGTCATGTTTGGTCATTTGATCTTGATTACTTAACTGATTACTTGGGTTATGCTAGACATATGGCTAACCAAAATGCAGATTCTGAAGCATCTCCAACTACTAGTGCAGAAACTGTGGAAGCTCATTCTGACAGTGGGTCTGATGATGATGAACAACCCATTGTAGTGCCTTCTTTCTCTCCTAACAATTTTGTAGGTGACACTTCTAAAGATTATACTGATGTGGGTGAAGATGAATTCTATTATGCTGAGGACCTTGCTAGACTGAAGAAACAAGAATATGCAGCCAATTTAGATGCTGAGAGGAATGTTGAAGAAAGGTTAAATGAAGCACTCGGCAGAAACTTCAATTCTGCTGAAGGTAGTTCTGTTTCTCCTCACCTCTCCAATTCGGCTGAAAGACATGGTGACACTACTCCTATTTCTACTAGAGTGCCAACAGACCTTGGAGAACCTTATACAAGGTTTCCAAAACCTTCAGATCTTGGTCATCATCAACCTAAAGCAGGCATCTTCAACACACCTTCCTATGATACTGACTTTGAACCTACTGTGACTAATCTTGATTCCTCACTTGATGTCAACAACACCACTACTACAAGGATCAACAATGTTCATCCACAGTCTAATATAATTGGTGATCCTAATGCACCTGTTAGAACAAGAGGTACTGTGGCGCGTTCTAAATATGGACAGGTGGCTTTTGTCTCTTATGTCTCAAATCAGCAGAGAGACAATCATACAGACTATCAACATTGTCTGTTTGCTTGTTTTCTCTCACAAGTGGAACCAACCAGTGTTACTCAGGATCTTGAAGACTCAAGTTGGCTTGAAGCGATGCAGGATGAGATGCAACAGTTTCAAAATCAGCAGGTTTGGATTTTGGTACCACTACCTGATTGTAAGTATGCTATTGGGACTAAATGGATTCTGAAGAATAAGAGAGATGCTCGAGGTGTTGTCATTAAAAACAAAGCCAGATTAGTTGCCCAGGGTTATAGACAAGAGGAGGGAATCGATTATGATGAAGTGTTTGCACCAGTGGCAAGAGTTGAGGCTATACGGATTTTCTTAGCTTATGCATCCTATATGGGCTTTATGGTCTATCAAATGGATGTTAAAGGAGCCTTCTTGTATGGTGAAATTGAAGAGGAGGTGTATGTCACTCAACCTAAAGGATTTGAAGATCCAGATCATCCGAATCATGTTTATAAGGTGGTCAAAGCTCTCTATGGACTACATCAGGCACCCAGAGCCTGGTATGCTAGGCTCTCTACATTTCTGCTGAAGCATGGTTACAGAAGAGGTGCAATTGATAAGACTCTTTTCCTAAAGAAGAATTCCACTGACATTATTCTTGTGCAAGTGTATGTGGATGCCATTATCTTTGGATCCACAAAGGAAGCTTGGTGCAGGGAGTTTGAGGAGCTTATGAAGGGAGAGTTTCAGATGAGTGCAATGGGAGAGATGACTTTCTTTTTGGGTCTTCAAGTTCAGCAGAAACCTGATGGTATCTTTATTAGTCAGGACAAATATGTGAGGGACATCTTGAAGAAGTTTGGTATGGAGGGTATAAGGACTGCCACTACACCTTATGAAGCTCCAAAGACAAAGACCAACAATGAAGCTGATCCACCTGTGAATGTTCATTTGTACAGGTCTATGATTGGGTCTTTGATGTATTTAACAGCTTCCAGGCCTGATATTACTTTTGCTGTGAGTGTTTGTTCGCGACATCAAGTTACTCCACTGACTTCCCATCTCAATGCTGTTAAGAAGATCTTTAAGTACCTTAAAGGCCAACATTTTCTAGGTCTTTGGTACCCAAAAGAGTCTCCTTTTAAGTTGGAAGCATATAGTGATAGTGACTATGCTGGTGCTAATCTGGATAGGAGGTCCACCACTGGAGGTTGCCAATTCCTTGGAAAGAGATTGATTTCTTGGCAATGCAAGAAACAAACTATTGTGGCTACCTCATCTACTGAAGCAGAGTATGTGGCTGCTGCTAATTGCTGTGGACAGGTTCTTTGGATTCAAAATCAGTTGTTGGATTATGGGTATAATTTCATGAACACAACAATTTTTATTGATAATCAAAGTACCATATGCATTGTTAAAAATCCAGTTTTTCACAGTCGAACAAAACATATTGAAATCAGGCACCACTTTATAAGAGATGCATATGATAAAAACTTGATAAATGTGGTCAAAATTCATACTGATGATAATGTGGCAGATTTGTTAACAAAGGCTTTTGAAGGACCAAGGTTTCAACACCTTGTGGTCCATATTGGCATGCTTAACCCTTAACTGCAAAGTTTAAGGGGAGGCATAGGCCTCAGGGGAGGCATATGCCTCAGGGGAGGATTTGTGTATAACTTTGCATTTTGCTATGTAATTTTGTATATTTGGTTGTTTTTAACTAACTCTAACCTGCTAATGTAATTTTAGTATGTTTCTTTGTTGGTTTGTGTTTGTTTCTCTGTGTTTGTGTGTTCCGCAGAATGTATGTTCTGTTCATTTAAGAGTTGGTTTGGAGTGCTAAAGCTTGTTTCTACTGAGTTCAAAGTGCTGAAGTTGTCAATTGTTTCTTCTGAAGTTGAAGTACTGAAGTTATATGATTCAATCAAAAGAAGTACAGAAGCAAATAGATCATTCATTCATTCAAGAAACAGTTTACAGCTTACATAGTACTAGCAACATCAAAATCATCTACATTATCTAATAGTCCTAATCTATTACATATCATCTGTTCCAACATCTAAATTAAAGTGAAGATGAGCACGATGAGTATGACGGCTCACATCTTTCACACTAAAACCTGGCTATGCTTTTGTGATAAGCATAACCAACCCTAACAGATGCTAAGGATCAAAATGGAGAGGATGGATTGAGGCAAACGAAGAAGCTGAAGCTGATTGTGGTAGAGAGATGAGAAGGAAAGATTTTCATTTGTGCATCATCTACTCTTTCCATCATACAACAACTTACATCATTTTTCTTTTTCCATTCCCTTATACGATATGTGATGATACACCAAAACCTGATGCAGAGAGACCAAGCACCACCTTTCTACCCATAGGAAGTGGTGGATTTTTGGCTCGTGGCCTTCGTTAAGGCCTAGGTGCTGGGGGTTGGGAGTAAGATGTTCCCTCCTTATAGGAGTCATCAGAATCTTCAGCAGATACACTTGGTTTCTCAACACTTTCATCTTCTGATGAGGAGAGAAAGGGTGACTTCTTTGGTAGTGGATATGGTTTTGGAAAATAGTGAAACCATGGATTGGTATCTTCACTAGATGATGATGATGATGATGAGGATGTTGTTGTGAGATCTATGATCTCAGGTTTGGTACTCATGTTGATTATGGTTAATTTTAAAGTATTGAAGGAATTAGGGTTTGAAATATTATTTGGGGATTTTTGATGAAGAAGTCAGTGTGCATTGGGATTGTTTTATAGCCGGGTTCAAGTAGTAAGAGAATTAATGTGTGTGGGTGAAACAGTAAAAAGATATTTACTGAAACTTCTTGAAGAAGTATTCTGTTTCTGCTGATCGTTCTACTTCAGCAGAATGGTTTCCGTTTCTACCGAAGTTATAAGTGAATTCTAGTAAAAGTAGAAATCCACGTCATCTTTGGTCAACATTGACCAAAATTGGGAAATTTCTATTTATTCTCTACGGCATATTTTCGCTCCACATTAAGTGATTCGATTATTACTCTCATTAAAAACACTTCCTTTTGTGCAAAATCGTAACCCTAATCTTCAAAATCTTTCATGGCGCTTCAAGTTAAACATGATCATAATAAGGTTGCTTTTCTTGGAACTGCTCGAGGAGATGAGTTGTATAGGCCGATGATTTCATTCTTACAAAGATCAAAGATTCAGTATGCATTAACTCATTCTCCAAATGCTATATATGAATCCTTGATTACTCAATTCTGGGCATCGGCAGAAAGAAGAAGTGATACTGAAATAGTTGCAAGTGTTGATGGACAAGAGTATGTGGTGACAGAGGAACTGATCAGAAGACAACTTCACTTGGATGATGCGAATGGAGTTTATCATTCAGATTCTACGATGGTACTTGAAGGGCTTAGAGCGATTGGATATCAAAGTATGAGAACATATATGTGGTTGAAAAATAAGCTTTGTCCTATGTGGAGGTTCTTGGTTCATACGTTGCTTCAGTGTTTGAGCAATAAGTCTGGAGGATGGGATCAGTTTTCAACACAAATGGGATGTGGTATTGTTTGTTTATCTAAGGGTTTGACTTATAATTTCTCTAAGTATATCTTTGATAATATGGTAGAAAATATAACTAGGAAAAAGGGTAAGTTTTTGATGTACCCTAGGTTCTTACAGATGATATTGAATGTTTCTACACAAACCCAAGCTTTTCATCCCATAAGTGTTTTGACTCCTAAGTTATTTGCTACAATGAGGACTAAATTTGAAGGGACACATTTTCCTTTGTTAGCTGCCATGTTACCTCAGGAGAATGAGACTGCTAATGAGGTTAATGTTGTTTTACCTTCTTCCAATCCTACTGATGGAAATCTTTCAGTAGATGGTGATGAGGGTCCTTCTGTTGTTGCTGAGGCATCTATTCCTTCACCGAGACCATGTCCTAGTTCAGCACTTATCCAAGTTCCTATTGATGAAGTTCAGGATCAAATTGATGAAGTTCAGGTTGATACTGATAGATTGCCTACACCAAGTCCTGTTAGGACTCAATTTGGTGAAGGATGTTCTAATGTTGATCAGGTTAATGTTGCTCCTGAACAGTCTACTGAAGTTCCAATTTCAACTGAGCAATCACCTGATGCTGATGAGGATCCTATTACACTTACCTCATTATATGCTCTGTTGAACAAGCTTACAGGTGAGGTGACTGGTCTTAAGAAAGAACTTGCAGAAACCAAGTCTATTCTTGGTAATAAGATTGTGGAATTGGAGACTAAAGTTGAGCACTTGGAGGAATTACTAAGACAGAAGGGTAAAAAGAGAAGTTTGGTTTCTTCTGAGGAGGCGGACGAAGAGAATCTTCATGCATCCCTTGGAATATTGGCTGATGTGGAACTTACATCTGATGTTTCTTCTCCTATTACTAAATCTTCACGAAGCAAGAAGCCTAGCAAGGAGCCTATTCTATATGCTAGCAAAAGAAGAAGACAATATTTGAATAAGGTGTCTGCTGACACTTCAAAGGAGCCACATATTGTTGATGCATCTGCTGATGTTATAGTTGAGGAGGTTGCTTCTGATCATGGTCAAACTACATCTATACCAGAACATTCAAATGTTTCGCCTTCAGTAGATGATGAAGAGTTTTTTATTGCGGGGAGAATGTATAAGTTGAATGCTTCATCTGAAGTTTTCTCTACACCTGTTGAGGAATTGTCTCAACCTATTTCCTCTGATGTGGGTTTGATTGTTCCTTCTGAAGCTCACATTGGTTCTGCTAAAATTGGTTCTGCTGAGACATCTTCTGAGAAAGGACAGGATCCTGTAATTGCTGATCTGCTGAATTCAGGAATAGTGACTGAAGCACAAAATCAAGCTCAGGCTAGATTGTTTGCTGATTATGAGAATATGCAGAAGAGTCGTATTGTGGCTAAATTTCTTCAAGATCAGTATGCTTCTGATTTGTCTCCTGAAAGGCAATTAGAGCTTGATGCATTATTTCCTACGATTACTGATGATCAATGGGATGGTTATATTTCTCAAGGTGTATCTGATCCAAATCTTGCAAAACTTATCTTAGGAGAATTTTTTGATGATGATAATTTTGTGGATAAAATGGTGGCACTTGGTAATCAAAGGAAGCAAGAATCTGCTGCAAAGAGAAGAGCTCTTATTATCAAAGAAATAAAGCCAAAAGAGAAAAACCTATGACTGTTGCTCAGAAAAGGAATTATATGAGGAGAATTGTGAAGAATGCTGCTATGTATAATTCTGGTATGTCAATGAAGAAAATTATGGCTTTGTGTGATGATGCTTTGATTAGACAGTATCATATGGTTATGAAGTTTTCTTCTTCTGGTTTTACTTCTTCTTCTCAATTGGAACATATTGCTTCAATGACTGATGTTCCTACAGCCAAGAGACAGAAAACAGTTGAAATTGTGGATAATTTTGATACTGTTGTTTTGCCTTCGGTGGTATCTCCAGTTGTTCCTTCTGATACAACTTCTGATGTTACTCCTTCTTCTGATATGGTTGTTTCTGCTGAATCTTCTTTAGTTTCTTCTGAAATGTTGTCCAGTGTGGAGCTAAGTGATTCTCTGATTCAGGAGACTGATCTACAGCTTGATACTGATAATATTGTTGGTATGGGACAGCAGAGCTTTGTTACAAGGAGTTCTGACAGATTGGCTAAGAAACATTCTTCAAGGTATAATGATTTAGATCTCAAGGCTGATGATTCTACCTTTATTGAAGTTGGATCTGTTGAAGATTTTCCTGAAGGAAATCATGTGGTTTTGGTTGATTGGAAAGCAGGAAAGCTTAATAGTGTTTACAGGCTGGATAATACTGTTCTTGAGTTCAACTTCTTGAAGGATATTCTTCATTTAGTGAATAGACATGATTTGAAGATGCTGTATGACCATGTCATTCAGTATTATAAGTTTCATTCAGCAACTGGTTCTGGTTTATATTTGTTGGGTGATCTTCAGGTTATGTTTGATTCTGATTCTCCAAATGGTCAAGGGTATTCTATTTGGAAGAATTCTCATAATTGGGAGATTGAGAGTTGGAGGTTTTATCCTTTGCCTTGTGTTCATGTGGTTCAGACTACATGTGGGATGATTTTGTGTATGCTATCAGATAAGCTTTATCTTTTATCTGTTCCTTTTATGGAAAGATTGCTGAGACACAAGTTGGAAGTGCCTCCTAATCCGGTTGGCAATGATGACCTTCATGCTACTCAATGTGTTGGTTTGATTAAAAATCAGCTTATGTCAGGTCAAGGTTCATCTTGCTTGTAATTTTCTAGTTCTTTTGTAATATTTTGTTTCTTTTATTAGTTAAAAAAAAAAAATAATAAAAAAAAATAAAAAAAATAAAAAAAAATGTGATTTTGGTTTTATCTAACTTTTCTTGCAGGTTTGTTGTATATTTTTATTGGTTATTGACTCACCAGATATACCTTGTGTATATTCAAGAGTTAGCTAGTCCAAAGGGTACAACTTTGGTAAAGACACATCAAATCTGTTGATAGCTGTATTGATTTGCTAAAAATCATAGGGTATGCAACCACCTATGCTTTATTGCTGAGTGTTGTATGGTTTTCAATTCACCATGGTTTATTCCTATTTGGAATCCAAGAATTGGCTAGCCCACATGTATATGGCTTGTGGTAAAGGCAGTGGCATTCCATATTTGGTTCTCAATTCACCAATTCAAAGAATTGACTAGTCCTGAGCAAACGACTACAGGTAAAGACATTTCAAATCCGTTTATATGGTTGCTGGTTTGCCAATAAATCAGATGGTTATCAGTGTACCATAGTTTACGAACTTAAACATATGGCTACTCCAGTAGTGATGGCTATTGGTAAAGAGACATCAAATCCATTTATTTTCCATGATTCACCTCTCACAGGAGTTACCACACCTGGATGTGATGCGAATAGTATGAAACTCATCTGTTTTGATGTATCTATTGTCATTTGTTGCTGCAAAGATATGGTGTTTCCGAGTTTCTTCATCATAGAGATGTTCTTCTTTGGATTCTTTGCTGTTGATGTTGTTTGTGCCCAATCCTCTGGTGCTGTAAGATCTATCAAGAAACTGGAACTTAACAAGTCAAATTCCAGTTTAGGGGAGGATTGTTGGGAATTATGTGAAGTTTGGATTATGCTGATATTTATGCCGAAGTGTTTCTACTGAAGTGAAGTGGATTCTGCCGAAGACATAATCTGCTGAAGTATAATAGTTAATAGTCTGTTTCTGCGGATGTGTTTATTCCGTGTTTAGTTTATTTAGTGTGGATATACATGAGCTTTATTAGGAAGTGATTGTGTATATCTTATTTAGTTTTATGATTATACGTTTCTTGGAAAACGGTTTAGCGATATTGTTTAGGGTTCCTTGTCTATAAAAGGAACACATTAGAAAGAGTTATGTACCGATTGGAAAATTCAGTTTTAGTTAATATAAAGATCCATAGAGGATCAAGAAGTTCTTAGTTATTTGTTACTTGTGTTTATATTCCGCTGATAAACATTAGTAGTAGAGATTGTCTTTTATTGTGCTTGTGATTACATAGGCATACATAACGATCCACGAGCTCAAGATCTATCAAGGTCTTTGTTTGTTTCAACATTTTTGTTGGTTTTATATTTTTCTATTTTCTTTTTGTTTGTTTTATATTTTTGTATTTTGTTTTTCGAATAAATATTTACAAGGATAGAATAGATGATATAGTTAAAGAAGATGATGATACGAGTACCGAGATAAGGATATCGAACAGCGCGTCGTAAAAGATAGAATTCGTCATCTCTTAAACTTCCACCACCAAAGCTTCCGAGGCTCTTGCATTGAAGAAAGAAATTGAACCATCTGAAAGTGAGACTTTGGCAGCTTCCCCCCAAACCGAAAATCCTTTGGCTGAGCAGATTCGAAGCTCTATTTCAAGCTTGCCTAAGCCAGGTGCACAGAGAAGCACACCATTATCATAAATCCCGCTGCTCCATTTAAGAACGATAATCGAGGATCTCCATTCGGGGTTATATCATCAAGAAGAAGAACAGCAACGTTTCATCCCACTCTTTAAATCTCTTCTCAAATTTCATTACCACTGAAGTCTGAAGCAATCCATTCCAAAAGATGTCAAGAGACCACTTCCCCCACGTAGTTGAATTGATGCAGTCAGTCTCTTTGTATAATGCTCAAGAACTCTCCCAAATACACATCATGAGGGTAATGAAGAACAACTCCCCAATGTTCACATCTTTCATCCCTGATGAATGTGTATGAAGCTCAAGAACCCGAAGTACACCAATATCCAAGAACTCTCCCGAATACACATCATGCCCGAAAGGAAAACACCTCCCCAATGTTTGTGGTAAACAATGGCTTTCTTCCCTGATGATCGTGTATGAAGCTCAAGGACCCGAAGTACACACATTCCCCAAAGAGAGAACAACCGATAACATTGAAGAAGCAGGCCGAATCACTGATTATCTCTGCGGATGACAATCTCTGCGGATGTCAACTCCGGAATAAGTGATTAAATCTCTGAATCACTGATTAAGCCCTCAAGTGAGACAGCTGAGCGCCCCCAATGTACACAATTCTCTCTCCCCTGATGATTGCGATAACATCGAGATCATCACACACCAGTGTACCTCTTTTATCTTCAGAAACTTTCATTTACATCACTTCCCCCACGCCGTTGGAATAAGAACACTAAACGCTTTGATGAGTAAAACCTTGAGTTTCTCTGCGGTCATGACATTTGTTTTCCCGGGATAACTTCAATCACTTAGAAGTATTAAGTCCATCAAGTTTACTCGCCATGAGTCAAACCTTGAGTTTCTCTGCGGTAATAACATTTGTCTTCCCGGGATATCTTCAATTACTTAGAAGTATTAAGTTCATCAAGTTTACTCGCGTTTAGATACGTGTCTCCTTCCCCCTTGCTGGTTTTGACACTTCAGAATCAGCAACATATTATAAGCCCAAATACTTGAAACCTTTATGAGAAGAACACTTGTAATCTTGTGGGAATCAACTTGCTGAAGAATATGAGCAAGTCTAATTGGGGATTAAATTCGACATTTCACTCTCCCCCAATTAGTGCTCTCCCCTAAACCGACAATCTGTTTAATAAATGCTCAGATTAAGAAGAAGTCTTCAGATAATCAAATGCAACGCGTCTTTAGTCTTCTAACATGTAGCAGAAAATGTAGAACAGACTGTAGACTCGACCTTCTTCGAGATTGTTCAGTTGGGGAATAGATAGTTAACATCTTCAACTTACACCAAAAAGCATCCCAATTAACTTACATCTTGCAAATCCCCTTAACTAAAATCCCTCCCAATCAAACAAGAACAGAAAGATGTTCATCAAGGAAATCAACAATCAGGCCGCAACGAACGTACAAGATGGTAACACCAAACTACCAATCACATCAAACAAGAACAGATAGATTGTTCGGAATCATCATGTTGATGTATACGTGAAGCATTAACCGGAAGCACTTTGTCGATAAACTCATCAATCAAAGTGAAGATGTCAACCAACGACTCTTAGAAGAAACTCCATGTAAAGATGATCCGATAAGAAGAAGCTCGGTTCTTACATGAGTTTGGAGCCGTTTGACCATTTATTCTCAGATAACAATCAACCATGCAGAATTATCATACTTCTTCTCCCCCTCAAGAATTGCAGATGAAGTTGCCATTCTTGACTAAATAAGTGAAATCATCCAAATGTATTCTATTCACACTTCTCCCCCGCAAAAATCAGCACATGATGTCGCCATCGTCCTTATAGTAGAGCAAGTTGAATAAGAAAACAATAAATGGTAGCCCGGTTCACTTGATGACTGAAGCACATGGAAAAAGTATGAAGCATGTTGATGAGAATGGTCATAATAGAGAAGATTTCTCTTCTTCAGAAGATAAAGCGCACTGACACGTACACTTTTCTTTTCTTTAAGAACGAGGCATGAACTGTTGTGTTCATACATCATAAGAAGATTTCTCTTCTTTGGAAGATAATGCGCACTGAAACGTACACATTTCTTTTCTTTGGAGTACGAGGCCTGAGCTGATGTGAACAGACGTCATAATCTCTCTCTTTTCTGCTCTCTTAGCAAAACATGTAATCAGCCCCATTATCATTCAGTAGGCTCTTTGTCGTGACAACTGATGGAGAAAACCCAATATGATGAATTTGACCCTGAAGTAGACTACCCCGAACTCGTGACTTAAACTTGCACATATGCAACAAAGAGCGGTGCTGAGACTTCATGCCCATTTGAATCTCTAAGTACTCTATACTCTTCAACCAACCAACCAACCATCGAGTATTAGACGTATATCACCTCTTGAAAATCCACAATTGAATGTGACACTGAGCACTACAACGTAACTCCTTAAAGTGATAGTTATTTTGTGATGGTATGAGCCCAATTCCCCCAAGTGGTAAAAGAAAAGGTAAAAGACACCCAACAATAACTAGATTTCCAAGTCTTCATTTTTGATAATAAGCATCGAACAAGGATCATGAAGAATCTTCATCCAACCATCCCCGATAACTTCAGATACTAAGTACACTCGCCCGTGATATTTTACTTCAACCTCAAATAAATAATAGTGAATTAACTCCGTTGTCACATCTTCTGAACTGCTCAAATCTAGCCTTCTTTGACATTTAAATGAACTTTGATAATGGTTTCATCCCGACCATGGTTAAAAGCACATAACCCCGTAAAACCATGTAATAACCAAACTGCCATGAAGACAACCCAAACACACACCCAATTCATGAAGTACACCCTTTTATCCCTTCTTCGGAGCAGAAACCGTGGCACCAGCATCAAAAGATCCAGAATTACACTTTCTCTTCTCCAAGATGGTTCCATCATTACGGGATTTTACAACTCTATGGTTTAAACCGAGAAATAGTTTCTTTCGCGGGATTTTACAAAACCAAGAATGAACCGTAAGATAGATCCGGAAATGCACCTTATTATTACTAGGATGTTTCCATTGTCATGGGATTTTACAAGTCTATGATTTAAACCGAGAAATAGGTTCTTTCGCGGGATTTTACAAAATCAAGACAAAACCGTAAACAATGTCAGCTTGAATGTGTAATGACAACTTTGGTTTCGGTGAATATCTGTTTTAGGGGAACATGCAGCGGTTAATCAATGGTCCATTAACCAACATCATCAACATCATCAACTAACTAATAAATACTCTGGAAAACACATCGTTCACATATTCTGAAGGCTATCGCTGTGACCACATGGAGAAGTAAACCCGATATACCAAACTTGATCATGAAGTAACATTCCCCGGATTTGTTACTTAAGCTTGCATTAATCCTCGTGAAAAAGAAACGGTGTACCCAATGTACAAAACCTCTTGACGTATCCTCAACTGCGTGAGACACCGAAGTGATAGCCACGTTGTGGGTTAAGCGAGAAAGAATCACTACCGTAACTAAATAGCCAAGTCTTTATCACCCTCAATAAACGCCCAAACAAGTCATCTTCGCGGAAGGGTAGAAAGAAAGAAGACGAAAATAAGTAAACGCGTCCGGCAAAACCTCACTTCAAATTCAAATAAGAAATGCCGTACAAACAACCCCGTAGTCAACATTTTCCAATATCATTTAAAGCCTTGACATAATGTTCACTTATGAAAATGTATATACCAAAGTATCCAACCGTATAACACAACAAATCACATTATCAACTCTCATCAAATCTCAACTCGTATCATCAAATTGTACATTTCATATCTCAACAATCCAAATTTCATAAAATAGATCTCATGTTGAGAAGCCCATCTGACCGTCATCAATATCAATAATCCTTTTTCTCAAATATTAAGCACAAGCCAAGACTTTGTATCCTCCCGTGAAAATTTATATCCGACCAAAAATTACCACTCTTTTACCAATATTAACGCCAAAAACAAAGCCATAATAACCAAATTTAATCAAATTTGGAAATAGACCATTGTTAAGCCCAAACATTGGTGCATCATATGGTTCCAGCCCAAGTTAAATTCAGCCTAGTCGAGAATGTACAATCCCATACACAACCATATAAAATTTCGGATGGCAGGCCCACACGAGTTCACCACAGCCCAACTACAAAATCAAATGCAGCCCAAGCTCAACATTAAGCATCCGTGTTCCATTCTCAGCCAAACCCTAATCATACGGGTATTTAAGAGACATACCAACTCCCTCACTTGCCCTAATACAGTACTTCTCACATCATAAGCCAAAAAAAAACGCAGTCATAAAGATAAAACCTTTTACTCCCACTTCTGCCAAATAACCGAACACCACTTATATAACCATGAATAATCAAATGATTCGAAACCCTAATCACCCTCACAAATGAATCAGCCCCAATCAGTTGTATACCATACAAATTTGATCACTACTATCCTAGAAACGGATAGCCTCGCCACAGGGATGGCATGAGGGTTTGACATAGGCTTCACAATCTTTCAATGAGATCACGGGTAAGTAGCTATCAATCCATCTTGTTTATGAAATTAAAGTGAATCGAGAAAATGAATTAACAAAGTTGTTATACTCATTTCTCAAATTCAAACATTGTCACAAACGATTTGATCATTGATCTATGATGTTTACATTCTTATGTGTATAGATCCATTTAGATCTATGAGTATTATGAACCATACACAAAGAATGATGCTGAGATCTCAAGGAGTCTTTTCCTTTTGTTTGGTCATTAACGAATTTAAAGAAACGAATGTAACATATTTGTTATAATTCATTCTTTGTTATTCGGATATTAGCACGAGAAGAGAGGTTTTCTATAGATCAATGATGATAAATGTTCAACAAACAAGATCTTTGAGAGATTAAAAGATTGAACTCGATCTGAGATTTTGTGATGTTATTGAATTAAGCTTTGAGTCTCGTTGAAGTTGATAATGAGTTTGTGATAACCTAAGGTCAACTGATTATTTCATATCAGTTTGGTATTAGGTATAACTCGAGTAGTGGTCAAGAGTATTGTTGAGGTCCTTTTAGTTTTGCGGTCGTTGTCATTACATCTTCTTCATCCTTTCTGTTTTCAAAGCAAGTCGCTAGGTTACTGGTCTCGAGCCAACTCGCTAGCCAAGTTGCTAGCCAACTCGCTAGCCAAGTTGCTAGCCAAGTCGCTAGCCAATTCGCTACGACTTGTTAAATAACAAGTCGCTAGGTCTATAACAAATCGCTAGCTTTATCAGTTTGACTCAAAAGTCAAACCGTTACCAAGTCGCTATATTCAAACAACTCGCTACTGCAATACAATGAATCAGGACAGTTTTGTTTCTAAGTCGCTGGCAAGATTTTTATGTTTTCCGATGAGTTCTCCGACTACTTCCGACCATATTCGTGATAAACCCAGAAAAAAATGTTTTGACCCAGAAAACTGCATAAAATATTCATGTTATGACTGTAGTAAAAGCAGATTTGACCCAGAAAAGTGACCACAAATAAGATGAGTTGACCACAAATAGGCATCACTGGATTGGAACAAAAATCATAAAATGATGTTATCACTTGTTTGGACCAGAAAGAAACATGTAAACATGTACGACCAAATGAAATATGAACCAGAGGATACCAAACAAAACATGTAAAAACTGTCAAAACATGTAAAAGCATATAAATCTCTTTTGGACCAGTACAAAAAAAAAGCTTGAAAAACCAGTTTTAACCATGTTTGGATTTAAACAAGACGATGTCAACAAACATACAACTCGCCACATAGAAACGAGCAAACCATACACCAACGAGTACAAATACCAATCAAATCATCAAAACACAAAAACCTTGGCTCTGGTACCAATTGTAGGATCGTATATTTATTGTGTTTGATGATTCGGGTGGTCTTGGGAGATCAAAATACATGTTAGCCATTAGAGAGAGAAATTTAGAGAGTTGGGTGTTCTTGGTAGAGAGTTGGTTTACAAAAAGTGAAAGATTAGATTAAAAAGCACCACCCCTTCCATGGATGGAAGGGGTATTTATACTTACAAATACACGACCTCCTATCGGAGGAAGGTATACTCTATCATACGAGTTTGCTTATTAATGATACTACCCTCACCCTTCCTCCCGATATGTCTACATTTGAGGATGAAGAATGGATCTTGATTGTTATCAAAATCTTTCTTCCTTTCCTCAAATATCTTGTGATTTCTCTTCATCTTCACTCCTTCGGGAATGAAGACACTATCTTTGACCCCGACATTCTCATTTATCATTTTTGAGCCGGGTCTTTCTATGTATATCTCATCGGTGTGGAACTTTCACGTGCTTCAAATGTTTGTCCAAACATCTTGAATGAAAGTCCGATGGAGATTGTCTCTTTCACTTACTTCCCCATGAACAAATTAATTCGGGGTCGAGTCAAGCTAGCGACTCGGTAATCAAAAACAGTAGCTAAACATGGGTTTTCACCCGTGTGTTCCACCCTAGTGTGGGGGAGTTGCCCTACATGTTATATATATAAGTTTTCAAAAAAAAAAAAAAAAAAAAAAAAAATCATCTTTCTAAATAATGGCCGTAGTATTTCCCTTTTACGTTCTCAGTTTCGGCATAACCGCCAGTACTTTGAATATTGAGGGAAATATTCATTTCTAAGTGTGGGGGGGAATTCTCACGAATTTTATTATATAATTATACCGCCTAATTCCCCCGTTTTTGGCCAAAATTTTTTTTTGGAGTAAGTGTTTTACACTTACTCAATTGGTTATCAGTCCGCCTTGTCTAATAAACAAAAGGATTGGCTAATCCAGGAGCAAACGGCTCTTGGTAAAGATATCTCAAATCCGTTGACGGCTTGCAATTTGCCCAAAATTGTATGGTATTCAGCTCACCATATCTTTAATTAGTGAAGAGTTGGCTAGCCAGCAAGTTTATGGCTTGTGGTAAAGGCAGTGGAAAAACCATAATTGGTAATCAGCTCACCAAAGATAATATTGATAATTTATCTAAGAGTTGGCTAGTCTAGAGCAAACGGCTTCTGGTAAAGACAAATCAAATCCGTTAGAAGCTGGTGGTTTGCTCAAAATCACATGGTTATCAGTGTACCATGGTTCTTACTTGAACTGAAACATTTGGCTACTCCAGAAGTAATGGATTTTGGTAAAGAGTTTCAAATCCATTAAGTTTTTCTCAAAAGATTGCTAGGGACTAGCAATAGTTTAGTGTGGGGGATTGATGAGTGTGTAAATACTCATCATTTTTGGTCAAATCTAAACTTCAAAACGTTTAAAAATGCTCAGAAATGCATCAAAATACTGAAAATATTCCAAAATCGCATTTTATATGTTTCAGATGCAAAATGTTCAAAATCAGATGAAAAATGAGCTAAGTTTGCATAATTGGCAGTTTCAGTCCCCCAAGTTTCTAAAATTGTCAGAAATAGTCCCTGAGTCCTAATTTCAAAAGAAAAATCACCAAAGGTCCTTTTTAAATCATAAGTTGTCAAAATTAGTCCTTTGGTGAAAAATATCAAAAGTTTTGAGAAATTACAAGTTTGGTCCTCCAAGTTTAAAAATTGGCAAAAATGGTCCTTGGAAAATTGGAAAATGTCAAGTTTGGTCCTTGTATTATTAAAACTTGTCACTTATGGTCCCTTGGAACAACTTTGCAATTTGGCAGCTTTGGTCCCTCAAAATTCAGAATTTACACAAAAGGTCCCTATGTTATTATTAAGCCTAAAACCTTTTTGGACCCTTGTCAAAAACCCTTTGGACCCCTGTCATTAACTAATTTGGACCCCCCTTTTATATTAATACCCGGTCAAATGTTGGTCAAACACCCCCTACGCGCCAATAAGTCTCCTTCCCCACTTGTTTCTCTGCAAAACCCAGACAACCCATGCTCCAGCTCATATCTTCCCCTCCTCACACTCCACCTCCACAACACTACAAAGAAATAATTAATTCTTCCCTCCCCAAACACTCAATCTCACTCAACTGCTAAAAACCCATTTCCCGCCAAAATGTGATCTATGGCCAAAATTCACTTAACTGATCCAAGGGTCCTAAATAGAGGTGGGAAAAGCTCAGAACAAGTGGAGAAGCAGTTTGGGTATAAAAAGGAAGCAAAATGAGATAGAGAAGAGAAGTAGCTAGTTTTATTTTTTTCTTTAATGTCGTTTTTTAATTAAATGTTTTAGTTTAAGTCATAATGATGTAATTTGTGTTTCTATGTATCAAACTCAGTTGTTTAATAGTTGCAATCCAGTTTCAAGTGGTAATTCAAGGTTTTAATATCATTTTATGTTTTCAAGCTCACTGTTGAAAAAGTTAATTTCAAATTCCTGTATTAAAGCTTCCAATTAGCTTTGTTTTAGCTCAAATCAGCTTATTTAAGCTTATCAAAGCTTTTTGTAAGCTTATGCATCCATTTCAAGCAATATTGGATCAAGGTCAACAAAAGTCAAACTGGGTGAAATTGGCTTGGTTTTGGAATTTGGGTTGATGCAGCTTGCTTTGGGGTTGGAATAGATTAGGTTAGTGTAAGTGTGGTTTGGTTTTAGCCTGCATACAAGCTGGACCATTGTGAGTGAGTTTCTCATTTTCAAATTTCAAGCCATTTTGCATTTTATGCTTGTCTGTGTATCTGTGGTAACCATTAGTATAAACCTGTTTATATAGCTGTATTTAGGTCATGTAAACTTAATTTGATCAATATAGCAAGGTAGTTCAGTAGCTTAAGTAGTTTAAATTGCATATCAATGTTTAATAGTGGTGTTTGGATTGTGCATGTAAACTATTTTAGAGGTTAGTTCTGTGCTTAAGACTTGTTGTTATATGTTTGTTTAGTTCATTTAAGCTCAATTCTGTCTTCATATTGCACTTGCAGCAGCTCAAAGTCAAAATCATTCTCAAACTATCTTAACAGCTTTACTGTTGAGATTTTGTCAAAACAAAATCTCATTTTGTGTTTAAAATACATAGGGATAGATTGCATTACCTTTATTTCATCATAATATATCAACATCAGTCCATAAATTAATCTCAAAGTTGGAAAAAGTCAACTTTCAAGTCTGTCAAATAAAGTCAAAACCTTGAAAAGTCAGTTTTTGGCCAACTAGGGTGAATTTTCTTTGACTCATCTCTGGGCCAAATTCAGTAAAAATTGTGGTTTTAAAATGTTCAACTGGTCTAATTTCTTATGGTGATTTTTGTGGATTTTTGTTAATTTTTTATAACCCTCAAAACTGCTTATCAAAATGGTTCATATGCCCTGTGCACAGGTGCTTGAATTGCACAGGTGTTGTGCAATTCTTGCAGACCTTGCACAGAGCTCATCTTGGCTCACCAAGGTCTGGTCTTTGGTTTAGACATTCTTGGCCAGGTCTAGGTGAGGTTCCTTCTTTTGGTTTTTAGTTTCCAGCTTATTCAAGTGCTTATTCTTCTGCTTAAACCTGGTACCCTCACACTGATTTTAGCTTATTAGCTAAATCATCAAATCTTTGCAGTTGGTTATTCAGAGGATAAGTGTTGTTGTTTTTAGTTGCAATTAGGTAGTTATAGCTTAGTGTAGCTTCTGTATTCAGTTGGTGGGCCTTGGCTTTCATTTGCTTATTTCAAAGTGCTTATCTATAAGCACTTTACCTTGCAGCCTCATTTTCCTTCACACAACCTAATGTTTTTCCATTTTTCCTAGATTCTATATATTGTTTTAGACTTTTCTTGAAATTTTCAGATTTTTCCAAGCCTGTTTGCTATTTTTCTGCATTTAAATCCATTTTTAGCACTTTTTAATTAGCATTTAATACAAAAAATTAAGAAAAGTTTCAAAAAAATAATTTTTCATTTTTCTTAAGTTAAGATAAATATAAAAAGACAAAAAAATATTTTTCTAGATTTTTCTTAGTTAAATTTGTATTTTTAAATAAGTTAATTAGTTTTTAATAGTTTTTAATTCCTAGAAAATAGAAAAATATTCAGAAAAATACAAAAATAGTTTTGAAAATTCTATTTTGTTATTTTAGATTTTTCTAAGTCATAATTTTATTTTTCAAGCTTTATTTCATATTTTCTTGTGTTTTAGGTTATTATTTAATAGTTAAAAATAGTTTTTAATTAATAATAATTAATTAAATAGTTATAAAAATAATTTTCTTTTTCTATAAATTTTATTTTATCATTAGGTTTGTAAAAATATCATTTTCTTATTTTTAGGATTAATACTGCTTTAGTTTCACATTTTCATTTGTACGTTGCGTAGTTTTTAATTCAGTTTTATAAAAACATAAAATCAAAAACATCATTTTGCAAATAGTGATAGCGTTTATTTAATATTTTTTATCTTTTAATTTTCTTTAATTTGCATTTAAGCCCCTTTAATTTATGAGCTTTTTCTGTAGTTATAATAATTCAAATCCCTTTATCCGTTCAAATCTCTCGATCACTATTCGTTTGGTGATCCTTCGCATAGCTCGCTGGGACATAACGACCCGGGGAAATACTATACTCCCCAGATCTTCATTGCATTCGTGCTTGAGCCGTTTTAAGTTTGTTACGGTCGGCCATTCACAAGTGGCCGGCTTGAGTGATAAAACTTGACGGTTTGGCACGGATCACATACGTATATTAATTTATATCCATAACCTTTCATAAAGAAGATTCGTAACATAATTTTTTTAAGACCATGTTCCTTGTCAAAAAACAAGTGCCTTTAACAAACTTTTATGCTAAGCGGGATAAATCCATGAGGTTCCCGTGCACCTCCGGGAACCCTCTCGGTCCGCCCCTGATCTAACTTTGGTAAATTAATAATAAAATTATATAGATATTCCTCATGAAACATTAATCTTGTCACTCATCTGTACTGGCTCAAGATACTAGAAACAATTTAGATGTTTAACATGTTGCTGTAGTTGTTTTCTGACGGCGGCTTTATTAGCAACTATAGCAAGGAACCGACGACAAAAGAGAATTAAAATGGAATAGTGCAAGCATTTTTAGGATCATTCCAATCATTCCATGTTGAACGGATTTCTACACTCCCTTTAGAGATACAAGAATGAAATAACGTTGTAACTTCATCTCCAAGAGTCTTTCCTTTGAGGTTTGATGTCGAAGTATACTCTGTTTCTATAACGCCAAATACTCAACTTATAGGAAGGATATTAGAATTCTAAATGGTAATGTTCAATGGTGGAAGTTAATTTGGTTTGCCCATAATATCCCAAGACATGCCTTTATACTATGGATGGCTGTGAAAGGTAAATTGGTTACTCAAGATAAGCTGGCTAAATGGTATCCTGGTACTACTTGGAAATGTCCTTTGTGTAATCATGTGGAAGACTCTCATAGATATTTGTTTTTTGAATGTGTGTTCTCTACTGGTGTTTGGGAAAAGGTACAAGCCATGACTAGTTTGAAAGGATTGACATATTTGGATAATAGCATGAGAGTCTTGTCTAAATTGCCTTGCAAGAATAATACTTGGAGCATAGTGAAAAGACTGAGCATTGCAGATACCGTTTATCACATTTGGTTAGAGAAAAATTCAAGACTGTTTTAGAAGCAAGATAGGGATGCTGATGCTATTCTACAAGTTATCATTGACAGTGTAAGAAGCAGGCTTTTGACTCTCAAAGTCAAAGAATATTTGGCAAGTACAGTTGCAAAGGAAAAAGTGGCAAACAAAACTGCAGGGCATGGGTGGTTTAGGTGTGTTTTGGATAAGGGAGTATGTGTAACACCCCTAAAATATCGCAGCGGAACGATAGTATCACTAGGGTTCTACTTCAAAGTACAAAGTTCAAGATATAGAAAATGACCTCTAAATGAGACGTTTTGAAAAGTCACCATTCGAATTATTAAAATCAGAGTTATTATAAGAGGTCCTAGATTATGAGATTACATAAAGGTTTTAAAAGGGTATCGAATGGTAAGGATAAATGCATAAGTCTCCAAAGCATGCAAATGACTCTATGTTCCAAGCTATCGCCTTATTAACCTGAGATAAACATGCTAAAAATGGTCAACACAAAGGTTGGTGAGTTCATAGACTTTGTTTTTAAAGCAACTGAAAAGTCTTTAGAGAATGTTTCCCATAACAAAGGCATTGTAAATCCACTCAGTTGCGAATCCCGCCCATACAAGACTCGCAACCTGTGTGTTCACAATCCACTGCTAACGTAAAGTAAGAGTAAGATATGTGTGTATACGATAATGCATGCACTTAATGTAAAGTTTAACAACCAACTGAACCTCGTTGACAAGTATAAACAAGAATATAGCATTGTGGATTATATTCACCCAAGGCCATGAATCTGGGACCAAGAGTGGGGGCGTTAATCTTATAGTACTATCAATACCTCTCCATCGGCTCCATCAAGGAGTTAGACAGCGGTTAAAGTGTATAGCGTATAGAATAAGTTTAACACATTAAGGCGCATATTGTAATAAAACTACACATCATGCTTCAAAAGTATAAAATTATAGCGTAGCATATAAGTAAAACTGTCTTTGAATACTTGTAAAAGTAAAAGTAAATAGTTTAAGCATGTATCTCCCCCAAAAATAATTCAAAACGTATAAAAGTAGGGGCTATGAAAACTCACCTGATACAATGAGTATGATGACAATAGTGGATATACTGAAATAAGGCTCGGTCTCTAACCGCAACCTAATAGGAATGATATGATCTAATTTAGGTCATAAAATGAAGTCGTACATGCAAGTTCATATGTTATCTATACCACTCGTACAAGTTTGAAATGAAGTTTATCGTTTAAGTTATGATTATGACGTCTTGTCAAAGTTTAAAATACTTTAAGCGTACTTACATTGTAACGACATTCTACGATCGTCATCTAGTGATTATTTGAGAAAATAAAGTTTTACGCCAAAAATATACCCTTTGTTAAGTTTCTGAAAAATGACCTAATGGCCTTGCAAAACTAGTCATAATTCGGTGAATATTCAGTGTTAGAGAACAAACTCAGTGGTTTTAGGAAGTTTGGGACATGTTCTACCAAAGTATGAAATGAACTTCGGCTCAAATGAACCAGATGCTACATAAAAATGGTCGTGAAGTGAGGTGATCGGGTTGATTCTGTAGTTTTTGGCAGATTTCGGGTAAGTTTGAGAGGTCATAAGTTATTCATTACAAATACGTTTGACGAACGGCTTGTTATATTTTATCTCCATGAAAATTAACAAAACATGTATATAGTGGTATAATACATATGTATACTTGCATTTATCAAAATAGCAAATAAAATAGCTCCATAATAAGTAGTGTAAGATTATGAAAAAAAAATGTTTAGTAGTTTACTTGTGGTGATTATGAGAAATGGTGATGAAAGCCTAGTTTACCCTTAGAGCATGGGGTATGGTGACTTCCCCACTTCTCTTCACTTGGGCCCCACGTGTGCCACATCACCTCCACATCACTCCAACACACTAAGAGGCTAGGGTACGGTGGCTGGTGGCTCAAGCCATGGTGCTCGGCGCGAGCCTATGGCGCGACATACCACACCGGTGTTGGGCTGGTAGCTTCTGGCGCCGTGGCTACCAGCTCACGCCAAGAGATTTTCTTTTCTTTTTTAAAATTTTTTTGCTGGGTTTCTTGTGTTTGTGTTTGTGTGTTGTGTTTTATGTTTTATGTTTGAGCTGTGTTTTTTTGTGTGTTTGCAGGTTTGACTGAAGAAGATGGCTGCAGGAAGAAGAAGATGGCTGCAGAAGAAGAAAATAGTATTAGGTTTATTCATTTTTGTTATTGGGCCAGGTTTATTAACTTATACAGTTGGGCCGGATTAACAGTTTGAGTTTGCATTTGGGAATTGGAAATATCTAGTACATATTATTTTGGTTAACATATTATTCAAGTAATTATGTACTACTAATAATAATTCATTTAGTTAAATAAATGATAAAAAAAAAAGAAGAAGAAAAAAAAGAGAGAAAAATATATATGTGTGGGGTCCAAAGGTGTATGACGGCACCATAAAACTGGTGTTATACCAGGGAGGGGTGTTTTGGTGCCATAAGCAAAACTGGTGCCATGGGAAAAAGTTGTTGAGGTGGCACCACTTTTTCTCACGGCATCACCTACGGCACCACATTGTACCTAGCCCTCTAACAAAAAAATACCCCCAATCACAACTTACTCACTTCTCTTCACTTGGGCCCCACCCACCCTCATTTTATTTCTTTTCCATATTTTCCAAACACAATTAAATTCATTTAATTAAAATAAAATTAAATAAAATTACGGAAAAAAACTAGGTTGCATTAAAAAAAATAAACATTTTCACAAACACAAACACAAACACATCTCACAGCTGTGCAGCATCTTGGTTTGTCTTCTCCATATCTGCAGTTGTGCAGCATCACAAACACAAACACATCTCACAAACACAAACACAAACACAAACACAAAAGAAATAGATGATAATCCTGCACTTGATATTGGTATCGTTTTGTATTTTACTATGTCGTTTGAACGACGAAAGTGCTTGTGAGAAGCCCATCTGACCGTCATCAATATCAATAATCCTTTTTCTCAAATATTAAGCACAAGCCAAGACTTTGTATCCTCCCGTGAAAATTTATATCCGACCAAAAATTACCACTCTTTTACCAATATTAACGCCAAAAACAAAGCCATAATAACCAAATTTAATCAAATTTGGAAATAGACCATTGTTAAGCCCAAACATTGGTGCATCATATGGTTCCAGCCCAAGTTAAATTTAGCCTAGTCGAGAATGTACAATCCCATACACAACCATATAAAATTTCGGATGGCAGGCCCACACGAGTTCACCACAGCCCAACTACAAAATCAATTGCAGCCCAAGCTCAACATTAAGCATCCGTGTTCCATTGTCAGCCAAACCCTAATCATACGGGTATTTAAGAGACATACCAACTCCCTCACTTGCCCTAATACAGTACTTCTCACATCATAAGCCAAAAAAAAAACGCAGTCATAAAGATAAAACCTTTTACTCCCACTTCTGCCAAATAACCGAACACCACTTATATAACCATGAATAATCAAATGATTCGAAACCCTAATCACCCTCACAAATGAATCAACCCCAATCAGTTGTATACCATACAAATTTGATCACTACTATCCTAGAAACGGATAGCCTCGCCACAGGGATGGCATGAGGGTTTGACATAGGCTTCACAATCTTTCAATGAGATCACGGGTAAGTAGCTATCAATCCATCTTGTTTATGAAATTAAAGCGAATCGAGAAAATGAATTAACAAAGTTGTTATACTCATTTCTCAAATTCGAACATTGTCACAAACGATTTGATCATTGATCTATGATGTTTACATTCTTATGTGTATAGATCCATTTAGATCTATGAGTATTATGAACCATACACAAAGAATGATGCTGAGATCTCAAGGAGTCTTTTCCCTTTGTTTGGTCATTAACGAATTTAAAGAAACGAATGTAACATATTTGTTATAATTCATTCTTTGTTATTCGGATATTAGCACGAGAAGAGAGGTTTTCTATAGATCAATGATGATAAATGTTCAACAAACAAGATCTTTGAGAGATTAAAAGATTGAACTCGATCTGAGATTTTGTGATGTTATTGAATTAAGCTTTGAGTCTCGTTGAAGTTGATAATGAGTTTGTGATAACCTAAGGTCAACTGATTATTTCATATCAGTTTGGTATTAGGTATAACTCGAGTAGTGGTCAAGAGTATTGTTGAGGTCCTTTTAGTTTTGTGGTCGTTGTCATTACATCTTCTTCATCCTTTCTGTTTTCAAAGCAAGTCGCTAGGTTACTGGTCTCGAGCCAACTCGCTAGCCAAGTTGCTAGCCAACTCGCTAGCCAAGTTGCTAGCCAACTCGCTAGCCAAGTTGCTAGCCAAGTCGCTAGCCAATTCGCTACGACTTGTTAAATAACAAGTCGCTAGGTCTATAACAAATCGCTAGCTTTATCAGTTTGACTCAAAAGTCAAACCGTTACCAAGTCGCTATATTCAAACAACTCGCTACTGCAATACAATGAATCAGGACAGTTTTGTTTCTAAGTCGCTGGCAAGATTTTTATGTTTTCCGATGAGTTCTCCGACTACTTCCGACCATATTCGTGATAAACCCAGAAAAAAATGTTTTGACCCAGAAAACTGCATAAAATATTCATGTTATGACTGTAGTAAAAGCAGATTTGACCCAGAAAAGTGACCACAAATAAGATGAGTTGACCACAAATAGGCATCACTGGATTGGAACAAAAATCATAAAATGATGTTATCACTTGTTTGGACCAGAAAGAAACATGTAAACATGTACGACCAAATGAAATATGAACCAGAGGATACCAAACAAAACATGAAAAAACTGTCAAAACATGTAAAAGCATATAAATCTCTTTTGGACCAGTACAAAAAAAAAGCTTGAAAAACCAGTTTTAACCATGTTTGGATTTAAACAAGACCATGTCAACAAACATACAACTCGCCACATAGAAACGAGCAAACCATACACCAACGAGTACAAATACCAATCAAATCATCAAAACACAAAAACCTTGGCTCTGGTACCAATTGTAGGATCGTATATTTATTGTGTTTGATGATTCGGGTGGTCTTGGGAGATCAAAATACATGTTAGCCATTAGAGAGAGAAATTTAGAGAGTTGGGTGTTCTTGGTAGAGAGTTGGTTTACAAAAAGTGAAAGATTAGATTAAAAAGCACCACCCCTTCCATGGATGGAAGGGGTATTTATACTTACAAATACACGACCTCCTATCGGCCTGTGGATCAGGGATACAGTGGGTAAAGACCCGTCCTTCCTCCACGGTGTTGCTCTAAACTAAACTACGCTACAAACTAACAAATAAACTACTTAATAACGTAACAAACGACACGTCTACGAGCTAACATATGCTAGACTTATAATTGGGGTGACCGACACTTTAACATGGAATTTTCTAATTCCTAACATCCTCAAATTTTTCCAATTACCCACCACAGCCCGACTTATCTTCATATAATCAACATACCTGCTGTGAATTTTGTGGAGGTCCTCACCTAGAATTTGATTGTCAATCGGGAAACACGTTTATCTATGAACAGTTTTCCGGTGATGCTCAGAACTTTGGTTATAACCAAAATCCATATGATTCACCAGTCCAGACTCAACAGTTTTACTGTTGTGAGTACTGTGGAGGTCCCCATTTCAGCTCTGATTGTCAAATAGGGAACCCAATTCCTTGTAACAATCATGACTCTCACATGTTTGACAATTTCCAACCTCCACAGCACTATACGGTTCAAACTCCACCTGAGCCGTTGTCTCAAGAAATCTCCCAGGATTTTGAAACCGCAATGAAAACACTTGAGGATATGATTAGTAACTTTAAGAATCAAGTGAGTGGTGAAAAGACCATGGGAGAATTACTAGCCGAAGAACGAGTGGCCCGCCAATCTAGGGAAGAATTATTAGCCCTAGAGCATGCAGCTCTAAGACGTTCCCAATTTCTTAAGGCAGCTCTATATGATGATGACGAGGAGAGTTTTTATCCCTTTAAAGATAATATTTCTCAACTCCCTCAGTCAGTTGATATCCCAGCAGTTGAGATTCCATCTCAAACAACTGCTATCACACCCGAAGCTCCCACTCACTCTCTGAACATGGGGGACGAGCATCTTGACACTGTTCCTGAAAAGGAATCGGACGAATTCATAAAGTCTAGTGTTGAGAACCTTGTCCCAATCCCGAGAGAGTCACAAGGAACTTCTGATCATATGTGTGATTCTCTTTCCCCTCTTGAGTGTTCAAATGATCAGTTTGAAACTTTCTCGGATCTTAGCGACGATTGTACTTCTTATGGAAACATCGAGTATGATGAGGCATCACCCCCACAGTCTGATCCTCTTCTTGAGGAGTTCACCGATGAACTCACTTACATCAATGATCGTTCACTCACTTCTTATCCCAACAGTCCAATAGAGAATATTGATCACTTTATTCCTGAAACATTCAAAGCTACTTTCACCAATCCTCTATTTGAATTCGACTCTGAATTCACTTTAATTTCTGAGAATCCACTCTTTGATACTCAGACTGAGGATAGTGATGAGCCCACAATGGAACAAGAGTTCACAATTTCACCTCATGTGAATGATTCTCTTCATGAAGATTTCTCCGGTGAACTCTCTCATGACATATCTCCTCCGGAACATGATCATTTCTATTTTGATCTTGAGGATGATATTGGCTCAGAGGAAGGTGTACTCTATCATACGAGTTTGCTTATTAATGATACTACCCTCACCCTTCCTCCCGATATGTCTACATTTGAGGATGAAGAATGGATCTTGATTGTTATCAAAATCTTTCTTCCTTTCCTCAAATATCTTGTGATTTCTCTTCATCTTCACTCCTTCGGGAATGAAGACACTATATTTGACCCCGACATTCTCATTTATCATTTTTGAGCCGGGTCTTTCTATGTATATCTCATCGGTGTGGAACTTTCACGTGCTTCAAATGTTTGTCCAAACATCTTGAATGAAAGTCCGATGGAGATTGTCTCTTTCACTTACTTCCCCATGAACAAATTAATTCGGGGTCGAGTCAAGCTAGCGACTCGGTAATCAAAAACAGTAGCTAAACATGGGTTTTCACCCGTGTGTTCCACCCTAGTGTGGGGGAGTTGCCCTACATGTTATATATATAAGTTTTCAAAAAAAAAAAAAAAAAAAAAAAAATCATCTTTCTAAATAATGGCCGTAGTATTTCCCTTTTACGTTCTCAGTTTCGGCATAACCGCCAGTACTTTGAATATTGAGGGCAATATTCATTTCTAAGTGTGGGGGGGAATTCTCACGAATTTTATTATATAATTATACCGCCTAATTCCCCCGTTTTTGGCCAAAATTTTTTTTTGGAGTAAGTGTTTTACACTTACTCAATTGGTTATCAGTCCGCCTTGTCTAATAAACAAAAGGATTGGCTAATCCAGGAGCAAACGGCTCTTGGTAAAGATATCTCAAATCCGTTGACGGCTTGCAATTTGCCCAAAATTGTATGGTATTCAGCTCACCATATCTTTAATTAGTGAAGAGTTGGCTAGCCCGCAAGTTTATGGCTTGTGGTAAAGGCAGTGGAAAAACCATAATTGGTAATCAGCTCACCAAAGATAATATTGATAATTTATCTAAGAGTTGGCTAGTCCAGAGCAAACGGCTTCTGGTAAAGACAAATCAAATCCGTTAGAAGCTGGTGGTTTGCTCAAAATCACATGGTTATCAGTGTACCATGGTTCTTACTTGAACTGAAACATTTGGCTACTCCAGAAGTAATGGATTTTGGTAAAGAGTTTCAAATCCATTAAGTTTTTCTCAAAAGATTGCTAGGGACTAGCAATAGTTTAGTGTGGGGGATTGATGAGTGTGTAAATACTCATCATTTTTGGTCAAATCTGAACTTCAAAACGTTTAAAAATGCTCAGAAATGCATCAAAATACTGAAAATATTCCAAAATCGCATTTTATATGTTTCAGATGCAAAATGTTCAAAATCAGATGAAAAATGAGCTAAGTTTGCATAATTGGCAGTTTCAGTCCCCCAAGTTTCTAAAATTGTCAGAAATAGTCCCTGAGTCCTAATTTCAAAAGAAAAATCACCAAAGGTCCTTTTTAAATCATAAGTTGTCAAAATTAGTCCTTTGGTGAAAAATATCAAAAGTTTTGAGAAATTACAAGTTTGGTCCTCCAAGTTTAAAAATTGGCAAAAATGGTCCTTGGAAAATTGGAAAATGTCAAGTTTGGTCCTTGTATTATTAAAACTTGTCACTTATGGTCCCTTGGAACAACTTTGCAATTTGGCAGCTTTGGTCCCTCAAAATTCAGAATTTACACAAAAGGTCCCTATGTTATTATTAAGCCTAAAACCTTTTTGGACCCTTGTCAAAAACCCTTTGGACCCCTGTCATTAACTAATTTGGACCCCCCTTTTATATTAATACCCGGTAAAATGTTGGTCAAACACCCCCTACGCGCCAATAAGTCTCCTTCCCCACTTGTTTCTCTGCAAAACCCAGACAACCCATGCTCCAGCTCATATCTTCCCCTCCTCACACTCCACCTCCACAACACTACAAAGAAATCATTAATTCTTCCCTCCCCAAACACTCAATCTCACTCAACTGCTAAAAACCCATTTCCCGCCAAAATGTGATCTATGGCCAAAATTCACTTAACTGATCCAAGGGTCCTAAATAGAGGTGGGAAAAGCTCAGAACAAGTGGAGAAGCAGTTTGGGTATAAAAAGGAAGCAAAATGAGATAGAGAAGAGAAGTAGCTAGTTTTATTTTTTTCTTTAATGTCGTTTTTTAATTAAATGTTTTAGTTTAAGTCATAATGATGTAATTTGTGTTTCTATGTATCAAACTCAGTTGTTTAATAGTTGCAATCCAGTTTCAAGTGGTAATTCAAGGTTTTAATATCATTTTATGTTTTCAAGCTCACTGTTGAAAAAGTTAATTTCAAATTCCTGTATTAAAGCTTCCAATTAGCTTTGTTTTAGCTCAAATCAGCTTATTTAAGCTTATCAAAGCTTTTTGTAAGCTTATGCATCCATTTCAAGCAATATTGGATCAAGGTCAACAAAAGTCAAACTGGGTGAAATTGGCTTGGTTTTGGAATTTGGGTTGATGCAGCTTGCTTTGGGGTTGGAATAGATTAGGTTAGTGTAAGTGTGGTTTGGTTTTAGCCTGCATACAAGCTGGACCATTGTGAGTGAGTTTCTCATTTTCAAATTTCAAGCCATTTTGCATTTTATGCTTGTCTGTGTATCTGTGGTAACCATTAGTATAAACCTGTTTATATAGCTGTATTTAGGTCATGTAAACTTAATTTGATCAATATAGCAAGGTAGTTCAGTAGCTTAAGTAGTTTAAATTGCATATCAATGTTTAATAGTGGTGTTTGGATTGTGCATGTAAACTGTTTTAGAGGTTAGTTCTGTGCTTAAGACTTGTTGTTATATGTTTGTTTAGTTCATTTAAGCTCAATTCTGTCTTCATATTGCACTTGCAGCAGCTCAAAGTCAAAATCATTCTCAAACTATCTTAACAGCTTTACTGTTGAGATTTTGTCAAAACAAAATCTCATTTTGTGTTTAAAATACATAGGGATAGATTGCATTACCTTTATTTCATCATAATATATCAACATCAGTCCATAAATTAATCTCAAAGTTGGAAAAAGTCAACTTTCAAGTCTGTCAAATAAAGTCAAAACCTTGAAAAGTCAGTTTTTGGCCAACTAGGGTGAATTTTCTTTGACTCATCTCTGGGCCAAATTCAGTAAAAATTGTGGTTTTAAAATGTTCAACTGGTCTAATTTCTTATGGCGATTTTTGTGGATTTTTGTTAATTTTTTATAACCCTCAAAACTGCTTATCAAAATGGTTCATATGCCCTGTGCACAGGTGCTTGAATTGCACAGGTGTTGTGCAATTCTTGCAGACCTTGCACAGAGCTCATCTTGGCTCACCAAGGTCTGGTCTTTGGTTTAGACATTCTTGGCCAGGTCTAGGTGAGGTTCCTTCTTTTGGTTTTTAGTTTCCAGCTTATTCAAGTGCTTATTCTTCTGCTTAAACCTGGTACCCTCACACTGATTTTAGCTTATTAGCTAAATCATCAAATCTTTGCAGTTGGTTATTCAGAGGATAAGTGTTGTTGTTTTTAGTTGCAATTAGGTAGTTATAGCTTAGTGTAGCTTCTGTATTCAGTTGGTGGGCCTTGGCTTTCATTTGCTTATTTCAAAGTGCTTATCTATAAGCACTTTACCTTGCAGCCTCATTTTCCTTCACACAACCTAATGTTTTTCCATTTTTCCTAGATTCTATATATTGTTTTAGACTTTTCTTGAAATTTTCAGATTTTTCCAAGCCTGTTTGCTATTTTTCTGCATTTAAATCCATTTTTAGCACTTTTTAATTAGCATTTAATACAAAAAATTAAGAAAAGTTTCAAAAAAATAATTTTTCATTTTTCTTAAGTTAAGATAAATATAAAAAGACAAAAAAATATTTTTCTAGATTTTTCTTAGTTAAATTTGTATTTTTAAATAAGTTAATTAGTTTTTAATAGTTTTTAATTCCTAGAAAATAGAAAAATATTCAGAAAAATACAAAAATAGTTTTGAAAATTCTATTTTGTTATTTTAGATTTTTCTAAGTCATAATTTTATTTTTCAAGCTTTATTTCATATTTTCTTGTGTTTTAGGTTATTATTTAATAGTTAAAAATAGTTTTTAATTAATAATAATTAATTAAATAGTTATAAAAATAATTTTCTTTTTCTATAAATTTTCTTTTATCATTAGGTTTGTAAAAATATCATTTTCTTATTTTTAGGATTAATACTGCTTTAGTTTCACATTTTCATTTGTACGTTGCGTAGTTTTTAATTCAGTTTTATAAAAACATAAAATCAAAAACATCATTTTGCAAATAGTGATAGCGTTTATTTAATATTTTTTATCTTTTAATTTTCTTTAATTTGCATTTAAGCCCCTTTAATTTATGAGCTTTTTCTGTAGTTATAATAATTCAAATCCCTTTATCCGTTCAAATCTCTCGATCACTATTCGTTTGGTGATCCTTCGCATAGCTCGCTGGGACATAACGACCCGGGGAAATACTATACTCCCCAAATCTTCATTGCATTCGTGCTTGAGCCGTTTTAAGTTTGTTACGGTCGGCCATTCACAAGTGGCCGGCTTGAGTGATAAAACTTGACGGTTTGGCACGGATCACATACGTATATTAATTTATATCCATAACCTTTCATAAAGAAGATTCGTAACATAATTTTTTTAAGACCATGTTCCTTGTCAAAAAACAAGTGCCTTTAACAAACTTTTATGCTAAGCGGGATAAATCCATGAGGTTCCCGTGCACCTCCGGGAACCCTCTCGGTCCGCCCCTGATCTAACTTTGGTAAAATAATAATAAAATTATATAGATATTCCTCATGAAACATTAATCTTGTCACTCATCTGTACTGGCTCAAGATACTAGAAACAATTTAGATGTTTAACATGTTGCTGTAGTTGTTTTCTGACGGCGGCTTTATTAGCAACTATAGCAAGGAACCGACGACAAAAGAGAATTAAAATGGAATAGTGCAAGCATTTTTAGGATCATTCCAATCATTCCATGTTGAACGGATTTCTACACTCCCTTTAGAGATACAAGAATGAAATAACGTTGTAACTTCATCTCCAAGAGTCTTTCCTTTGAGGTTTGATGTCGAAGTATACTCTGTTTCTATAACGCCAAATACTCAACTTATAGGAAGGATATTAGAATTCTAAATGGTAATGTTCAATGGTGGAAGTTAATTTGGTTTGCCCATAATATCCCAAGACATGCCTTTATACTATGGATGGCTGTGAAAGGTAAATTGGTTACTCAAGATAAGCTGGCTAAATGGTATCCTGGTACTACTTGGAAATGTCCTTTGTGTAATCATGTGGAAGACTCTCATAGATATTTGTTTTTTGAATGTGTGTTCTCTACTGGTGTTTGGGAAAAGGTACAAGCCATGACTAGTTTGAAAGGATTGACATATTTGGATAATAGCATGAGAGTCTTGTCTAAATTGCCTTGCAAGAATAATACTTGGAGCATAGTGAAAAGACTGAGCATTGCAGATACCGTTTATCACATTTGGTTAGAGAAAAATTCAAGACTGTTTTAGAAGCAAGATAGGGATGCTGATGCTATTCTAAAATTTATCATTGACAGTGTAAGAAGCAGGCTTTTGACTCTCAAAGTCAAAGAATATTTGGCAAGTACAGTTGCAAAGGAAAAAGTGGCAAACAAAACTGCAGGGCATGGGTGGTTTAGGTGTGTTTTGGATAAGGGAGTATGTGTAACACCCCTAAAATATCGCAGCGGAACGATAGTATCACTAGGGTTCTACTTCAAAGTACAAAGTTCAAGATATAGAAAATGACCTCTAAATGAGACGTTTTGAAAAGTCACCATTCGAATTATTAAAATCAGAGTTATTATAAGAGGTCCTAGATTATGAGATTACATAAAGGTTTTAAAAGGGTATCGAATGGTAAGGATAAATGCATAAGTCTCCAAAGCATGCAAATGACTCTATGTTCCAAGCTATCGCCTTATTAACCTGAGATAAACATGCTAAAAATGGTCAACACAAAGGTTGGTGAGTTCATAGACTTTGTTTTTAAAGCAACTGAAAAGTCTTTAGAGAATGTTTCCCATAACAAAGGCATTGTAAATCCACTCAGTTGCGAATACCGCCCATACAAGACTCGCAACCTGTGTGTTCACAATCCACTGCTAACGTAAAGTAAGAGTAAGATATGTGTGTATACGATAATGCATGCACTTAATGTAAAGTTTAACAACCAACTGAACCTCGTTGACAAGTATAAACAAGAATATAGCATTGTGGATTATATTCACCCAAGGCAATGAATCTGGGACCAAGAGTGGGGGCGTTAATCTTATAGTACTATCAATACCTCTCCATCGGCTCCATCAAGGAGTTAGACAGCGGTTAAAGTGTATAGCGTATAGAATAAGTTTAACACATTAAGGCGCATATTGTAATAAAACTACACATCATGCTTCAAAAGTATAAAATTATAGCGTAGCATATAAGTAAAACTGTCTTTGAATACTTGTAAAAGTAAAAGTAAATAGTTTAAGCATGTATCTCCCCCAAAAATAATTCAAAACGTATAAAAGTAGGGGCTATGAAAACTCACCTGATACAATGAGTATGATGACAATAGTGGATATACTGAAATAAGGCTCGGTCTCTAACCGCAACCTAATAGGAATGATATGATCTAATTTAGGTCATAAAATGAAGTCGTACATGCAAGTTCATATGTTATCTATACCACTCGTACAAGTTTGAAATGAAGTTTATCGTTTAAGTTATGATTATGACGTCTTGTCAAAGTATAAAATACTTTAAGCGTACTTACATTGTAACGACATTCTACGATCGTCATCGAGTGATTATTTGAGAAAATAAAGTTTTACGCCAAAAATATACCCTTTGTTAAGTTTCTGAAAAATGACCTAATGGCCTTGCAAAACTAGTCATAATTCGGTGAATATTCAGTGTTAGAGAACAAACTCAGTGGTTTTAGGAAGTTTGGGACATGTTCTACCAAAGTATGAAATGAACTTCGGCTCAAATGAACCAGATGCTACATAAAAATGGTCGTGAAGTGAGGTGATCGGGTTGATTCTGTAGTTTTTGGCAGATTTCGGGTAAGTTTGAGAGGTCATAAGTTATTCATTACAAATACGTTTGACGAACGGCTTGTTATATTTTATCTCCATGAAAATTAACAAAACATGTATATAGTGGTATAATACATATGTATACTTGCATTTATCAAAATAGCAAATAAAATAGCTCCATAATAAGTAGTGTAACATTATGAAAAAAAATGTTTAGTAGTTTACTTGTGGTGATTATGAGAAATGGTGATGAAAGCCTAGTTTACCCTTAGAGCATGGGGTATGGTGACTTCCCCACTTCTCTTCACTTGGGCCCCACGTGTGCCACATCACCTCCACATCACTCCAACACACTAACAAAAAAATACCCCCAATCACAACTTACTCACTTCTCTTCACTTGGGCCCCACCCACCCTCATTTTATTTCTTTTCCATATTTTCCAAACACAATTAAATTCATTTAATTAAAATAAAATTAAATAAAATTACGGAAAAAAACTAGGTTGCATTAAAAAAAATAAACATTTTCACAAACACAAACACAAACACATCTCACAGCTGTGCAGCATCTTGGTTTGTCTTCTCCATATCTGCAGTTGTGCAGCATCACAAACACAAACACATCTCACAAACACAAACACAAACACAAACACAAAAGAAATAGATGATAATCCTGCACTTGATATTGGTATCGTTTTGTATTTTACTATGTCGTTTGAACGACGAAAGTGCTTGTGAGAAGCCCATCTGACCGTCATCAATATCAATAATCCTTTTTCTCAAATATTAAGCACAAGCCAAGACTTTGTATCCTCCCGTGAAAATTTATATCCGACCAAAAATTACCACTCTTTTACCAATATTAACGCCAAAAACAAAGCCATAATAACCAAATTTAATCAAATTTGGAAATAGACCATTGTTAAGCCCAAACATTGGTGCATCATATGGTTCCAGCCCAAGTTAAATTTAGCCTAGTCGAGAATGTACAATCCCATACACAACCATATAAAATTTCGGATGGCAGGCCCACACGAGTTCACCACAGCCCAACTACAAAATCAATTGCAGCCCAAGCTCAACATTAAGCATCCGTGTTCCATTGTCAGCCAAACCCTAATCATACGGGTATTTAAGAGACATACCAACTCCCTCACTTGCCCTAATACAGTACTTCTCACATCATAAGCCAAAAAAAAAACGCAGTCATAAAGATAAAACCTTTTACTCCCACTTCTGCCAAATAACCGAACACCACTTATATAACCATGAATAATCAAATGATTCGAAACCCTAATCACCCTCACAAATGAATCAGCCCCAATCAGTTGTATACCATACAAATTTGATCACTACTATCCTAGAAACGGATAGCCTCGCCACAGGGATGGCATGAGGGTTTGACATAGGCTTCACAATCTTTCAATGAGATCACGGGTAAGTAGCTATCAATCCATCTTGTTTATGAAATTAAAGCGAATCGAGAAAATGAATTAACAAAGTTGTTATACTCATTTCTCAAATTCGAACATTGTCACAAACGATTTGATCATTGATCTATGATGTTTACATTCTTATGTGTATAGATCCATTTAGATCTATGAGTATTATGAACCATACACAAAGAATGATGCTGAGATCTCAAGGAGTCTTTTCCCTTTGTTTGGTCATTAACGAATTTAAAGAAACGAATGTAACATATTTGTTATAATTCATTCTTTGTTATTCGGATATTAGCACGAGAAGAGAGGTTTTCTATAGATCAATGATGATAAATGTTCAACAAACAAGATCTTTGAGAGATTAAAAGATTGAACTCGATCTGAGATTTTGTGATGTTATTGAATTAAGCTTTGAGTCTCGTTGAAGTTGATAATGAGTTTGTGATAACCTAAGGTCAACTGATTATTTCATATCAGTTTGGTATTAGGTATAACTCGAGTAGTGGTCAAGAGTATTGTTGAGGTCCTTTTAGTTTTGTGGTCGTTGTCATTACATCTTCTTCATCCTTTCTGTTTTCAAAGCAAGTCGCTAGGTTACTGGTCTCGAGCCAACTCGCTAGCCAAGTTGCTAGCCAACTCGCTAGCCAAGTTGCTAGCCAAGTCGCTAGCCAATTCGCTACGACTTGTTAAATAACAAGTCGCTAGGTCTATAACAAATCGCTAGCTTTATCAGTTTGACTCAAAAGTCAAACCGTTACCAAGTCGCTATATTCAAACAACTCGCTACTGCAATACAATGAATCAGGACAGTTTTGTTTCTAAGTCGCTGGCAAGATTTTTATGTTTTCCGATGAGTTCTCCGACTACTTCCGACCATATTCGTGATAAACCCAGAAAAAAATGTTTTGACCCAGAAAACTGCATAAAATATTCATGTTATGACTGTAGTAAAAGCAGATTTGACCCAGAAAAGTGACCACAAATAAGATGAGTTGACCACAAATAGGCATCACTGGATTGGAACAAAAATCATAAAATGATGTTATCACTTGTTTGGACCAGAAAGAAACATGTAAACATGTACGACCAAATGAAATATGAACCAGAGGATACCAAACAAAACATGAAAAAACTGTCAAAACATGTAAAAGCATATAAATCTCTTTTGGACCAGTACAAAAAAAAAGCTTGAAAAACCAGTTTTAACCATGTTTGGATTTAAACAAGACCATGTCAACAAACATACAACTCGCCACATAGAAACGAGCAAACCATACACCAACGAGTACAAATACCAATCAAATCATCAAAACACAAAAACCTTGGCTCTGGTACCAATTGTAGGATCGTATATTTATTGTGTTTGATGATTCGGGTGGTCTTGGGAGATCAAAATACATGTTAGCCATTAGAGAGAGAAATTTAGAGAGTTGGGTGTTCTTGGTAGAGAGTTGGTTTACAAAAAGTGAAAGATTAGATTAAAAAGCACCACCCCTTCCATGGATGGAAGGGGTATTTATACTTACAAATACACGACCTCCTATCGGCCTGTGGATCAGGGATACAGTGGGTAAAGACCCGTCCTTCCTCCACGGTGTTGCTCTAAACTAAACTACGCTACAAACTAACAAATAAACTACTTAATAACGTAACAAACGACACGTCTACGAGCTAACATATGCTAGACTTATAATTGGGGTGACCGACACTTTAACATGGAATTTTCTAATTCCTAACATCCTCAAATTTTTCCAATTACCCACCACAGCCCGACTTATCTTCATATAATCAACATACCTGCT
The DNA here is from genome assembly GCA_019973895.1 of Chrysanthemum seticuspe. Taxonomy (NCBI): domain Eukaryota; kingdom Viridiplantae; phylum Streptophyta; class Magnoliopsida; order Asterales; family Asteraceae; genus Chrysanthemum; species Chrysanthemum seticuspe. The sequence continues at coordinate 260,407,818 of BPTQ01000002.1, read as the reverse complement.
GTGAATTTTGTGGAGGTCCTCACCTAGAATTTGATTGTCAATCGGGAAACACGTTTATCTATGAACAGTTTTCCGGTGATGCTCAGAACTTTGGTTATAACCAAAATCCATATGATTCACCAGTCCAGACTCAACAGTTTTACTGTTGTGAGTACTGTGGAGGTCCCCATTTCAGCTCTGATTGTCAAATAGGGAACCCAATTCCTTGTAACAATCATGACTCTCACATGTTTGACAATTTCCAACCTCCACAGCACTATACGGTTCAAACTCCACCTGAGCCGTTGTCTCAAGAAATCTCCCAGGATTTTGAAACCGCAATGAAAACACTTGAGGATATGATTAGTAACTTTAAGAATCAAGTGAGTGGTGAAAAGACCATGGGAGAATTACTAGCCGAAGAACGAGTGGCCCGCCAATCTAGGGAAGAATTATTAGCCCTAGAGCATGCAGCTCTAAGACGTTCCCAATTTCTTAAGGCAGCTCTATATGATGATGACGAGGAGAGTTTTTATCCCTTTAAAGATAATATTTCTCAACTCCCTCAGTCAGTTGATATCCCAGCAGTTGAGATTCCATCTCAAACAACTGCTATCACACCCGAAGCTCCCACTCACTCTCTGAACATGGGGGACGAGCATCTTGACACTGTTCCTGAAAAGGAATCGGACGAATTCATAAAGTCTAGTGTTGAGAACCTTGTCCCAATCCCGAGAGAGTCACAAGGAACTTCTGATCATATGTGTGATTCTCTTTCCCCTCTTGAGTGTTCAAATGATCAGTTTGAAACTTTCTCGGATCTTAGCGACGATTGTACTTCTTATGGAAACATCGAGTATGATGAGGCATCACCCCCACAGTCTGATCCTCTTCTTGAGGAGTTCACCGATGAACTCACTTACATCAATGATCGTTCACTCACTTCTTATCCCAACAGTCCAATAGAGAATATTGATCACTTTATTCCTGAAACATTCAAAGCTACTTTCACCAATCCTCTATTTGAATTCGACTCTGAATTCACTTTAATTTCTGAGAATCCACTCTTTGATACTCAGACTGAGGATAGTGATGAGCCCACAATGGAACAAGAGTTCACAATTTCACCTCATGTGAATGATTCTCTTCATGAAGAGTTCTCCGGTGAACTCTCTCATGACATATCTCCTCCGGAACATGATCATTTCTATTTTGATCTTGAGGATGATATTGGCTCAGAGGAAGGTGTACTCTATCATACGAGTTTGCTTATTAATGATACTACCCTCACCCTTCCTCCCGATATGTCTACATTTGAGGATGAAGAATGGATCTTGATTGTTATCAAAATCTTTCTTCCTTTCCTCAAATATCTTGTGATTTCTCTTCATCTTCACTCCTTCGGGAATGAAGACACTATATTTGACCCCGACATTCTCATTTATCATTTTTGAGCCGGGTCTTTCTATGTATATCTCATCGGTGTGGAACTTTCACGTGCTTCAAATGTTTGTCCAAACATCTTGAATGAAAGTCCGATGGAGATTGTCTCTTTCACTTACTTCCCCATGAACAAATTAATTCGGGGTCGAGTCAAGCTAGCGACTCGGTAATCAAAAACAGTAGCTAAACATGGGTTTTCACCCGTGTGTTCCACCCTAGTGTGGGGGGAGTTGCCCTACATGTTATATATATAAGTTTTCAAAAAAAAAAAAAAAAAAAAAAAAAATCATCTTTCTAAATAATGGCCGTAGTATTTCCCTTTTACGTTCTCAGTTTCGGCATAACCGCCAGTACTTTGAATATTGAGGGCAATATTCATTTCTAAGTGTGGGGGGGAATTCTCACGAATTTTATTATATAATTATACCGCCTAATTCCCCCGTTTTTGGCCAAAATTTTTTTTTGGAGTAAGTGTTTTACACTTACTCAATTGGTTATCAGTCCGCCTTGTCTAATAAACAAAAGGATTGGCTAATCCAGGAGCAAACGGCTCTTGGTAAAGATATCTCAAATCCGTTGACGGCTTGCAATTTGCCCAAAATTGTATGGTATTCAGCTCACCATATCTTTAATTAGTGAAGAGTTGGCTAGCCCGCAAGTTTATGGCTTGTGGTAAAGGCAGTGGAAAAACCATAATTGGTAATCAGCTCACCAAAGATAATATTGATAATTTATCTAAGAGTTGGCTAGTCCAGAGCAAACGGCTTCTGGTAAAGACAAATCAAATCCGTTAGAAGCTGGTGGTTTGCTCAAAATCACATGGTTATCAGTGTACCATGGTTCTTACTTGAACTGAAACATTTGGCTACTCCAGAAGTAATGGATTTTGGTAAAGAGTTTCAAATCCATTAAGTTTTTCTCAAAAGATTGCTAGGGACTAGCAATAGTTTAGTGTGGGGGATTGATGAGTGTGTAAATACTCATCATTTTTGGTCAAATCTGAACTTCAAAACGTTTAAAAATGCTCAGAAATGCATCAAAATACTGAAAATATTCCAAAATCGCATTTTATATGTTTCAGATGCAAAATGTTCAAAATCAGATGAAAAATGAGCTAAGTTTGCATAATTGGCAGTTTCAGTCCCCCAAGTTTCTAAAATTGTCAGAAATAGTCCCTGAGTCCTAATTTCAAAAGAAAAATCACCAAAGGTCCTTTTTAAATCATAAGTTGTCAAAATTAGTCCTTTGGTGAAAAATATCAAAAGTTTTGAGAAATTACAAGTTTGGTCCTCCAAGTTTAAAAATTGGCAAAAATGGTCCTTGGAAAATTGGAAAATGTCAAGTTTGGTCCTTGTATTATTAAAACTTGTCACTTATGGTCCCTTGGAACAACTTTGCAATTTGGCAGCTTTGGTCCCTCAAAATTCAGAATTTACACAAAAGGTCCCTATGTTATTATTAAGCCTAAAACCTTTTTGGACCCTTGTCAAAAACCCTTTGGACCCCTGTCATTAACTAATTTGGACCCCCCTTTTATATTAATACCCGGTCAAATGTTGGTCAAACACCCCCTACGCGCCAATAAGTCTCCTTCCCCACTTGTTTCTCTGCAAAACCCAGACAACCCATGCTCCAGCTCATATCTTCCCCTCCTCACACTCCACCTCCACAACACTACAAAGAAATCATTAATTCTTCCCTCCCCAAACACTCAATCTCACTCAACTGCTAAAAACCCATTTCCCGCCAAAATGTGATCTATGGCCAAAATTCACTTAACTGATCCAAGGGTCCTAAATAGAGGTGGGAAAAGCTCAGAACAAGTGGAGAAGCAGTTTGGGTATAAAAAGGAAGCAAAATGAGATAGAGAAGAGAAGTAGCTAGTTTTATTTTTTTCTTTAATGTCGTTTTTTAATTAAATGTTTTAGTTTAAGTCATAATGATGTAATTTGTGTTTCTATGTATCAAACTCAGTTGTTTAATAGTTGCAATCCAGTTTCAAGTGGTAATTCAAGGTTTTAATATCATTTTATGTTTTCAAGCTCACTGTTGAAAAAGTTAATTTCAAATTCCTGTATTAAAGCTTCCAATTAGCTTTGTTTTAGCTCAAATCAGCTTATTTAAGCTTATCAAAGCTTTTTGTAAGCTTATGCATCCATTTCAAGCAATATTGGATCAAGGTCAACAAAAGTCAAACTGGGTGAAATTGGCTTGGTTTTGGAATTTGGGTTGATGCAGCTTGCTTTGGGGTTGGAATAGATTAGGTTAGTGTAAGTGTGGTTTGGTTTTAGCCTGCATACAAGCTGGACCATTGTGAGTGAGTTTCTCATTTTCAAATTTCAAGCCATTTTGCATTTTATGCTTGTCTGTGTATCTGTGGTAACCATTAGTATAAACCTGTTTATATAGCTGTATTTAGGTCATGTAAACTTAATTTGATCAATATAGCAAGGTAGTTCAGTAGCTTAAGTAGTTTAAATTGCATATCAATGTTTAATAGTGGTGTTTGGATTGTGCATGTAAACTGTTTTAGAGGTTAGTTCTGTGCTTAAGACTTGTTGTTATATGTTTGTTTAGTTCATTTAAGCTCAATTCTGTCTTCATATTGCACTTGCAGCAGCTCAAAGTCAAAATCATTCTCAAACTATCTTAACAGCTTTACTGTTGAGATTTTGTCAAAACAAAATCTCATTTTGTGTTTAAAATACATAGGGATAGATTGCATTACCTTTATTTCATCATAATATATCAACATCAGTCCATAAATTAATCTCAAAGTTGGAAAAAGTCAACTTTCAAGTCTGTCAAATAAAGTCAAAACCTTGAAAAGTCAGTTTTTGGCCAACTAGGGTGAATTTTCTTTGACTCATCTCTGGGCCAAATTCAGTAAAAATTGTGGTTTTAAAATGTTCAACTGGTCTAATTTCTTATGGCGATTTTTGTGGATTTTTGTTAATTTTTTATAACCCTCAAAACTGCTTATCAAAATGGTTCATATGCCCTGTGCACAGGTGCTTGAATTGCACAGGTGTTGTGCAATTCTTGCAGACCTTGCACAGAGCTCATCTTGGCTCACCAAGGTCTGGTCTTTGGTTTAGACATTCTTGGCCAGGTCTAGGTGAGGTTCCTTCTTTTGGTTTTTAGTTTCCAGCTTATTCAAGTGCTTATTCTTCTGCTTAAACCTGGTACCCTCACACTGATTTTAGCTTATTAGCTAAATCATCAAATCTTTGCAGTTGGTTATTCAGAGGATAAGTGTTGTTGTTTTTAGTTGCAATTAGGTAGTTATAGCTTAGTGTAGCTTCTGTATTCAGTTGGTGGGCCTTGGCTTTCATTTGCTTATTTCAAAGTGCTTATCTATAAGCACTTTACCTTGCAGCCTCATTTTCCTTCACACAACCTAATGTTTTTCCATTTTTCCTAGATTCTATATATTGTTTTAGACTTTTCTTGAAATTTTCAGATTTTTCCAAGCCTGTTTGCTATTTTTCTGCATTTAAATCCATTTTTAGCACTTTTTAATTAGCATTTAATACAAAAAATTAAGAAAAGTTTCAAAAAAATAATTTTTCATTTTTCTTAAGTTAAGATAAATATAAAAAGACAAAAAAATATTTTTCTAGATTTTTCTTAGTTAAATTTGTATTTTTAAATAAGTTAATTAGTTTTTAATAGTTTTTAATTCCTAGAAAATAGAAAAATATTCAGAAAAATACAAAAATAGTTTTGAAAATTCTATTTTGTTATTTTAGATTTTTCTAAGTCATAATTTTATTTTTCAAGCTTTATTTCATATTTTCTTGTGTTTTAGGTTATTATTTAATAGTTAAAAATAGTTTTTAATTAATAATAATTAATTAAATAGTTATAAAAATAATTTTCTTTTTCTATAAATTTTCTTTTATCATTAGGTTTGTAAAAATATCATTTTCTTATTTTTAGGATTAATACTGCTTTAGTTTCACATTTTCATTTGTACGTTGCGTAGTTTTTAATTCAGTTTTATAAAAACATAAAATCAAAAACATCATTTTGCAAATAGTGATAGCGTTTATTTAATATTTTTTATCTTTTAATTTTCTTTAATTTGCATTTAAGCCCCTTTAATTTATGAGCTTTTTCTGTAGTTATAATAATTCAAATCCCTTTATCCGTTCAAATCTCTCGATCACTATTCGTTTAGTGATCCTTCGCATAGCTTGCTGGGACATAACGACCCGGGGAAATACTATACTCCCCAGATCTTCATTGAATTCGTGCTTGAGCCGTTTTAAGTTTGTTACGGTCGGCCATTCACAAGTGGCCGGCTTGAGTGATAAAACTTGACGGTTTGGCACGGATCACATACGTATATTAATTTATATCCATAACCTTTCATAAAGAAGATTCGTAACATAATTTTTTTAAGACCATGTTCCTTTTCAAAAAACAAGTGCCTTTAACAAACTTTTATGCTAAGCGGGATAAATCCATGAGGTTCCCGTGCACCTCCGGGAACCCTCTCGGTCCGCCCCTGATCTAACTTTGGTAAATTAATAATAAAATTATATAGATATTCCTCATGAAACATTAATCTTGTCACTCATCTGTACTGGCTCAAGATACTAGAAACAATTTAGATGTTTAACATGTTGCTGTAGTTGTTTTCTGACGGCGGCTTTATTAGCAACTATAGCAAGGAACCGACGACAAAAGAGAATTAAAATGGAATAGTGCAAGCATTTTTAGGATCATTCCAATCATTCCATGTTGAACGGATTTCTACACTCCCTTTAGAGATACAAGAATGATATAACGTTGTAACTTCATCTCCAAGAGTCTTTCCTTTGAGGTTTGATGTCGAAGTATACTCTGTTTCTATAACGCCAAATACTCAACTTATAGGAAGGATCTTAGAATTCTAAATGGTAATGTTCAATGGTGGAAGTTAATTTGGTTTGCCCATAATATCCCAAGACATGCCTTTATACTATGGATGGCTGTGAAAGGTAAATTGGTTACTCAAGATAAGCTGGCTAAATGGTATCCTGGTACTACTTGGAAATGTCCTTTGTGTAATCATGTGGAAGACTCTCATAGATATCTGTTTTTTGAATGTGTGTTCTCTACTGGTGTTTGGGAAAAGGTACAAGCCATGACTAGTTTGAAAGGATTGACATATTTGGATAATAGCATGAGAGTCTTGTCTAAATTGCCTTGCAAGAATAATACTTGGAGCATAGTGAAAAGACTGAGCATTGCAGATACAGTTTATCACATTTGGTTAGAGAAAATTTCAAGACTGTTTTAGAAGCAAGATAGGGATGCTGATGCTATTCTACAAGTTATCATTGACAGTGTAAGAAGCAGGCTTTTGACTCTCAAAGTCAAAGAATATTTGGCAAGCACAGTTGCAAAGGAAAAAGTGGCAAACAAAACTGCAGGGCATGGGTGGTTTAGGTGTGTTTTGGATAAGGGAGTATGTGTAACACCCCTAAAATATTGCAGCGGAACGATAGTATCACTAGGGTTCTACTTCAAAGTACAAAGTTCAAGATATAGAAAATGACCTCTAAATGAGACGTTTTGAAAAGTCACCATTCGAATTATTAAAATCAGAGTTATTATAAGAGGTCCTAGATTATGAGATTACATAAAGGTTTTAAAAGGGTATCGAATGGTAAGGATAAATGCATAAGTCTCCAAAGCATGCAAATGACTCTATGTTCCAAGCTATCGCCTTATTAACCTGAGATAAACATGCTAAAAATGGTCAACACAAAGGTTGGTGAGTTCATAGACTTTGTTTTTAAAGCAACTGAAAAGTCTTTAGAGAATGTTTCCCACAACAAAGGCATTGTAAATCCACTCAGTTGCGAATCCCGCCCATACAAGACTCGCAACCTGTGTGTTCACAATCCACTGCTAACGTAAAGTAAGAGTAAGATATGTGTGTATACGATAATGCATGCACTTAATGTAAAGTTTAACAACCAACTGAACCTCGTTGACAAGTATAAACAAGAATATAGCATTGTGGATTATATTCACCCAAGGCCATGAATCTGGGACCAAGAGTGGGGGTGTTAATCTTATAGTACTATCAATACCTCTCCATCGGCTCCATCAAGGAGTTAGACAGCGGTTAAAGTGTATAGCGTATAGAATAAGTTTAACACATTAAGGCGCATATTGTAATAAAACTACACATCATGCTTCAAAAGTATAAAATTATAGCGTAGCATATAAGTAAAACTGTCTTTGAATACTTGTAAAAGTAAAAGTAAATAGTTTAAGCATGTATCTCCCCCAAAAATAATTCAAAACGTATAAAAGTAGGGGCTATGAAAACTCACCTGATACAATGAGTATGATGACAATAGTGGATATACTGAAATAAGGCTCGATCTCTAACCGCAACCTAATAGGAATGATATGATCTAATTTAGGTCATAAAATGAAGTCGTACATGCAAGTTCATATGTTATCTATACCACTCGTACAAGTTTGAAATGAAGTTTATCGTTTAAGTTATGATTATGACGTCTTGTCAAAGTATAAAATACTTTAAGCGTACTTACATTGTAACGACATTCTACGATCGTCGTCTAGTGATTATTTGAGAAAATAAAGTTTTACGCCAAAAATATACCCTTTGTTAAGTTTCTGAAAAATGACCTAATGGCCTTGCAAAACTAGTCATAATTCGGTGAATATTCAGTGTTAGAGAACAAACTCAGTGGTTTTAGGAAGTTTGGGACATGTTCTACCAAAGTATGAAATGAACTTCGGCTCAAATGAACCAGATGCTACATAAAAATGGTCGTGAAGTGAGGTGATCGGGTTGATTCTGTAGTTTTTGGCAGATTTCGGGTAAGTTTGAGAGGTCATAAGTTATTCATTACAAATACGTTTGACGAACGGCTTGTTATATTTTATCTCCATGAAAATTAACAAAACATGTATATAGTGGTATAATACATATGTATACTTGCATTTATCAAAATAGCAAATAAAATAGCTCCATAATAAGTAGTGTAAGATTATGAAAAAAAATGTTTAGTAGTTTACTTGTGGTGATTATGAGAAATGGTGATGAAAGCCTAGTTTACCCTTAGAGCATGTGGTATGGTGACTTCCCCACTTCTCTTCACTTGGGCCCCACGTGTGCCACATCACCTCCACATCACTCCAACACACTAACAAAAAAATACCCCCAATCACAACTTACTCACTTCTCTTCACTTGGGCCCCACCCACCCTCATTTTATTTCTTTTCCATATTTTCCAAACACAATTAAATTCATTTAATTAAAATAAAATTAAATAAAATTACGGAAAAAAACTAGGTTGCATTAAAAAAAATAAACATTTTCACAAACACAAACACAAACACATCTCACAGCTGTGCAGCATCTTGGTTTGTCTTCTCCATATCTGCAGCTGTGCAGCATCACAAACACAAACACATCTCACAAACACAAACACAAACACAAACACAAAAGAAATAGATGATAATCCTGCACTTGATATTGGTATCGTTTTGTATTTTACTATGTCGTTTGAACGACGAAAGTGCTTGTGGCGAGCTCAAATGGTATCGTGGCGAGGGAAGGAATAAAGTGGCGAGATGCCACCTAGGCTTCGGCGAAAAACAACGAGCACCATACCCCTTGCTCTTAGTAAAACAAGTCTTGATCTTGCAAAACTTATGGTTTCTTTCTTCCCGTTCATAGCTTGTTCCAAGGACTTGGACTAATATTTGTTAAGTGGATTTTATGTTTGTGTGTGCATGTACGTGAAGTAGGGAGTATATATTTTAGTTTCATCAACAAGTTGGGGAATTTTTGGATAGGGTAGTATAGTAATGAATGGGAATATGATAGCAAGTTGTCAAGTAGCTCAATTATATGTTTTCAAAGGGTCGTTTGCTTCTTGCTACATCTGACGATAAAAATGAGAAGAAGTATATGTTTTTTTTTTGAACGGCGAAAATTAAATAAGAACTAGCAAGAAGCTAGAAGAAAAGCTACAAGGAAATTAAGTTCGGGTTTTTTAACCAACAATCCCAAGAAAAAGAACTAGAACATCTACTACCACACCACGTGAAAGTCCGAGACACAATATCATCAAAAATCACTTATCGCCTAGGAGGAGAGGCATAAAAAATGACTCGATTACGAAGGAGCCATATGTGCCACCAAGCAGCGTAAACCACACCCTCCAACAGCAATTTAACCTTGCTAGAAAAACTGATACTTAAGAACCAAGAGTCCCACTCCTCAAAAGAAGCAATGTCAGCCCAAGGAACATCCCACCAGCGGCAAAGCCTCCGAAAAATAGAATTAGCCAATTCGCATTGGAACAAAACATGCACAACATCTTCAGACTCCGAACCACAAAGCGAACATAAGATAGAATCTAAGCTCACACCTCTATTCTGGAGGTTACACCTAGTCGGAAGACGATCCAGACGAGCACGCCAAGCAAAAATATTAACCTTGATCGGGATAAATTTAGTCCAACGAGTAGCAACATTTGACGGTGGAAGGAACTTATCATCAATAATAGAACGAATCTCTTTAACGCGAAACTTACCATCACCATTCACATCGCAGATCCAGCGATCCGAAGAAGGAGCCAGAATAACCATTCTTCAAATATCAAGCATGTCATTCCACTGTTGCAACTCAACCCCATCTCTAATCTGGCGACGAAACGAACCATTAAAAGAACCCGCATCCCATTTGGAGGAGACAGAAATCTGCTTGTCCGTCTCTAAAGCAAACAATCTAGGAAACTGAACACTTAACGGCGTGTCTAGAATCCAAACATCCTTCCAAAATCTAGTGCTAACGCCGTTACCAACCCGTTTCTTACAAAGGGAAAGAAAATCGAACCCCTTAGAAGCCAACACCTGAACCTCGCGAAGGATAGAGCACCATGTAGACGAGTGTTTAACCGAGTGAGAAGCTAAGTAAGTACCATAAATAGCAGAAATAATCTGTGACCAAATCGAGCCATCTTGAGATAAAAAACGCCACACCCACTTCAATAAAAGAGCCCTATTAAGAGCATGCAAACTAGACACACCAAGACCCCCGTTTTTCTTAGCCGACAAAATTCTATCCCAAGCTACCCAGGTGATCTTATTTTCCAAAGGATCGACACCATTAAAAAAGTTGCTACGGATCGATTCCAATGCCCTCAAAACACCCATGGGAGCTTTATATATCGACATAGCATATATGGGGGCAGCGCCAAGAACTGATTTCACAAGAGTCAATCTACCACCGGTCGAAAGAGTTTTACTCTTCCATTTAGATAAACGCTCTTGGATCTTCTGAATAGTATAAGACCACGCAGAATTACGGGTCATTTTATCCCCAACTATAATACCAAGATACTTAAAAGGGGTATGGAGAACATCACAGCGAATAGCCGAAGCACCATGCAAAACGACGTCCCTATGCACTCCAACACCCATAACCTGACTTTTAGAAATGTTAATCTTCAATCCAGAAGCTAAGTGAAAGCAATTGAGAATTTTTACAAGGTTAACAAGGTTATCTTCGGACCATTCCCCAATGAACAAAGCGTCATCAGCATAAAAAAGATGAGAGATAGTCGTCAATACATCGATCTGAAGACCTTTAAAAATTCCTTCCCTAACAGCATTAGACACGAATATATGAAGAGACTCCATCACTAGAATAAATAAATATGGCGCCAGAGGGTCTCCTTGTTTAAGACCACAAAAGAACGGAAATTCAGATGTAGGGCTTTCGTTAATCAGAATCGAAGCCATAGCAGAACTGAAGGTACCACGGATCCATTTACACCAATTAGGACCAAAACCAAAAGCATGTAAGACATCAAGCAGAAAATCCCAACGAACAGAATCATAAGCCTTGGCAAAGTCTACTTTAAAAATAAGAGCTTGATTCTTTTTACGTTTGCACCAATCAAGCACTTCATTCAAAATGAAAGGCCCATCTAAAATTTGTCTATTCGCTACAAAAGCTGATTGAGTATCTGAAACCAAATCTGAGATTACCGTGGACAACCGAATAGCGAGGATCTTGGTAATAACTTTGTAAACACTCCCAATCAGACTTACGGGTCTGAAATCATTAACAAATTTCGCATCAGTAATTTTAGGAATTAAAGCAATAAACGTTGCGTTGCAGCCTATAGGAAAAGAACCAGCATCAAAGAAATAAATAACAGCAGCACAAAGGTCAGGACCAATGAATTTTCAGTAATGTCTAAAGAATTCAAAGGTATAACCGTCAGGACCAGGAGATTTGTTCGTACCACATGCCCAAACAGCATCCCGAATTTCTGTCTCAGTAATACTCCTATCCAAGATATCAACCTGATCCTCTGTCAAACGGTTAGGAAACTGCATGTTCAATTTAAACCTAGAGCTAGTAGGCCTTTTAAACCGATTAGCAAAATGCTCCTTGAAAGTAAAGTATATGTAACATTACAAGTTTTCAAGTGGTGTGGGATAGGAAATGGGATAGATCGATTTGCCTTTTTTCTTCCAAAAGGGATTCGGTTTGGTTAGTTTATAACGAAATGTCCAAATAACTTTTCCCGTGACCAAAACAAATAGAAAACGTTTTGAAATCTTTGGTACCCCTTTGTTATACAAATGTAAAAATGTCACAACAAATAAAAATGTTATATATAGGTTTTTGTTGAAATTTAATCTATACTAAAAAAATGTTGACATGGCTTAGCTTTAATGTTTATTTGGTTGTCAAACGTTCGTATAAAGTGAAACAAACTATCATTCGTGATTCTATGTTGTGAGCTTAATCGAGCTAGGTAATTTGTTGTATATCTTGTATGTCAAAATTTCAAATGATCGTGCCAAAGTATACGTGAAACGAAAAGTGGTGTTAAATTAATTAAGTGTTTTAGTTTTAAGTTTCGGGCTTAGAAATAACATAAGGCCCAATAGAAATTATTTTAAATTTAAGGCCCGGTTTGGTTTTAATTGGTTGTATAGACCCATTAAGAGAAAAATATGTATGAGGGGGAGGGTTGTGAGTGTTAATTTGTGTTTTGGTGATAAGAAATGATGTCGAGTTTGATTAAAATATTTATTGAGGCCCGTTATGAGAAAAGAGAAATTTATGGGACGTTACAATATGTGCAGATGGCTAGTATCTTGGTGGTATGCTTTTTTCTTAGGATTCATTTTGTTATTATGTGGATCTAGTTGGGGTAACAGAATGGTCGAGTGCTATTCTTAGTTTTTAGCTCATACTGTCATAAGGTAGTTTCCTGCATTAGGATTGTATTAATATCTTAAATGGCTTTAGATAAGATGTTGTTTCAGTAAATGGTATACTCAATTCTGATGTATATCATCCAAGTATCTGTTTTGCTTGAATTTGCAGAGCTGGGGTTCAAGAAAATTTTGTTGATATATTAAGGTTTTTTTTACCTTATCTTCAATTTTCTAAGCCTATTGAAAAATGAATGATTTAAGTTCATTTAAGATGATGGCTTATATCTTGGGATATAAGAAACACAAATCTGTTTTTATCCTTTTCTCTTCCCTAGTAGGCATTTTTTAGGTAACTATGAGGTGTTTGGGATAACGCAGTTTATGAATTTAAAGTGAGTTTCCACCTGAGAAGGGTAAGTGAATTGGTGTGGCAATATATGTTACTAGGAATTGTAAGGAGTGAAAGATGAACCTACATGGTCTTAGTTATGGTTGCTCCTCCCTCAAGGTGTTTGTTCCTGAAGACATTTTTTAGAGATGGAAATGTAGGTCATCAGGTATAGCCCTTGACATGGAGGGTGTAACACCCCCTATTTTCACAGATCGCAGCGGAACTAGATCTGCGGTATTACTTCATGGATCACAATCACAATAATAGAAAACGACTCGAAAAGAGACGTTTTTAGAAATTAAGTTATCATTCATTTATTTATCAGAGTTTTATAGTAAAAGATATACTCTTACCAAAAGTGAGGTCCCAAAATCTATGTGAAACATAGAGTTTGAATGATAATAGTTTTGAAAATCCCCAAGTCCGGTGCCACACCGTGCCATGAATCCGTAATCTGCTCGGTTACCTAAGATAACATGCTTAAATGTCAACACTAGGGTTGAGTGAGGTCATAGGTTTATGTGACACACGGTAATTTTTCACCCAATATTAATTAGCAAATGATAAATTAGTATTGGTAAGCATATTTAACCAAGCATACATTAGTTTGCATAACCAATTTGAGTAGTTAACTGGCACATTGTAGCTTATTTTATAGCCTTGGCATTCATGATCGGACCATAGAGTTGTGAGATTATAACGTGATATAAATTTTATATGACGAGAGGTTATCTCGTTACTATAAAGAAACCCAGCACCACCGCGTACCGACACCACAGTAAGGGCAAAATAATAATATAATAAATCCTCAAAATAGAAAACTTCATCTCATAATAAATCTTGACGGATCATGTTCAGAAACGTCATCTCACACATTTATCACCAAGCTGAAATAATACAATTTCAATTAGTTCAACAAGACATGGGGAACAAAATACATTAAAATTTCACTTAACCCTATCAAACTTAAAAACTTATCATATAAATTATACCACTTCTTCTTTTGTCCTCTCTGCTTCCCTCGTGCTCCACACCTCTCCTCAAAGTCAAACAAAACACCTTCTACCTAAAACCTAACTAAGCTACACCCTAAAAGTAGAAATCACAAAGATAGGTTCCTGCCTCCCTTCTTTCCCCAGCGCCGCCCCATTTCCTCTCCATTTGCAGTAAGGGTGGACGGAGTGGTCATCGGGTAGATGATCGAGTAGTGTTAGGGTATTAGGGTACACCGCCCCCACTAGTTAGGGTACTTGAAATTTTGTACCAAATCGAGCTCGGAACCCGCTCGATTATAACCTTTGTTCTCTATTTGCTTTTTGTCTTTTTATGAAAGGTAGTGTTAGGGTAGGATCGGGTACCACTCCGTCTAGTTAGGGTAGTGTTAGGGTAGTATTGAGGTAGTTTTGAGGTGGAAGGTTTTTATTGAATAGAGGTGATGTGGCACCCCCAGGGTATTAGGGTATTAGGCAACCACTCCCACCCCCTAAGAGTTGATCCATCAACATCAATTTTCACTTCCTCCTATAGTCAATATCACAAAGACATGTTGAAGAAAGACATTGAGGGTGATGTTGTCAATTTTCACTTCCTCCTATAGTCAATTTTCACTTCCTCCTATAGTCAATATCCTATAGTCGAATTCAAGGTCAAGAAAAGCTAAGTCAAATTTGCTACTAATTTTTCTTTATCAAGCCTCATGATTTCTAGATTCTCACTCAAATCCTCCATTCAAAAACCACTCCCAAGGATCTCTTCAAGTCGTGGGATTGATAAAGGATTGGTCTTGCTGGGAATCGGACTTGGGTCGATTGTCTGAAGGGATTGTTATTCAGGGTGTTGGTCACTCTTCTTTCTCAATTTGTGTCTCAACTCTTGTAAGAAACTCTAAATTATTCTTCTTAATATTTGAGTTGATAATGTTGTAAAATCTCAATGACTTTTGCCTTAGAATCTTATTTTTAAAACAATATGGTTGTTGTATTCTTCAGTTACCGATCAAAAAAAAAAGGGGGAAGGGATGAATAAATGTTGTTAATGTTGCCTTGTGTGGCTGTCATAAAATCCAAATAAGAACTAAGTATTGGCTATATTCCTAAGTAAGTTTTACTCCTCTGGTGGACTTGTTAAATTTCGGGGTCGAATCTTGTCAATCGTAGAGTTTGAGCTTGAGTCGAAACTCACCGTTGTCTTCACCACGATGGTGTAATTTTGAGAATATTGTAAGTGCCAAGTAGTAGCATCCTCGTTCATTTGCCCCACTGTCGAACCATTTAGCCACATACTTAACCTTCTTTGCTCTATATTCCTTCACTTCGTAAAGAACTAACTAGTACAAACTAGTCATGTTCGGTAGGGACCCGGAGACTACATGGGTGGTCAGGTTGGTGGTATGGTTCAGGAAGGAAACACGCCCCCAAAGGGTATGACAAGAACCTCATAGACGACCACAACCCAAAGGTCTCATGAGCCTTTACACCATGTTTGCTTTGCCTCGAGTCATAAAAGGAAAACACCCACATAAGGTGTTTGATACCTGCTGTTAGCACAAGGCCACGAGGGTGGGTTTGTGAGTTTCGTATGACTTTTGTGTTAGTTAACTTACTCTTAATAAGTCATCGACTATGTAAAGAGTGTGTACCTAGTGTGTGTACTGTTGGAAAATTTAGTGCATTTGTGGGATAAGTTCACACCTTGTAATGGGTTAGGAGGTACGGAGTGTACACCCATAAGGTCCATGAACACCCTGACTCTTGTAGTGGTTTGTATTGGTAGTGCTTGGTGAAAGTACTGTTGTGGTTACCACTGATTATCAGTGTTTCCACTGAAGCAGTACTTACACTGAATTAGTGTTTCCACTGAAGTGGTGTTTCCACTGAAGTGGTGTCTCACTGAAGTTGTGTTTACACTGAAGCAGTGGCGTTTCCACTGAAGCAGTGTAACCACTGAAGGCACTATGAAAGTACTGATGATGGTACAACTTGTAACGGTTTTGACCTATTCAAGTGGCAGTTTAAACTGCATTATGACCATGATGAATTGGTCATGTAACCACTAACGGCTATAATGGGGATAATTATGAGGCTATTAATGGGACGATTAATACTCATAATTCCATTGACTAGCCAAGAGTATTTCCTATAAACAGGAGATCTGTTTACAGATGAAAACACAGAGAAAATACGCTTGAATACAAACAAAGAACATAAACACTTATTAGCGAAAGGGTTAAAGAATTGTGCCTAATTCTCTAACTGCATTTGGTCTTATCCCAAGTAGATATTCGTGATACCCAGGCATTAGGGTCGAATAGTTTACTTTGGAAAGTGATCACACGATTCCAAGTGATATCCGGTAACCACAAAGTGGTATTTGTTACTACTGACCGTTTGTTTGTTTCTGCTGAACAGTTGAGCATTTCTGCTAAAGTTGATTATCTAACCCTGCTGCTGGGATATTAAATTCACCAACATTCAAAGTAAACTATTTTGTGATAATCAATGGCAACTGCTGCAATGAAACACATGGCTTCAAACTTTGCCAAGCTTGATAAGTTTGAAGGGGTGGACTTTAGGAGGTGGCAGAAGAAGATGCATTTCTTGCTGTCAAGCATGAGTGTGGTTTATGTGCTGACTACTCCAATTCCTGATGATGGGGATGATGCTACGGTTGAGCAGATCAGAAGGAGGAGCAAGTGGGAGAATGATGACTACATATGCAGAGGTCTTATTCTGAATGGTATGTCTGATTCTTTGTTTGATATTTATCAGAACTTTGAATCTTCCAAAGAACTGTGGGATTCCTTGGATGCCAAATATATGGCTGAGGATGCATCAAGTAAGAAGTTCCTTGTTAGTAATTTCACAAATTACAAAATGACTGATTCAAGACCAGTTATGGAACAATACAATGAACTTCTTGGAATACTAGAAAGGTTTACACAACACAATATGCACATGGATGAGGCTATTTCAGTCTCTTGTGTTATTGACAAACTCCCTCCTTCTTGGAAAGATTTCAAGTATACCTTGAAACATAAGAAGGAGGAGTTAACTCTGGTTGAGTTGGGCAGTCATCTGCGCATTGAGGAATCTATCAAGGTGCAGGATAATGACAAGCCAAAGAGTGGCAATGCTGCTGGACCATCTGTTGTCAATATGGTGGAGCATAACAACTCCACCAGGTACAATGACAACAAAGGCAAACGCAAGTATCATGACAACACAAGCGCAGATCCTAACAAGAAGGCAACACCTACTTGTTGGAAATGTGGCAAGACTGGTCACATTAAAAGGGACTGCAAGGGTGTTAAAATTGGTGGTAAAGCCAATGGATTAGGCACTAATGGTTCAGGGAGTGGTGGTTCAGCCAACTCACTGAAAGGTCAGAATATGTTTAATAAGTCTTTTCAGATTTATTATGTTACATATGTATCTGAATCTTTTTATGTGCAGGATGATGATGTTGCATGGTGGGTTGACTCTGGTGCAACAGTTCATGTGTGTAAAGATAGAAGCTGGTTCAAGACTTATGAGTCACTGAATGATGGTTCTATTCTTCACATGGGAAATGAGTCAACAGCCTTGGTGCATGGTCGTGGTTGTGTAGATCTTAGGTTTAGTTCTGGAAAGATTGTAACTTTGTTTAATGTTATTCATGTTCCTGATATAAGGAAAAACTTGGTTTCAAGTAGTGTTTTGAATAATCATGGATATAAACAAGTTATTGAATCTGATAAATTTGTGCTTTTTCTAAGCATGGTGTTTTTATTGGTTTTGGTTATTTATGTAATCAAATGTTCAGGCTTAATGTTACCACTGACAGTGTTATTTCAGCTTTTGTGACCACATATGATCAAACTGATTCTACCCTTTGGCATGCTAGACTTGGTCATGTTCACTATAAAAGAATGCAAGATATGTCTAGGGATGGTTTAATCCCTGCTTTTGACATGGACACTGAAAAGTGTAAAACTTGCATGTTGACCAAGATAACCAAGAAACCCTTTTAGGGTGTTAGTCGTGAGACTAAGATCTTGGAACTTATTCACAGTGACCTGTGTGATTTGCATGCCACTTCTTCTTTGGGGAATAAGAAGTACTTTGTGACATTTATTGATGATGCTTCTAGATTTTGTTATGTCTATCTGTTACATACCAAGGATGAAGCATTAGATAAATTCAAAGTGTTTAAAACAGAAGTTGAATTACAACTTGGGTCTTTGATCAAAAGATTAAGGACTGATAGGGGAGGTGAGTACATGGATACTCAGTACTTTCAGTCTGTTGGAATAATCCATGAAACGACTGCCCCTTATACTCCTCAGCAAAATGGTATTTCTGAAAGGAAAAACAGGGTGCTGAAGGAGATGGTTAATTCCATGTTGTCCTTTTCAGGACTGAGTCAAGGGTTCTGGGGTGAAGCCATGTTAACAGCTTGCTATTTGCTAAATAGGGTTCCTAACAAAAGGAACAAGGTTACCCCTTTATGAACTCTGGACTAAAAGGAAACCCAACCTGAATTATCTCAAGGTTTGGGGTTGTAGGGCTGTTGTAAGACTCCCTGATCCAAAGCAAAAGACTTTGGGTGAAAGAGGCATTGACTGCATCTTTGTTGGATATGCTGAGCATTCCAAGGCTTTTAGGTTCTATGTTATTGAACCTAATAAACATGTTTTAGTTAACTCAATAATTGAATCAAGGGATGCAAACTTTGATGAGAATAGATTCTCTTCAGTCCCTAGACCAAGTCAGAGGATTTCTAATGGAACTCATGACACTGGTGTATCAGAGGTCCCTGATGATGAACCATCAGTGGTCCCTGACGAGGTTGTGGTTCAGCAACCTGAACCTGTGCTCAGGAAGAGCAAAAGGGTCAGGACTCCAAAGTCATTTGGACCTGAGTTTCAACTATACTTAGTTGAAGGAACAAGGGATGAGGTCTCTGACCAATACTCCTATTGCTTCATTGTTGAGGATGATCCCAAGACATTTGTAGAAGCAATGAAGTCCCAGGATATTGCTTTCTGGAAAGAAGCAATCAATGATGAGATGGATTCCATCATGGGCAACAGCACTTGGGTGTTGGTTGATCTACCTCCTGGTTGCAAACCTCTGGGTTGCAAATGGATTTTCAAAAGGAAAATGAAGGTAGATGGAACTATTGAAAAGTTCAAGGCTAGACTAGTCATTCAGGGCTTTAAACAAAAGTCAGGAATAGACTATTTTGATACTTATGCCCTTGTGGCTCGTATCAGTACCATAAGACTGCTGATTGCTATGGCATCTATTCACAATCTGGTTATTCATCAGATGGATGTGAAAACAGCTTTCTTGAATGGTGAATTGGAAAAGGAGGTTTATATGAACCAACCTCAGGGCTTCATCATGCCTGGTAATGAAAACAAGGTGTGCAAACTAATTAAGTCTCTTTATGGACTTAAGCAGACACCTAAGCAATGGCATAAAAAATTTGATGAAGTGGTTTTGTCTAGTGGTTATGTTCTTAACCAGGCTGACAAATGTGTATATAGCAAATTTGATGAATCTGGTAAAGGAGTCATCATTTGTCTATATGTTGATGACATGTTGATCTTTGGCACTGACCAAAATCAGGTTGACCTGACAAAGGAATTTTTGTCATCAAGGTTCTCCATGAAAGACATGGGGGAGGCTGATGTTATCCTTGGTATAAGGATTAAACATGAAAGTAAAAGAATTTCTATCTCTCAGTCTCATTATATTGAGAAGGTGCTGAAGAAATTCAATTACTTTGATTGTACTCCTGTGAGTACACCTATGGATACTTGTTAGAAGCTGATGCCTAATAATGGCAAAGCTGTATCTCAACTCGAGTATTCTAGGGTAATTGGCTGCCTGATGTATGCCATGACTTGTACAAGACCTGATATTGGTTTTGCAGTGGGAAAATTGAGCAGGTATACTAGTAATCCTAGTACTCATCACTGGCAAGCTGTTCAAAGGGTACTGAAGTATTTGAAGAGAACTATGGATTATAGTCTCTCATATACTGGTTACCCATCAGTGTTGGAAGGATATACTGATGCAAGTTGGATCAGTAACACTGAAGACAATTCGTCTACCTGTGGCTGGGTATTCCTACTTGGTGGAGGTGCAATTTCTTGGGCATCCAAGAAGCAAACTTGCATCACCAGTTCAACAATGGAATATGAATTTGTGGCTCTAGCAGCTGCTGGTAAAGAAGCTGAATGGTTGAAAAACTTGCTTCTTAAGATTCCATTGTGGCCTAAACCTATAGCACCTATTTCTATCAGGTGTGATAGTGCAGCTACATTGGCTAAGGCTTATAGCCAGATGTACAATGGTAAGTCTAGACACTTAGGTGTCAGGCATAGCATGATTCGTGAGCTTATCATGAATGGGGTGGTATCTATAGAGTTTGTGAGATCTCAACAGAACTTAGCTGATCACTTGACGAAGGGTTTGGCTAGAGACTTGGTTATAAAGTCTGCTAAAGGGATGGGTTTAAGTCCAACTTAGTCACTGAATGCTAGGACACCCAACTCCCTCATGAGAAAACTTAGGAGCTGAGTTTAATGTGGAAAGCTGAACATTCAGTGGACTGGAGCACATGTTTTATTTACATCCCAAGGTTGTGCTCAGAACCTGCTGAAAGGAGGATGAAGTCTTTACTTCTTAATGAATAATTTTCTTTGAAAAAGTGCTTGGCAGGAGCATGACTAAAGAGGAATCACCTATGTAAATGTTGAAGTTTTTCCGCTTTAGGAAGCTTTGGACTTTAGCTTTTACAACATTTATGAATTTGGATATGGACACATGGCTTGCATAGTGTCAGGAGCTGATAAGTGTTTGAAACTTGTGTGTATTTTATATTCAGGTATTCAAATGGGTTGAAGGGTTCAATTCTTAGAACACCCTGATTCTCGAATATTTGAACGTGTAATTTACTAAGATGGAAATTCAATCCTCAGGACATTTTCATTTATGCACATGTTTTGTTTGTTGTTTGTTTTCATGCAAAGGAAGTGAACTAAATTTGGGGAGGATTGTTGGAAAATTTAGTGCACTTGTGGGATAAGTTCACACCTTTTAATGGGTTAGGAGGTACGGAGTGTACACCCATAAGATCCATGAACACCCTGAATCTTGTAGTGGTTTGTATTGGTAGTGCTTGGTGAAAGTACTGTTGTGGTTACCACTAATTATCAGTGTTTCCACTGAAGCAGTACTTACACTGAATTAGTGTTTCCACTGAAGTGGTGTTTCCACTGAAGTGGTGTCTCACTGAAGTTGTGTTTACACTGAAGCAGTGGCGTTTCCACTGAAGCAGTGTAACCACTGAAGGCACTATGAAAGTACTGATGATGGTATAACTTGTAACGGTTTTGACCTATTCAAGTGGCAGTTTAAACTGCATTATGACCATGATGAATTGGTCATGTAACCACTAACGGCTATAATGAGGATAATTATGAGGCTGTTAATGGGCCGATTAATACTCATAATTCCATTGACTAGCCAAGAGTATTTCCTATAAACAGGAAATCTGTTTACAGATGAAAACACAGAGAAAATACGCTTGAATACAAACAAAGAACATAAAAACTTATTAGCGAAAGGGTTAAAGAATTGTGCCTAATTCTCTAACTGCATTTGGTCTTATCCCAAGTAGATATTCGTGATACCCAGGCATTAGGGTCGAATAGTTTACTTTGGAAAGTGATCACACGATTCCAAGTGATATCCGGTAACCACAAAGTGGTATTGGTTACTGCTGACCGTTTGTTTGTTTCTGCTGAACAGTTGAGCATTTCTGCTGAAGTTGATTATCTAACCCTGCTGCTGGGCGATTAAATTCACCAACATGTACTATCGTGAAGGCTGCCAAACCAGGGAGGTTGTGGGCTATGTTCGGTTTGGTCTTTTCATGAATACGTGACAGTAGTTAGGATTCAATCACCTTGCCATAAAATGGTTGCGAATTAATTAGTCTAATTGTCTAGAGTAGTTTGCTTTAAAGTAGTGTGCTAACCGTCCCACAAGGGTGAACGGTCAAGCTGTAAGAAAAGTGTCCCCAATAGGATACTCACGGTGATGGTTTTGACCAGGAAAACCCATGTTGGGTGCTCGTGGTTTGTGGTAAATTACCTTGATTCATGGTTAACGAGGCACCCCAAATAGAGGTGAACTCGTTTATCTCTACCGACTCAACATCGCTCGAAAAAGTGATGTTTACCTTTGATTAATTCAAAGCTACAAGGGTGGCCGTATAAGTATGATGTGCACATGTTTGTTTGGCCCAAAAATCTGAAAACCACGACTTATTTGGATCCTTGCGTAAAGATAGCTTCACAAAAACAGTAAACTTGCAAAGTTTTACCAAGTGAAAAACTTGATGTGTATGCTTCTGGTTCACTGGTGTTTATCACCGGACAAAAGCACTCAAAAATTTAGTGGGTCATGTACTTAGGTTCATTCTAGGCCACAACTTGGTCCTTATCCTCTCTCTGGGCTACAGCCCACCAGCTTAACCATTGGCAGATAGTTCCTTTTCTGGGCCACAGCCCAATGCGTATTGGCGGTGTGCATGGGAAGACTCACTTCAATGCATACCCACATAGCCATTCAATGCGACGCCTCAAAACTTATACTTCGTACATTAAAAACTAAAGTATCAAACCATTAATGGAAACATAAACACTAAGCAAAATTTGAAAACATAACCTTCTAAATAAAACGAGTTTCTTAATAAAACCTAAATGAATATTCTTCGTATTACTTATATTAAAAATTAAACGTTTATATAAACTTTAGAACCCCTTACCTAAAATTCTATTTCAAGTATTTAAACTTAATAAGAATTTATTACAAAACCTTGACGATTAGTCACCATGTTCAAATAAAAACTCATATGTGGGTCATGTTCCATGTTCGGCAAAAATATATAATATAACTTATTTTAGACTAAAATACACCGTTGGTCCCTAAACTTGTAGCGGAGGATCACGATGGGACGAAACCGGGCATAATCATCGCCACGGGTCCAAACAGTAGCCACTAAATGCCAAATTGGTCCCTTGACCACTAACACCTATGTCAATGACTCTTTTCTGTTAGTTTCACGAGGGTAATATTGTCCAATCACATTTATAACTCAACCTAGTTAATTATGAGAAAAGGTTTACCTTATACCATCTTGATTGTTTCCCGCCTTCTTCACACAACCCTCACACACACTTTAACAATGGCAGACAAGGAGCTTACTTGTACGGATGTAACTGATAAGATGGTAAAATATGTGAAGGCAAAATATGGGAATACTTGGTTAAAAGAAGATGAAATGTCTGATGAAATGTTTGATGATTTATGCAGATTTGCGAAAGAAGCTCAAGTGATGAAAGGTTAGTCGGGTTTTTTTTGTATTTGTGTTATTGCCATTTTAAGGGAGGAGCATAAATAACTCCTATTTATTTGACAGAAATTCGAGCGGTGTCAGAATCTGTCAAAAAGAGGGATTATAGCAAGCTAAAGGTATCTGACGATATGGTTGACTATGCCATGGCTACTTATGGGAATAAGTGAGATATAGGAGATGACATTGCTGATGTGATACTTGAAGACTTGTGGGAAAAATATGGGAATAAGGAGTCTCAGAAAGGTCAGACTTTAGAGTGAATGTTTACAAGCTAAGAAAGTTGTAATGGGTCAACTCTGATTATATCTGTTTTGTCTATCTTTCCAGATACTAACGTGAAGGGAAATGAAGTTGATGTCATCATTATTTCAGACACATCTGATGATGAGTGTGGGAACATGTCTTCTAAGACCACTAATTCGAAAGGTTCCACTTCCCAAGCTTCCAAGGCGTCCAAGGCTTCCGCTCCCAAAGTTGTACTTGGTCTTGTAGCGGCTGTGGGATGCTCCGGCACAAATAGGAATGAGTGGTATGTGCCTCCCCCTAAGGACCTCAAGTCTCCCCCCATGAATAACAAGCCTCACATCAAGAAGTTCACTTGTTATTTTTAGTTGTTGATGTAATGAAGATGTATAGTTTTTGGCTGATGATGGTTACTGAAAACGATACTTGTTAACATGTATGTTTTGCTTCATATGGTGTAATTAGGTGGTGGTGTAGGTATATTTTGGAAATGTTGTTTTCATTTTGTAGTTTGCACTTGCATATCCAGTTTAGGTGGGTGCTTGGGAAAACCCATTTTGACTTATAAGGTCAACATAAACCAAATTATTAGACGATACCAAACCGAATTGTTAGTTTTTAAAATCTCGCTTGTTTGACTTATAAAGTCAACAGATTCAAATTGTAACCAAAATTCAATTATTATAACAAAAGAAGCACACACATATCAGTTAAAGCTACATTTAGACTGAAAGACAACATAACATTTCTTGCTAGGAATTCACTGCGATAAATGATTAGTAGGTGATCCATTTGGTCTGTCAGTTGCAGTTGGTTCAACTGGTGTTTGTCTCGGGCATTCTCTATTGTCGATATTACAAAATGGCTAGAAGAGTAGATGCCTACAAACTTAGAAAACTGCAGGAATTTGTGACTTTCAGAGGTCAATTTTATCCAGCACATATGGATGTCTTGGATATAACTCTTCCACAGACACTCCATAGTAAGCTGCCTCATACTCTGCATCTTCAAGCTAATTTTTCCTCTCCCATTCCTCTTCAATTCTTTTGTACATTCTCTCCTCTTCCAAAAACTGCTAGAATGCTTCTTCATCCAACCTGGCCTGCTCTTCATTTTCATCCAAATTTGTGTGTTCTTCTTCTTGCTCGTAAAGTGCAACATAAAACTCTTGTTCCATAGTCTTCCTTATATCCTCTTCATCCATCCACTTCAAAAGTAATACATTTGCACATCAACTAGAATGTAAACACACTAGAACAATCGTTATACAAATGACAATTAAATGAATACCTGTTGCCTTCTGCCATCACAATGCCTTTTTCTACCTCGAACCTTACTTTCCTTTGTTGGTTTTGGTACCTGATCCTTGTGACAGCTAGACTTATTATGTCCAACAGTTTGACAATTGGAGCATTTTATCTGTTTACGAGCTCTAGATTTACCCATTTTGACTCAATTTCTCTAAAAGGGTTTGGTTTATGTATTTGAATTCAAATTTGTGGTATAATGTGAGAATAAAGTGCTTGCTATAAGTTAATGCAAGACAGGATAGGGGACTAAAACCTGTGCCCCATACACTCTAATTCTGTTTGACCAAGGACCATAGTTCTACCAACACCCAATACAATCAAAACCATATAACAACTCTCTTAGACGAATACAACAATTAACAACATAATTAACGAATTAAAACACTAGAACATAACATATAGATTCATTAACTTCATATTAAAACACTAGAACATAAATATTCAGTACATATTTTTCCAAAACAAAAAAGGGGAAAACATAATCATAGCATTTCCTTCTCAACACTTCCTAAGATGATCAAGGAAGTTGTTCCTGTCACACACCTGTGAGTGTGTCTGACAGATCATCCTCCTTATCTCCAACGCATTCAAGACATTAGCCTTTTGCATGTTGCGAAGATCCTGGATAACCTTGTAGTTCATCACAGTAGTTCAAAAGCCTTCGATCTCAGAGATGTATTTTTGGGTTTCCTTCATACCCCGAATCAAGTCAGTCAAAGTGTTTTGGAGTCCTTTACCAATTTTGATGTCCTTATCATTTTCTCTCTGATAAAAAAGAGAAATCGAGTCAAACATGTAGTCGGAGTTCGAAGATTTGGCGAGTTCTTCAAGTAGTGGGAAGTCAGCCATTAGGAGGTTGTTTCTTGTGATTGTTGGTATGCAAATGATATAGTGTATTAACCAATAAATACCAAAAACAACTGGACATTCCAAATTCAGGGACTAATTGTGACATTTTGAACAGATAAAAAGTCAAGTTTGTGTGACAAAAAATACGCGGGAATTTTAAGTGCAAAAAACGGCTGGATGGCCAAATTGAGGGACCAATTGTGACATTTTAAACCTAGTACCCTGCAACTTGGCCTTTTGCCTTCCTTGATACGCATATACACAATTAATGTGTTTGGAATCACCAATAGAACCCAACTAACAAGATCCAAAACCATAAACACTATCATATTAACCCGACCCATTTAACAAAACCCATTCAAAACGAAACCTAACATACATCCACACTCACGTACTGAAACACACATCTAGTCAAACCCATTCTTAAAAAAACAAAAAACTAAGAATGAAGGACAGAAGCATATTCGTCTCCACGTTTAAGGATGTCAAGGAAGAAGAAGAAGGTGAGGTCCTGTTCAGAATCCACTATAATGGGGTTTTTGATTATAGCCCACTCAGGTATGAACGAGGTTCATTAAATAATCTGTGTGCCTTTACCAGTGATAGGGATATATTTAGTTCAAGCCTTGATAATGTGTTATCAGAGATTAATGAACAAAAATGGGCGTTGTTTTTTTGTGATCCTAAACAATCCCTAGAAAATGGTTTGCATTTGATTCATACTGATTTTGATGTTCATACTTTGTTTGGAATGGCTGAAACAAATGACTCAGTTGATATCTTCATAGCCCACAAGCCCCAAAAGTTAGCACAATTTTACTTAAAAAACATCAGTTTTGAAGTTGTGGGTTGGGTAGAGCAGGATGCTAACTTTAGGATGCTTAGTCAAACACCTTTTAGGACTAGAAGTCAATGGCAGGGGATCGATAAGAAAAAAATGCAGGGGAGTGGAACCAGGACACCAAGAGTGAAAGGAGGGGTAGTAATCAAGGACGAAGAAGGGGTTGTAGCTAAAAAAAGGGACAAAATTAAAGGAAATGGAAAAGGAAAGATGGTTGATGAAGAGGAGGTTTTGCCCAGAAAAAAAGGGAGACAAGTTGTTCAAGAATTTAAGCGAGGTTTAGACGGGAAGGGGAAGGCCAAAATGGTTGAGTTTGCAGGGTTTGATGTTGAGAACTTGCCTGGGTTTGACTTGGAGGGGAAGGCTGAAAGGCTTGGTGGTGCTGCTGCAGATGTTTCAAGCGGTGTTAAGACACCCTTTCGGAGCAAAGAAAAGATTACAAACTGCGTCCTAGCACTCTTCGCCCAAAGGCGACCCTAGGTGATGTTTCAGTGATGAATACCATGTCATGTGTTAAATTCCATTAACCTGTAACACTACAGTTCATAACTTATATGTTTGTAATTTGTATACTTGTTTTAGCAGACAAGGTGGCAGCAGCATCATCAACTTAGGCCTAACAGTTTTGTCGGTTCAACAGTTTCTGGATATCAATCTCATCTGTGTAGATCATTTAAAGATTCAGCAGTTGAACGTTTTGAAGTTGGGCCCAAATTCATCTTTTATATTTTGTAACGAATCAGTAAATTAACATGTATCAGACAATGACTCCGTAGTATCAGTTATGTTCCAGTTTCATCAAACACTGTATATAGTTGACTGTTATAAGTCAACTAGCTAAGTAGTTGATAATGTATACATTTGTTTGTTAATCCTGGGTAAATTTCTGTGAGCTATTACTTTCTTTACCAGTTAACTTTTATGAAGTCATACTTAAGTGGTGAGGACTCAGGAACACTGATATTATTTGTTCAAACAATATCACTTTTTTGTTTTGGTGGAATAGTTCTTGGGTTAGAATTAACTAGGTTGAGTTATAAATGTGATTGGACTATATTACCCTCGTGAAACTAACAGAAAAGAGTCGTTGACATAGGTGTTAGTGGTCAAGGGACCAATCTGGCATTTAATGGCTACTGTTTGGACCCGTGGCGATGATTATGCCCGGTTTCGTCCCATCGCGATCCTCCACTACAAGTTTAGGGACCAACGGTGTATTTTAGTCCTTATTTTATTTTGTAACAAGGGAAGATTTATTTCATAACTTTCCCACGTTGAATTTTCTAAAAACAAATGTATTTAAATTAAATTAAACTTTTGAGTACTTTTATTTTAACTAAAAATGGTGATATAAAAACATATATACCTATAAGTGCCTACCGTGTCAAAAATATTTACATAAGTCGTTAACGTCTAATGCTATAAATGGTAAATTCCGTACGTCCTCTTTCGGTTTCCATCAAACCAAAGACTCATCCGTCTTTGATATAGTCTCTATTCCATATTCTCATCCGTCTTTGATGTAGTTTCTTATTCAATATTCTCGTACTCCCAAATAGCCAATACTTGCGAATATTTCAAAAACCATTTTAAAACTTAACACTCCCACACAAGCAACATAGGTTTAACCATTTCCAAAAATTTTGAAAGTAATTATACTTCACCAAGCTTTAAATTGGAGTAATGAATTAGATTTTGCCCTACTTACTTAGGTCGCATGTCGGTGCGGTGCCTCAACATACATTGACTTCCACATTCAGACTACTAATTGCCGAGGTGAGTTTATAGCCCCACTTTTACTCTTATTTACTTGCTTTATAAAACTTAGGGGTGAGAAAACATGCACAATTTTTAAGGACCTAAATTATTACTTGAATGTTATTACGCAGAATAGCCTAAGACCTTAGATCCCAAAATGCCCTTTTTCATGAACCGTTAATTCCTGCCGGGAAGCATGAATGATATAAATAGATCTATTAGGGGTGACTCTCCCGTTTGGTTGGCCACCCATAGGTCAAGGCGAACGTATACCATGTCGGGAATCAAGTGTATTGGGATAAACACTCGCCATGGGCCCTTATTTGTATGACTACATCTTACATACAGAAAACTGTCGAAGTTTCGGTTGCATGAGCTTAGTGCTAGCGTAATATGTTTACAAATGTTTGAAATGATTATATCATCCGAATTGGTCCTACAATGTTTAAATACTTAAACCTATGAACTCACCAGCTTTTTGCTGACTTTTTAGCATGTTTTTCTCAGGTATTCTTTTTGTAGGCAAGGTGGTGGCAAGGCAAGGGTCATAGACAAACCTCTGAGGATTTTAATAATAAAACCATAACTCCATGGACATGGGTTGTAACAACCCAACCCGACAAGGGCCGAATGTCACATTATGGAGTCATATCATAACATACTAATAAAAATTTGCAAGCGGAAGTCGTATCAAATAAAGTACCAGGTCATATAAACGAATGACTTACAAAGAAAATACAAAATCGAATATGTCCAAAACGAAATGAAATCTAAAAATAATAGCTCTTCAGTTCAATCCAAAATAATAAGGAAAACTAGGGTCGGTCCACTCAAATAATTCAACTCTCAGCCCATCAAAGGCCATCTTCCAACCTAAAACCTGCCGCAGGGAAAAGAAATGCGGCTGAGCTTAAAAAGCCCAGTGAACAGATATAACAAAACGAAATCCAAACATAATATAGATACAAAAGCAATCAAGGAGACAGATAGCAAAGTCGTAACGAAATGAGTACAATGAGTCAATGAGGAACCTGCAGAACACAATAATAACAGATATCCAGAAAGAACAGAAATCAAAGAAGAACACAGCAAAGCAACGCATCGATGATATATATAAGTACATATAAACAACCAATCATACAAGTACCGAAACATAATCAAGCATAGCAGACGACGTATCCACTAAACATAAATATGGCATACAATTAAATTAGGAAATCAGAATACATATAAGTCAAACATAAATCTAAAAGCTAGCGGTAGCAATTAATTAGAAAGTGAGCATAGCAATTACACAAGTCAAATAACCCACAGTTAATAACATAACAATCGGAAATACCAACTGAAGTATAAGCATGTTAGTCACATGTATCTGATAGAAATATTGAACGCACACCATAATTAATGAAGTAACTAAATAAGAGTATAGCATGATAAACGGACAGATCTAATGATTACATACTAGCATGACAACCAGACGAATCAAATAGTCACATAATAGCATGATAAGCAGATAATTAGATATTAGCATGATAACAGATGAATCAGGTAACCACATAACAACATAGTAGACAGAGAAATCATGTAATCATATAACAACATGGTAAACAGATGGATCAATAATCATATAATAGCTCGGTAAATAGATGAAGTGATAGTCTGAAGTATAAGCTTGGCATCCAACCGAAATGGAGTGAAAGTGTAGTAAATCAAATAAATCGGAGACTGAGTATAATAACCAAATGAATTGATGTATGAGTCCGATAGTCAAATGAATCACATAAGAATACTGAGTGAGTAAGTAGCTAACTGAATGACTGACTAGGCATAGTAAATGAATGAATCAGAATATCAGATAGTCAAATAACCAAAATTAGAACGTTGCCATGAGCACCTAATACTAAAGGAGATACTCCAATAGCCAAATCTAACAAATCACATATCATAACCCATATCTGCCAAATCATATCAAATTCGTCAAATCATAAGTGCACAAGGAGGGGAGACCTCTCAAGTACCAAATGGAGTAGCTAGCTCCTAAATGTGAGGGGGTGTATTGCACACACACACCACATCACCAAAACTAAATTGAGTACCTATGATGCATCCATATGCTCCCTGAAAAACAAATCGTATATACATATGCCAGTTCCAGACTGTACATACGTATTCATAATGGCCAAGTGATCACATATATCATATCATATCATAAAGGGAACGCCGGGGACTAATCACACCGCCCCAGATAGTGTCATGCCATTGGTGCATCAATGACATGGTCATGGTACCTCCATGACTAGTTAGCACGGGCAACTGAACATAACGAATCATATCAAAGCATATCCATAATCATATCATATCCAAACCAATCATATGAGCAGAACTGAATCATATAATAGCGAACGGATATCACAACAGATCTCATAACAAAACAGATAGCAGATCGAATATCATAACGGATGAAATCATATCAAAGGGATCATAGCAAAGGGAATCATATCAAATATAAGGAATCAAAGTCAAGGATCGAGAAGTCATGAGAATAAACCTTTAATGAGAAAGGGTAGAATATCTGTACCTTAACGCCAATGAAAGGAAAGAAAACGAATGAATGAACACAAAGACACAACTTCACGTCTCCTCCAACGAATCTACATGGATTACGATTCGTATAATACTTATTAGCTCATTTAAGTCATAACCGATTAATCGTATTAATATTTTTAGAGTTATAAGCGTATTCTCATTTTTAGTTATGGACGGAATTAAAATACTTTAGGGTAATAATCATTAATTAGCCAAACTTGAGGGTTACAAATGATAAATGGCAAAATTGAATGTTTAATATGACCAATATCCTATTTTAAGGCTTTATTAGATAATACTTCAAAGTATAGGGTTCGCATGGTAAAAATCTCAAAGTTTAGGGTTTACATGGTCATTATCTCAAAATGTAGGGTTTATATTGCAATTAAGCTTTAAAGTTTTCTTTTACTTTGCTATAACATGCACGTATGGTATGAATTACAAAAATAACATACCCTTTATAATGTTTCCAAGTATAAGGTTGGTCTAACATCGAGCTTGCTCGCGGTCCAAAACACTTGCTTTTACGAATAAACAATCATGCCAACGAACTAACCCCCGACTCACCTTCCCGACAAACTTTAAAAAATACAAACCGACACAACCAATTTTTCCACGGTCACCCTCAAAGTTACCCCCAAAAGACCATGCTTATACTCTTTTCTCAACCCGCAACATACTCGATCCCTTTTTCCCATCTCGTTACCCATCCCCTGCGAGGCTGCGAGACCAAAACCAACCCAAGGCAACATGTTTTTGTGAATAGAAAACAATCGAAAAATGTATACTTGTTCCACCATCAAACTAGTCACTGTTGACATACACACACATGAAATCTTTTACTCCATACGTATGACACGCCATGCATGAAAATCATCTTCCATTCGTCCCACATTCATGAAATGCTTCTATACATTTAAATCACTGTCTTGTCATTTAAAAGATTCTTCTCAAAACTTTGTAACGTTAGTTTATTATTAATAGTATACTGTTAATGTTTTCCTCATTTAATTAGTTTACTAGCAGGGTACCCGCGCAATGCGGCGGCGGGTACCCTGTGACTAACTTTTTTGGCAAGCAAATGTTGTTCATTGATACATTTATTCTAACAATAACTTTATGAAAGAATGATAATTTTTAATTAAGCTAACTATAAAGCATAACAATTCACACTAATTCATATCCAAATGAACGAAAGAAAGGAATATAAATATCATCTTTGACACATAAGTTAAAATAAACATCATTACCAAATGAAATGTAATTTGGCATAAACACAAATATGCCAATTAGAAGTGGCAAAATGTGCCAAAAAGTAAAAAGATTGGCTAAATTGACAAATTTTTAAAATATTTTGGCACATTTAGCCCAATTTTTTTTTTATTTAAATGGGCACATATAGCCAATTGAAAACTTAAATGGGCACTAACGAGCACATTTTTTACTCAATTACGATCGTTTTAAACAATTTTTTTTATATAATATATTTAAATAAATAAGATATTACGTTTGAAAATTTTATTTCGTCTTTTTAGGTCTTTTATTAAGCGATTTGTATAACATGTGTCCGTTTGGCCCGTACCCGTTTAAGCCCGTGCCCATTTAGCCCGTGCCCGTTTTAGCCCGTGCCAGCCCGACCCGCCCGTTTTGCCACCTCTAATGCCAATTATTAATATCCATCATTTATTTATCTGTAAATAAATGCCTTCATTACAAAATTTTGTTCACAATTAATTGCCATGAAAACAAAGTATATGATTAGAACAAAACAAACAATAAATGGGTATAGGAAACCAATGACAACTAATTTGAAAAAACGAATGGCGTAGATAAAGATTAATAGATCAGCTAGTTATAACCACTAATAAAAAATGAATATATCAACTTTTGACAAGCCCAAATTCGGATATCAGACCAAATTAAGTTCACCAACTTTCTAACCCATTAAAAATAGAAGTATTAGGTTATAAGTGATTTGCTGCCCTAATCTTTTTCTCAAACATCACGCAGTCACACCAAATTTATCATCTCTCCCAAGAAGAACACGCCAATCACCTCTTACCATCATCAACTAAACGATTCAAACACAAACCCTCTTACTCTTTATGCTATTCAACAATCCGAGTACCCAACACACTTCGTGGTTTCTTGCGTTGCTTACACATCCGAACCATAAACACCGACAGTTTTGTTTTTGTTTATGTTTATTGCTTGTAACTCATAAGGCTTCGAACGTTTTTAGCTTCAAGATCTTGTGAAAAAGGTCTAGGGTAGGTGTTGATTTGTGCTTTTATTTTCTTCGAAAGAGAGAAAGAATGAAACAAGTTTGTTTTGTTCTTTCTCAACGAGTTTCAGATTTGTAAAAGAATTTGAGGCTTATTTTATATCTATGATGGGTTTTCATATAGATCTATAAAGATCTTTGTAGAACTGATAACAAGCAAAACCTGAGATCTTCTTGCTCACTTTTTCTTTCCTTTTTTCTTGTGAAATTAAGTGTTTTGTAAGTCTGAAATTTTGTGCTTTAATGTGTTGTACATCATGCTTTATTACTTACAAGTCTGAAAGTCTGAAAATTAAACAGGAGAGAGAGTCATTTGTGCATTATAAGTAGTAGTGATATATATTATGTTTTGCATTTGTAGTGATTGAGTGTAACATGATATGGACCAGATTCAAAACATATATTGTAAGAGATTCGAATAGGTAAAGCTCCAAACTGAAATCGACACATATAGTTCATATTCTTGTGATTTCACGCTGCGTATATATATGCTATTCCCTTTAACAGATTGAAGAGACAAATATTTAGCATCTAGACCAGATTGTAATCGTTTAATATGCGTTGTCTATGGATTATATTTGTTATTATGTGCATCGTATGAAAGATAAACACCAAGGAGGATGATACCTTTGGACGATTTTCAAAACTGATCAAGGATACAAGGACCAAAAGGACAACCCTTCTTGAATCGAAACCAAAACTCTTCTTCGAATCAAACCACCACACGATCACAGGTTGTTGTACCCCGTGAACCGATCACCAATTTGTTACAAGCCTCGTACCATTCTTGTTTTCTTGGAAGAAGATGAGAGTCGCCATCGATCTTAGACATGAGGTGAAAATGGTGAGCCGCTGTTTTGTAAAATTTTTTAGGGTTTCTTTGTGTGAGATCGGTATTGAGAGAATTAATGAGATCCGAATGTTGTGTGATTTAAAATAGGTAATTGTGTGTGAAATGGATAGATTTAAGGAACTATTTTTATCTTCTATTTTAGCACCACTATTGGGTATTATCTTCACAAAATGTTGTATCATAAATAATTGCTCATCAAGTGAAGATTCGGTTCACATGTAACTTAAAAACGTGTTATATTGCTAAGACATTAAGTTGTGTCGAATTTCATTATAACTTAGATCATAGGTTAAGTAAATTTTAGGTTTCCCACGTTTTCAATTGTTTCAATCTTAACATATCGTTTACGTTTGTAGTTAACCGTATTCATAACTTAAAAAAAAAATCAAAATTAGACGCAAAATTAGGGATTCATAATTTAGGGTTTTACATGGGTTAACCTAAATTTATGGGCCATTCTTTTCAAACATGTACTAGATGAAAACATTTATACCTTTTAATGAAATGTGTATTCTATTCTTTATTACTTGTGTTGTGATCTCCACTCAGTAGCACCCCGTGTTCCGATTGCTTCCACTAAGCCAGTTTTGGGGGTGTTACAGTTTAGGTAGTGAATACAAGCTTTACTGAGGATAGCGGAAAAGTAGTAGTAAAAGAGATAGTATTATTACACTAAGCTCATGACACCCCACGTTAACAGTCCGAGTCAATGATGGCACTGCAGACCAATCATGACCGAAGATAAGGTTAACTTGCCAAGGTTAACATTTTAGTTCTCAAGTATAGTGCTAATTGGGACCCGGCTGGGGTAAATAGATCTACTCACTATACTCACTTTCACTCGCAAGTGATTATGGTTCATGAAATTTGTTATGTAATGGTGGCATAGAAGGTACTCGTGCAATAATCAAAGAAAAAGACTTGTATTCGGTTTAAAGTGTGTATCCCCCTCATGGGTTTAGAAAGCATTTAAAAAGTGAGGCTATGAACTCACCTAGGATTAGGAAAATCTGATTGATGTCAAAAGTGACTTAGATTTATAGACACCTTACTCATGTATCCTAAGGTAGTGTGTGCGTAGGTAGATCAAGTCATAATTGGTGTGTATATATTTCTTAAGTATGTATTTCTAAGTATACTAGATTTAGATATAACGTAACACCGTTCAGGCCATCATAATCTAGAGGTATAAAACCCCTCACATGAAGCTCCCTAGTATTGTGTTACACTGTTCGGGCCATCATAATCCAGAGGTCATGTAGTATACCTTTGAGGAGCCAGGGCACTTTTAGTCGTAAAACCAGCAAACTTGTCAAAACGAATACCCAAATGAACCCCTCACATGAAGCTCCATAGTATTGTGTTATGATGTTAAGTACTAGGTTATACATAATGTAACATCGTTCGGGCCATTATAATCCAGAGGTCATGTAGTAAACGTTTGAGGAGCCAGAGCACTTTAAGTCGTAAACCCAACAAACTCGTTAGAACGAATACCCAAATGAACCCCTCACATGAAGCTCTCTAGTATTGTGTTACATTTCTAAATAAAAAGATAGGGTTTTTATTTATAGAAAATAGCTTTTTGAGACCCTTAAGTTTAAATCTTGACAAAAATACCCTTAGGTTATAAACTTTTACAAAATTAGTCCTTTACGAAAATAGCTATTTATATACTTATCCTTAGACTTTAAAACTTTCCAATTTAGGTCCTTAGACTTATAACTTCTAAGAAATGACAAAAACAGCCCTTGTACTTAATATTTTTAAAAATTTACAATATATACCCCTATGCATAGAAAGCGTTACGAAACTAGTCCTAAAACCACGCAAACTATATTTTATGACACGAACGTATTTTATAGCTTATTTGTTATTAGTAGAGACTTATATATGTAGCTTAAACTATCTTATGACTTATGACAAGGGCTTATTCCCTAAAAACATGAATTCGACTAGTTTTAAGGTTTTAAAAAGAAAACGAGCAAGTTCTAGTCATCAAGGCTTGGGAAAGGGTTATAAAGTGATCTGATATACCCAATAACTATCATAGTACAGAAGTAAAGCTTATGTAACTATTTTAGAGATTATGTGACCAAGAAATGGGTCGTTAGGTATGTTTTGGGTGTCTCGACTATGTAGCGACTAAGGGAGGGCTTCTAGCTTGGTTTTCTCGACTCCTTAGCTTTGTAAGACTTGTATACTACTGCTAGGACTAGAATATAGGAGGTGGTGAAGTGGGGAGAGATTTTTTGAAGGGAATGAGGTTAACAAGCTATTTATAGGGCTCGTTAGACTTGTTGGCTAAGTTTTGGGTGGTATGGTGTCGAGAGGAGGCAACGGGTTACTAAGGTCATCTATGGGTGACTAATTGAGGCTAGGGAAGTGTTAGGATTTAGTAAATCCAGTTATTAAGGAGTCGTTCACCTCAAGTATATGTAATCGTTAGAAAGCTCGTAGTCGTAGATTATTTAATGCTTAGTAGTATTTAGTTAAGTAACACCGTGGAGGACGGACGGGTCTTTACCCACTGTATGCCTGATCCACAGCCCGTTGGTGGCGTTTTGTGTAAGACTATAAATACTCTCTACCTCCCAAGGTAGAGAGTTGGAGCTCATAATAATACTTTTATTTTCTCTCACTAAGTTCCCAAACCTCTAACTCTTTCTCTCTCTAAAGCCTCATCTTATACGCCTCTTTTGATTGTGATATGATGTGTTTGTGAAATCCAATATGTTACAAATGGTATCAAGAGCCATGGTTTGATCATCTCTCTTACATATCCTTGGATTTCTAGTGGTTTTAGATGGTTTTTGAGTTTGAAAAATTTTAGTGATTTTTTGCATCATTTGGATCATTTCTAGTGTTAAAGTTTGAAATTTGGGTGTACTTTTGTGTTTAGAACCATTGTAAGTGCTTGGGTTTTGATTTGGTAAGCTTGAATCACTGTGGTTGAGCTTGTTTTGGATTGAAAAGTGTGTATTTGAAGTTTTTCTTGCTAGCGACTTGGTTCTCGTAGTGTTTTTCATCGTAGCGACTTGCTTCAGTAAAAGGTAGCGAGTTGTAGTGTTAATTGTTAGCGATTTGGTCCTAGCGACTTGTCTATTGAGACAAGCCGACAAACAATACAACTTAGTGGATTCTCCACTATAGCTAGCGACTTGGTGAAGTTAGCGACTTGCTTTCAATTTTGTTAGCGACTTGTACTTTGTATTCTCAGCGACTTGGTGTTAGCGACTTGGATCTTTAGCAACTTGAATGTGTCTTAGCGACTTGGCATTATAGCGACTTGTGTCTAGCGACTTGGTGCTTAGCAACTTGGTTCAAGGATTCTTAGCGACTTGGTTGATCTTTTGCTTGTAATACGGTTTTCTCTTGATTTAGTAAAATCCCGCGAAAGAATCTATTTCCCGGTTTAATCATAGAGTTATAAAATCCCGCGAAATCTGTAAACATGACTACCAACGTGCCTACAATCATCTTTACTGTAGCTGAGGATGTTCAAGCAGCTGGTTCAGTCACTCGTCCACCCATGCTTGACAGAACTGACTACGACTTTTGGGCTCAACGAATCAAATTGTACTGTCTTGGAATGGAAAATGGGGTCAACATTCTCAAATCCATTGATGAAGGACCTTATCAGATTGAGACTACAAGAGACTTAATTGATACAGCTGCAGATGGAACAATGATCTATGGATTAGACAGACCAAAGACGTATGATTGATAAGGAGAAAAAGAGATTCGATGCTGATATCAGGGCCTCTAACATTATACTTCAGGGTCTTCCAAAAGATATCTACAAGCTTATCAATCACAACACTGAAGCCAAGGCAGTTTGGGATAATGTCAAGATGCTTCTCTCAAGTTCTGAATTAACCAAGGAAGACAGAGAATCCCAACTGTATGATGAATTTGAGCACTTCAAGATGAAACCAGATGAGAGTGTCTATGAGTACTACGTGAGATTCCATAAGCTTGTGAATGATATGAGGAACATCAAAATGACCATGCCAAACGTTCAGCTAAACTCAAAGTTTGTGAACAACATGAATCCCGAATGGCACATATTTGTCACCGCTGTGAAGCTAACCAAAGGATTGAAGAATACAAACTATGAGCAACTGTATGCCTTTCTTTTCCAAAATGAGAGACATGCTATGTTTGAAAAAAGGATTCTTGAACAGTTCAAAACCAACCAGGGAGAAACAAGTTCTTTAAATTATTTCAACTGCCTTTTACACAAATGTTGGAATTACCACCAAAGCTTCTCAAGTTATACCCACGGGTAATGGTAATCACAAACTCATTCCCGATCCAATGTTCAAACAAGTTGATGCTGATGCAGTCATGGGACACTTCATCAATCAACTGGATCTTATGGTTAAACAAAACTTGACTCTCAATCCACATACCAACAGTCTTCACACTAACAATGAGATCAGAACTGCATCCAACCTTCACAATCATGCGGTTGTCAGAGATGGAAAAGTTATGGTGCAACCAGTTCAAGGAAGGAAATATGAACATGGAAGAGGTGGAGTAGGTGGAGGTTATATTGGAAATCAGAATCGGGGAAGGAATGGAAATCAAGGTCAAGCAAAGCCAATTAAGTGCTACAACTGTGGTGGTGAGGGACATATTGCTAGGAACTGCACATCTCCAAAACATCCACAGAATGCAGAATACTTCAGAGACAAGATGTTGCTCGTACAAGCTCAAGATAATGGAGCAGCTTTGGATGAAGAGGAGTTGTTGTTTCTTGCCGAGGGAAATGCCCGAACTTATGATGCTGATGTTGATGAACAGCCAATTTAGGAGATAGGTCATAATCATCAAAATGCCTTTCAAGTAGCTGACTGTGATGCATTTGACTCTGATGTCGATGATGAACCTACTGCCTAAAAAATCTTCATGGCTAGCATCTCACCTATGGTCTCTCCAAAGGTCTCTTCACCGCAACAGGCTGGCCCATCCAAAGATTCAATCATTTCAGAGGTATTAAAACTATATGATGATGTTGATTAGCAAAAGATGCATAATAAAGTACAGTCTCTTGAAACTTATGAATCAGATATTGATGATGAGGGTAATTTTAATATTGTCCCATATGATCAATATGTAAAGCAAAGTGAAAGTGAGATTGTACCAAGTAATGCATCTTCTGCAGTCAATGATGACTATGTTTTTGATGAATACACTGCATGTGCCCTTGATGATTCTGTTACCTCTGAACTGAATGCCTATAAAGAACAAGTTGCTATTTATGAACAACGTGCAAAGTTTGAGTTAACCACCCGTGAGCAGGAAATGGATGACCAAATGCGTACAATTATTAGAAAAAGTAACTTTAGAGAAGAAGTCTTAAAACAAGAGTTAAACTCCTTACAAGAAAAGCTTTCTAAAACTGCTAAGCAAAAACAAGAACTTCAAGAAAATGTTAAAATGCTTAAGCAAGAATTCAATGCTAAGGAATCAAAACTTTTGAATGATTTTTCCAATCTAAAAACTTTGAAAAACAAGCTTGAAAATAAGTTGTACGTACAAGGGAATACCATTCAGACTACTCAATTGATCACTAAACATAGAGTCTTAAGCGATAAGCATAGCATTCCCCTTGTTGAGGAACCTAACACTGAGGTAGTTAAAAAGGCTAGAGCTGCTCACAAGGTACTTTATGATGGTAATGAAATCCTTAAGCCTAGGCAGAAACCTAGTTGCGCTGAGTGCACTGAGGAAGATAAGAAATCAGATGAAGTCACTAGGAAAAAATTGAATAAGAAGCTAGAAGATCCTGAGTGTAAAATGAATAATATAACGATCAAACC
This sequence comes from Chrysanthemum seticuspe, assembly GCA_019973895.1. NCBI lineage: Eukaryota > Viridiplantae > Streptophyta > Magnoliopsida > Asterales > Asteraceae > Chrysanthemum > Chrysanthemum seticuspe. The sequence continues at coordinate 260,367,816 of BPTQ01000002.1, read as the reverse complement.
CCATGATTACACTAAGGAAAATTGGATATCCTTAAACAAGTTTAAGCCTCAGACTCTATTAACCCCTGAACAAGTGTTCTGGAAAAAGGATATGGATATGCAAAAAGCTGAAAATCTTGTTGAAAAGAATCCACCTTGTAAGAAATTCCCTAAAGCAACTGTGTATCCTCCTAATACACATTGCCACTAATAGCAAGACCTTAATCAGCCTGTATGTTGTTTATCAGCTGTTTGTTGTGTTAGGAATTAGAAATTCCAGGTATTAAAGAGTCGGTCACCTCAAGTATTTGTATTCGTTAGAAAGCTCGTAGTCGTAGTTATTTTAAGTTATGTAGTATTTAGTTAAGTAACACCGTGGAGGACGGACGGGTCTTTACCCACTGTATGCCTGATCCACAGCCCGATGTGTGGCGTTTTATGTAAGACTATAAATACTCTCAACCTCCCAAGGTAGAGAGTTGGAGCTCATAATAAGAATTTTCTTTCTCTCACTAAAGTTCCCTAAACCTCTAACTTTCTCTCTCTAGAATTCCACTTATACGCCACCTTGTTGTTATGGTTTGATGTGTATGTGAAAACTAATATACTACAATTGGTATCAAGAGCCATGGTTAGATCATATCGTGCACATCTTTGGATTTCTAGTGGTTTTTTAGGTGGTTTTTGAGTTTGAAAAAGTTTAGTGGTTTGTGCATCATTTGGTTGATTTCTTGTGTTAAAGCTTGGATTTTGTTGTACTTTTATGTTTAGAATCATCACAAGTGTTTAGGTTTTCATTTGGTAAGCTTGAATCATCTTGGTTGGGTTGTTTTTGGATTGAAAAGTGATGTTTATGTGGTTTTTCTTGCTAGCGACTTGATATACGGATCTCTTTCTTCGTAGCGACTTGCTTCACAATTTTGTAGCGAGTTACAGTTTTGGAGCTAGCGACTTAGACCTAGCGATTAACAGTACAAGTAGTAGACTCTCCACTACGGGTAGCGACTTGGTGGTAGCGACTTGGTCTGTAGCGAGTTGCTTTTTAGCGACTTGAATCTTTAGCGACTTGAGTAGCGAATTGCTGCGAAAATTTTGCTAGCGACTTAGTGAGGTTAGCGACTTGCTTCAGAAAGTGTTAGCGAGTTGCAGTGCAAATTGTTAGCGATTTAGTATTCTTAACGACTTGGTGTTAGCGACTTGGACCTTAGCGAGTTGCTCTTTAGCAACTTGACTGTGTAGCGACTTGGTGCTTAGCAATTTGGTGATTTAGCGAGTTGCTACTTAGCGACTTGGTACTTAGCGACTTGGTTCAAGGGTTTTAGCGACTTGGTTAATTTTTTACGAAGAACATGTTTGACCAAAGTTGACTTTTTACGTCAAAACTTCAAACGGCCATAACTTTTGATCCGTAACTCCGTTTTCAGCGAAATACCTGTCAAAACGACCGGAACAGGCTGAATATTGTGAGGTTTCACCACGAAGTCGTGAAACAAATTTTTCAAGGCCCAAATCCCCTCCGAAAGGAAGTTATTGAGCTTTTAAGTTTTTAGACCTAAATTTCACCGTAAAAACGTGCATTAACAAAACCACTTCGCAACCAAATAACACTTCAGCTAATCCTTCAAACAATTATCACTCCTAACACATAATCCTCTATCATTGTGTGGGTCCATCAGTTATCTTAACTCGTTCTATTGGTCATTGTATCACGGTTTCGTCTTGATTTTAGTAAAATCCCGCGAAAGAGTCTATTTCTCGGTTTAAATTATAGACTTGTAAAATCCCGTGCATACTACCACATCATGTCTTATACTACTGACCCAGTGATTTCAGAAGTGCTTAAATTGTATGATGTTGTGGACATCAATGATAATGTATGCTACACTGAACAATTAAAGATGATTGAATCAATCAATGAGGATGTGATATCTCCGGGTTCAGACTCTGAAAAGACAGAAATGCACCAGTCAATGCTACAAAATGCAAGGCTAATGGAATGTAACATTGAGCCCTTTCAACTACTTTATCAGCACCTCAAACTACTTTTATCTACAACTATGGATCGAACAAGCAATGCTCTCCTTCGTCAGGATCTTTCCACCTTGACAAGAATTGTGCTACTCAACTTAGAACAACTGAGGTTTCAAATTACTAAAGAGAAGTTCTCAACTGATGAATCTAATGCAGCTCTTCATGTAATCTTCGATCAATTTCAGCCATTTATCCGGGGGGAATATTCCTCAGATTTTGATGATGACATGACTGAAGTGTCTTTCAAGAAACACACTGGAATGGAAATTAGCGTGTTCATTGAGACATTCATACAACTCATGGATAATGTGGAGAAGTACATTGAGGAAGTTACACATAAACATGAAAACGTGAATGAGTGTCAGGTGCAGCTGAGAGATAGTTGTGATAAGTTGGGTAATGTATCTGTTGAAGAATCGGGTGTTGCTGAATGCAGAATGTCAGAGTCAACATATAATGAAGAATTGGGTGGCACTGAATATAGAGGCTCAGAGATTGATAAGCTTGACATATCCAGCGGTCCAGTGACTCTTGTTACACATGATGTGGATGCAGATATCAGACCAGAAATTGAGCAGGTGTCATGTAATGAGGTACCCTTTACTGTTCAACATAGTGCATCTGCTAAAGTACTTAAACAAACTGATCATGATGCTGAACATGACTTTCATAAATGTTCTGTTACTGAGGCTGAGTCTGAGATTAAGTGTTTCAAAACAAAAGATATGGTTGATAATAAGGCTTTTGATGAACTTTCAAACAAATTCTCAAATCTTGAAAAACATTGCATTTCACTTGAAATCGCGATACAGAGTAAAGAAGAAAGTTTTCAACTTAACAAACCATGTAAAAAACCGGAACTTCCTGAATTCTGTGAACTTTTTGAAATTAACACTTTGAAAGCTCAGCTTCAAGACAAAGAGTCAACCATTTACAATCTGAAGAAACATATTTCTGTCTTGAATGAGAAAAGTAATTTAGTCATGAATACACAAGACATTGATGCTATTATAACAAGAAATAATGAACTGTCAATTTATGTGGCTAAATTACTAAAGGAAAATGAGTCTTTGAGAAAGCATCACCTAGAACTAAGTGACTCTGTCAAAGAAGCTAGAACTAAGTCAATGGAACAAACAAACCCTTTGATAGAAAAAATTGATGAACTCAAAGCTCAACTTCAGGATAAGAGTTTCGCTATTGTTGCCTTAAAGAATGAGCTTAGGAAAACTGTAGGGAAAAGTGTGAACACTAAGTTTACAAAACCATAAACCTTGGGGAAACCAGTTTCTCATCCCACTAGAAACCGGTCTGGTGTTAGGCAGCCTACTGCGTTTATATCCGAAAGACCAAAATTTTCAAAAACACGGTTTGCCTCCCAAGTTGATGAGAAACAAGTTTTGTCAAAACCAGTCACTTCACCTGTGTTACCTAAGAGTCATGCTTCTAGTTCCTCTAAACCTCAACATGCAGCTACTTTTACTCCCAACACCTCTAGGATTAGTTTGAAAACAGTGTCAAAACCAAGCATTAAAACCCAGAATTCATATGATATGAATGACTTGAGGAAGAACTATTATCTAGATGAAGCCAGGAAAAAGGCACAGATTCAAAAAGACGGAATTTTAGGTGCAAGACCTAGGGTGAGGAATTCTACAAGATTTCAAGGCACTACTAGTAGTTGTAAACCACTACCTAGGAACACTCAAAAGACTAGGGATTGGCGTGCATCTAAAAGTAGTTATGTGCATAAGAATGCTAAGCATGTAGAAAACAAAACTAGAAATTCTGAGTCTTTTCCACATAAGAAACATTTTCCTAATTCACATGCCAAGGTACAATCCACTAAGACCACTAACGTGACTAAGGTTCAACATGTTGTGAAACAAAACAAACCAAAAACTTCGCCTAGATGGATACCAACTGCTAAATCTTTGGAAACTAGGAACAAAGATAAGTCTTCCACTATGCACAAGAAGCGTTACAATCCTAGACCTTGCCATAAGTGGATACCATCTGGTAGAATGTTTAAGGATGCTGGACTTAGGTGGATTCCTACCGGAAAGCTGTTTTCTGATGAAAAAATCAAGGTTGACCGGGAAACCCCAAAGAGTTTGGATACTAATGTCACTAACCCATATATATGCAATCAAGCTTGTAATGTTAGTGCAGGTACTCCTTACTCAGTTGCAGATACTTTGATCCTTCAATACATGGACTGGCTTAAAGTATGGATTACAAATGGATTGATATCTCATAACTCACGGGTTCAAGTTACTCAACATTGATATTCAACCGGCTATGACGTCTGTTCACTTCAGTTCAGGCCTCGTACTTCATCATAATGGCGTCTGCAGATAACACTTCAGGCCCCGTTCTTCAAAGAAAAGAAAAGTGTACACTCTTCTGTGCGCTTAATCTTCAGCTAAAGTGAAATTCTCTCGTGAATGGTCATACTCATCTACATTCTTCATCAACAAGCTTCATGTTTTTCCACACTCATTCAGTCATCAAGTGGATCTACGTTCATTGGTGTATACTCCTATTCACTTGTTAAATCAAAAATGGCAACTTCGGATGCAATTTTTGAGGGGGAGAAGAGTGAATATACTACATGATGATGGATGTTTGAATAATGGTTATACGACTTAATTTTTGATGATGATGAGTGTATATTCTTTTTGATGAAGAGTGAATATACTAAGGGTAACTGGGATTCATTGTTTTGATTTTTGTTGACTCTTCTCCAACGCCTAACGCTTCACTTACTAAGGATAATTAGGAATCAATGTTTGGGATTCATTGTTTTTCAAAGATATGTTTGATGAGTACTTTCAACCTCCGACGAATCTTGATCATCCAGCTTCTGAAGCTCATGCTCCGGTTTCTATTGACTCAACTGGTTCACCACCTAAGAAGTACTTCTTGGAATTCTCAAGAAGCCCAAATCTCCAGTTATTCCTCAAGGCGTTAATAATGACTATCATAATATTGCAGTTGCACTCATGAATAATGATCCGCTCTTTGGTATTCCTTACCAAATCTTCACGGATTATTGTTCATGAATAGTGATCCGCTCTTTGGTATTCCTTTGCCAAATATTTACGGATTATTGCTTCTCTCAATGTGCACGCTATAAATCAACCACATGAACTTAAAGAAAAATGACTTCCTCATCCGCTCGAAGACATTATTGGTGAATCTTCCAGATCAGTCTCTACATGTTTACTTTTAAGGAAGAATGCATTGATGTTGAGGAATCATTTGTTCCGGTTCATTCAGTGGGTCAATGTACATCCGATTGTATGTTGTTTTCACGTGTTGGGCATTTGACACAAGTTGATGACTTCAGAGTTAATCATTTATCACTTATTTGAGATTGAAGTTGACTTTCACAAAGGCGTGTTCTTATTTCATAACTTGCTCGGGCTTAAGAATTTGAGTTGAAGACTTGGTTTATCTAGTTACCAGCAGTCGGGGTGGATGGTTGAAGACCTGGTTAACTATCACTATTAGGAGTTACGTTGTTTTACTCAGTGTCACATGCAGATGACGATGTGGATAATCTCAAGAGGTGTTAATGTCTCATACTTTGTTTGAGTAGTGAGTACTTAGAGATTTGCTTGAAGCATAGACTCTCGACACCGTTCTTCCATCTTTAAGTGCAAGCTTAAGACACAAATGCGGGGAATTCGACTTCAGTTTCAAGTTTGGTATATTGGGTTTTTCTTCAACAGTGGTCACTTCAAATTGTCTACATATGGGTTGATAAAGATAGTCAGAGAGAGTTTATGTAGCAGTTGATTCTCACAGGATTCATTTGGGCTATTTGAGTTCTTCTCACAAGATTTCAAGTTTATGGATTTATTATGTTTTGCTAATTCTGAGGTATCAAAACCAGCAAGGGGGAAGGATGTATTATTCCAACTATTTGGGGGAAATGATCTCTGGAGCCTTTTGGTATGTGTTACTTCAGCGTTCAGTTGAAAGAAATGTGAGGAGAATATATGGTACGTGAGATGATATTGCTTATCGACATCTTCGATATGTTTAATGGTAAAGTGCATCCGGCTATTGCTTCATGAACACATTGGTATGATGATTCCAATGAGAGTGCAAACGATTAATGGGAAGAGATACATTTTAGTCGTTGTTGATGACTACTCTAGATTTACTTGGGTAAAGTTTTTGAGGACAAAGGATGAAACTCCTGATATCATCATCAAACTCATCAAACAGCTGCAGGTTCGACTCAACAAAACAGTCAGAATTATCCGAACAGACAATGGAACTGAGTTTGTTAACAAACAACTTAGTGACTTCTATGAAAGCATTGGAATCAGCCATCAAAGAAGTGTTCCACGAACTCTCCAACAGAACGGTGTAGTTGAAAGACGAAATCGAGCTCTTGTAGAAGCCGCTAGAACAATGCTGATTTTCTCAAAGGTTCCAATGTTTCTCTGGGCTGAAGCTATTGCCACTGCATGCTACACCCAAAATCGTTCTCTCATTCACACCTCTCATGAAAAAAACTCCATATGAACTTGTTCATAAACGAAAACCTGATTTATCCTATCTTCGTGTGTTTGGTGCTTTGTGCTATCCAACAAATGACGGTCAAGATTTAGGTAAATTAAGAGCTAAAACAGATATTGGAGTTTCAGTAGGTTATGCACCAAACAAGAAGGGTTACCGAATCTACAACAAAAGAACTCGAGATATTATGGAAACTATTCACGTTACGTTCGATGAGCTGACCGGTCAAATGGCTCCTGGACACTCCAGTTCAGGACCCGCACTTCAAAACAGTCCCATTGGTTCATCTCTTGTTCCAAACTCTTCTCAAGAAACTTCATATGTACCTCCATCTGAAGATGATTTAAGGAAATTGTTTGATCCTATGTTTGATGAACTTTATGATCCAAGTACTAATGAGGTGTCGATTCCTACAACAGAGGCTACTCATATTCCTGTGAATGAAGGCAATCCCTCAGTCTCAATATCTTTAAGTCAAGAAGCACCTGCTGCTGATCCTTCATTCTCATCAACAAATCTTCATTCTTCAAATGTACATCATGGAAATGTTTCTGGCATCAATGATGAAGTTAATCCCTTTGCTACTCCTGAAGATGCTCCATTTGAAAACATATTTGCTCCTGAATCATCATCAGAACCATCTTCTTCAGGAGACATCGACTTAGCTACCTCAGTCCCTCAACAACTGCCACATGAACACCTCAGAAAATGGACTCACGATCATCCATTAGACAACATCATTGGAAATCCCTCTCGTCCTGTATCAACCCGGAAACAACTTGCAACCGATGCCTTATGGTGTTTCTTCAACTCCGTACTCTCTAAGATCGAACCAAAAGATGTTAAAGCCGCCATGAATGAAGATAGATGGTTCAATGCCATGCAAGATGAAATTCATGAGTTTGATCGACTTGATGTATGGGAGTTAGTACCTGCTCCAGACTGTGCTATGATTATTGCCCTTAAATGGATCTTCAAAGTGAAACTTGATGAGCATGGTGATGTGTTGAAGAACAAGGCCTGATTAGTTGCTAAAGGATATCGTCAAGAGGAGGGTATAGACTTTGAAGAATCTTTTGCTCCTGTTGCTCGAATCGAGGCAATCAGAATCTTTCTGGCTAATGCTACAAGTAAGAACATGGTAGTATATCAAATGGATGTGAAGACGGCATTTCTGAACGGAGATCTTAAAGAAGTCGTCTACGTCAGCCAACCTGAAGGATTTGTGAATCAAGAGCATCCTACTCACGTTTATCGTCTGAAGAAGGCTCTTTACGGTTTAAAGCAAGCTCCAAGGGCATGGTATGATACACTGTCAAAGTTTCTTCTATCAACCGGATTCAGCAAAGGAGCAGTTGATCCTACATTGTTCACCAGGAAGTCAGGCAAACATTTAACTCATGTTCAAATTTATGTTGATGATATTATTTTTGCCTCGACAGACCCAATGGAATGTGATCGTTTTTCAAGTGAAATGAGTTCAAAGTTTCAAATGTCAATGATGGGACAAATGTCATTTTTCTTGGGATTACAAATTTCACAAAGTCCCGGAGGCATTTTCATAAATCAATCTAAATATGCAACAGATATTTTAAAGAAATTTGGATTTGATTCAAGTGACCCTGTTGACACCCCCATGATTGACCGAACCAAACTAGATGAGGACCACTCAGGGATCATGATTGACCAAACGAAATATCGTAGTATGATTGGGTCCCTGATGTACCTCACTGCTAGTAGACCAGACATCTTGTTCGCTGTATGCATGTATGCGAGATACCAGGCTAAGCCTACTAAAAAGCACCTTGAAGCAGTTAAACGGGTCTTTCGGTATCTCCAAGGAACCATCAATATGGGTCTTTGGTACCCGAAGGACACCGGTATGTCACTAACGGCCTATGCAGATGCCGATCATGCAGGTTGTCAAGATACACGTCGAAGTACGTCTGGAGGTGCTCAGTTTTTGGGTGATAACCTTGTGAGCTGGTCTTCAAAGAAGCAAATGAGTACTTCTATTTCCTCTACAGAGGCTGAATACATAGCCATGTCATCTTGTTGTGCTCAAATCTTATGGATGAGATCTCAATTATCTGACTATGGCTTTGAATTCAACAAAATCCCTCTGTACTGTGATAATAAAAGTGCTATTGCTCTCTCATGCAACAACGTTCAACACTCAAGAGCAAAGCATATCGACATTCGACATCATTTCATCAGGGAACAAGTGGAAAAAGGTGTGGTGGAACTATATTTTGTGAGGTCTGAATATCAGTTAGCAGACATCTTCACCAAAGCTCTTCCAAGAGAACGTTTTGAGTTTATTCTTCCACGTCTTGGCTTGAAAAGCCTTCAACCAGAAACACTCAAACGTCTTCAGGAAGAAGACGAGGAGTAAAGGTCTATCTTCATCTATCTCTTGTAAATATTTATTCGAAAATCAAATAGAAAATTATAAAACTTTCAAAATCCATAAAAATCTGAAAAATTCGAAAAATCGTCAAAAAATTTTGTCAATTTGTCATGTTTTTCTCGGTTCGATAATATCTACGGTCTTTGTGATGTCATTCAAAGAATGACACGGGACTTTAGATGTTGTTCGAATTCAAAAAAAAAAAATGGTTAATTGTCATCTTCAGGCAATAACCCGGTTTTAAAAGAAAGAACAGAGCCATGTTTTATCATGTTTTCAAAATTCCATGCTCTGATTCTATAAACATTTATCTGCTGAAAACTAAATGCTTTGAAAAATAACTTGATCTCTATTTTTGATAATCATCAGGACTTATTTGTCAAAATTTCTATCTCTCAATCAACAACCTATGTCATTGATTGAGGGGGAGAATGATTTCAATTAAATTAAAAAGTTATTTGGCATTAAATTGTTTTCAAAAGATGTACATGCATGTTTTATCAATGGAGTTTAAAGTCTTAAAAATCTTATCCTTATATGTTAAAACGCTTTCATAATCAAGTCACAATTCTCCTTAAAAGCTTTCAAAATTAATTTAAATCTATAAGAGATCACAAATCTCAAATGATTTGATAATTGTGATCGGGGGAGAATGTGTGATTTAAATTGGATTTAAACTGATAATTCGGTAAATGGTTTTATAAGAATGTACATGATGTCCTCCCCGCATGTGACAAACGATTTCAAATTTTTAATGCACATGTTGAGGGGGAGCATCTATCTTAAACCTATAATTTGAAACGTGATCATTTATCTGAATGTGCAGGTTCCCTCTAGTATGTGTAAAACTCCTTACAACCTCGAAGCACATATTGGGGGGGAGCGAATTTATGGAAACCTCATCCGTCCCGGAAATGCTATTTCTACTTGATTTGATGTGGGAAGTGATGTTGATATTTTTTTAAAATGGTAATCAAAGAAGTTAATTCTTTCTCTTGCCTCCGTGTGCAAAACATTTTTTAAATACTTGATGCACATGTTGAGGGGGAGTTCTCGTTCTAAAAATATCAAAAACAATTCAGGTACAAAATGCTTTGATAATATATCACAAGTATCTGAATTGATTTTCAAATGGTTTTCAATTAGATCCAATGGCAGATGAACAATACCAAATAGACCGACCAACTTTACTTTATGTACGGTGATATAAGGATGATAAGGTTAGGTATTGGTTCCCATGATCCGCCAGAACCGGAGGGATCTACCCAGGGACAATCCACTAGTTAGTGTAGAAGTCCTTAGGTATGATGATAAAAGGAGAAAAATGAGATATGGGAAGAGTGCGGACTAAGACTGAGCTATTACTGTAATAAACCCAACAAGGTTCTAGTTATGAAGTCTCGGTAAGCACTGAAGGGGTTGAAGAATTAAAAAGAATTGAATGAGAATAGGGTGAAAACAAATAGCCCTCCATTTATTCAACCTTAGGGCAGAAACCGGGTTCACTTCATATGCTACTGATGGTAACATCGGTATTGAAGACAAGACGTCATGGACCCAGTGACGCACTGCACTTCAACTTTCCAAACCACTCAAGTTCCTCTTAACAGGACTTGCTTCATTCTCACGGGGAACCGACATTATCTATCGACTTTCTCTTAGAGATTGTTGATATTGAAGAAGGAGACCCTCTCCCTAGTCTCCGGCACAGGATCCAAATATGCACAAATTGAGTCTAGAGCCACGAGATCATCAATAAATCTCATTAGGACACTTTCAATGAAGACTCTATGTTTCACACAATGTGGAAAGAGAGATTATATCTTGAGTCCTACGCATTATTCTTGTGGTATTGCCAGAACATCGGAGTGATGTGTTTACACACTCACAATGAAGATGGAAAGCCTTCTGGAGCCAACATCAAACAAGCTCCTGGTAGGTGGCATGTGAGATCTATTATATGGATCAACCATGTGACAACTGAACAGAAACAATGGGGCGATTCAATTTCTTGAATCAATCCTGGTTCAGGTTAGGGATTGACGGATACCTTTGAAAAACCGGTCTTTGTGTTTAACAACTCTTTTCTTCAGCACATCGACCGTGTACTCACTTTTCAAACCAAAAGGTGTTTTTATGATTGATAATTGATCTTCAATAAAACCTTCGTTGTATTGCAAAAACAATTTCTATTGAGCAATACACGATTGTTTTTCAAATCTCTTTTCATCAATCAGTGGACTTAAAATTCGCTGGTTCACTCACTCCGTGTTATCTTCTTTGAGATGTTCCGGTTTGAGAACAGCTAGAGCAGCTGCGAAACCCTGTCAAGGAAATTCTTCGGAATTATACCTGATCACAGGCAGTACTTGTACTGATCAACGGGGAACCGTGGGCCGTGTACCTCAATTCAACGAAAGTGATCAAAGACACTTTCGTGCGATTTATTGCTAACTGTTGTATGCAGGTACGCCCGACGTTTGCAGCTGATCAGAATGAAGCGGTCAATCCATAGCCGCATGCTCACTTAACACATTCACCTCGAAAGAAATCATGATTAGTGCATCAATGACTCTGATATTTTCACTCCATGCTTCTGCTACGCTGCTGCCAATATCATGATTCAACAAATGCTTCCGCTACTCTGATGAGAAGATATCATGATCCAGAATGTGAGCATGTCGGTCCTAAAGTCACAACATCACATAATACCAACACCACAATGGATGTCTCAGAGATTTTTGATAGCTGATGATCTCAAAAGGTGGCTCAAAATTATTATCACGTGGATCAGTAAAAGACCTCCACTTGAAGTAACCAAACATGTAATGTGAAGAATCAATGACTACGAGCTTAGGAACAAAGGACTACATCAAGAATGCAAGAACTATTTTTAATGTAATATCTATTTGTATTCAATGTAATTTTGGTACATGATTGAGGTGACCTCCCTTAGGGGGAGATTGTTAGGAATTAGAAATTCCAGGTATTAAAGAGTCGGTCACCTCAAGTATTTGTATTCGTTAGAAAGCTCGTAGTCGTAGTTATTTTAAGTTAAGTAGTATTTAGTTAAGTAACACCGTGGAGGACGGACGGGTCTTTACCCACTGTATGCCTGATCCACAGCCCGATGTGTGGCGTTTTATGTAAGACTATAAATACTCTCTACCTCCCAAGGTAGAGAGTTGGAGCTCATAATAAGAATTTTCTTTCTCTCACTAAAGTTCCCTAAACCTCTAACTTTCTCTCTCCAGAATTCCACTTATACGCCACCTTGTTGTTATGGTTTGATGTGTATGTGAAAACTAATATACTACATGTTGATTTTGAGAAAACGTGTAAGAAGAGAATCACACCTACTGGGATAACTGAGGGGGAAAGGGGTTTTGAGCAAACTAAAGAATGCTATTTAACTGAGGTCATTCCTTTCTTTAAACAATTAAAAGGTCAATTTGAGAGTCTTCAAAAAGGGATAAATTCAGATATTAAAAAAATGGAAAAGGAATTTGATGCAATGATAATTGAGGTCAATGATTATGAACAGGAACTCAAATATAATGAAGTTGAAAGGAAGAACTTGCACATCTTAAATGAGAATTTGATTTCGAGTTGTGTTGCTCAAGATGTGTTTTATACTGTTACTAAGCACTCTATCACTGCTTCTCGATTTCATGAATTATCTATTGCATTGAAAGTTTCCCATGATCGTGTCATTGAGCTTGAAAACAAAAACTCAGAACTAAATGAGAAAATTAATCAGGATGATCACGATAATTTGGTAAAACATCTTTCTAAACTAGAAGTTGAACATTTTGATTTACAACTAAAATATCAACATCTTAAAGAAAATGTCAAAACCTCAAATATCAAGACATCCTCAGATGTTCCAGAGTTTGATGCAGTTTTTCAGATAAACAAACGTGACGAACAGATTCAAGCTCATTGTAACACGATCAGAAAGTTGAAAGCCCAAATTTCTCAATTAAAAGGTGAAAAGAACAATGTGACTGGCTCCCAAATGCCTCCTCCTTTAGATTCTCAGTATTCTCAAACTTTTCATCTTCAAAACTTGGTTAATGCTTTACAAAAAGAAAACAAGAGTTTTCAAGAAGAAAATGAAAAAGTTAAACGACACTTTAAAGAGTTGTATGATTCAATGAAAGTCACTCGTGACAAAAACAACAAAAAAATAACGTCTTTACAAAAAGAAATTGAGAATCTGAGGAGTCAATAAAAAGGGAAACTGCCACTTGTCTTTAATGAGAATGTTGCATCAAAGTCATCCTCAGACTGGAAATATACTATGACTGTTAAATACATTCCTCCTCATCTTAGGAATAATGAACTTGTGTTTCATAACTATTGTGCTCACCTTAAGGATAGTCTAGAATGTCTCCGTGAGATTGTGGAAGAGGATTTCATAAATAAGCCTCTTGATAGAGAAATTAGGTTTGCTTGCATTCAGGCCAAACAATCTCAGGAGCTGCTAGAATGTTTAATAGCAACATGTCCTAAATCCTTAGGTGCAAAAGGTAAAGCTATGTCGCTTTGTTCTATTCCTAGTGCCAAGCATACAAACCATTCTATGCCCAGGTTTAAGAAAGTAAACACTAATGTGCCTTCAAGTAGTTCAGATCCCTGCACTTCCAATTCAGGAATGCAAAAAGTAGATCAACCAACTAATGTTCCCATAATTCCCTCTACAGGAGTAATCAGTGACATTAAAGCAAGCGGGTCAAAGCCTCCAGGCAATACCAAGCAAGATAGGACCTCGCAAGCTAAGAATGTGCATTGGAAGAGAGTAGAAGATCACCCTAGGAATATTATGTTTGAGTTGAATAAAACGAATCGTGTTGATTCTAGTATTAGCTATAAGCGTACTATAATTAATTCGAATTCTGCTACTATTCGCATACCATGTAATGATGACTGCTTGATTTCTGTTACTAATCATGAATGTGGTATGAATGTTTTGTCTAATGCTGTCAAATGCCCTGTTAAAACTGTTAATGCTAAAAATTAAGCTAAGAAGGCTAAAAGGCAAAGGCGAAAGAAAGTTAGAAAACAGTGGAAACCCACAGGAAGGAAATTTAGTAATATAGGTTATCAATGGATACCTACTGGCCGTAAGGTTAATGAGTTTTGCCCAAAATTTGCTAAGTCAATGCCCACTAGAAAATGGATGCCTACTGGTAGAACTATTCCCTTAAGAAGTGAATATACTTTGAATAGGTCAAATATGGACACTAGCACTGCATCTATTTTTAATGATTCCATTATTTCTACTTCTGATGTGGGTGTTCCAATCACTGTTACTAACCAAGTGGAACCCATTATTGCATGGGGTTCCCAATTATCCAGTTATCCATTCTTGCTGTGTTGAACTGCAGATTGTTCAAATTGTTATGTGGTACCTGGACTCAGGCTGTTCCAAGCATATGACTGGTGATCGCTCGCGGCTCATGAACTTCGTGAGTAAATTCATCGGGACTGTTAGATTCGGGAACGACCATTTTGGAGCAATTATGGGTTATGGTGACTATGTAGTTGGCAAAAGTGTAATCTCCAAGGTGTATTATGTTGAAGGTCTTGGTCATAACTTATTTTTTGTTGGTCAATTCTGTGATTCTGATCTAGAAGTGGCATTTAGAAAACATACTTGTTTCGTTAGAGAACTCGATGGTGTGGAACTATTAAGAGGAACCCGTGGTTCAAATCTATACACCATCTCTATCGAAGACATGATGAAGTCATCTCAAATCTGCTTGTTGTCAAAGGCTTCGAAAATAAAGTCATGGTTATGGCATCGTCGTCTCAATCACTTGAACTTCAGCACCATTAATAACCTTTCCAGAAAGGACCTTGTCAAAGGCTTACCCAGATTAAAATATGAAAAAGATCATCTTTGTTCAGCTTTCCAATTGGGAAAAAGCACGAAATATGCCCACAAACCAAAACCCACAAACTCAGTAATGGAAGTTCTTCATACCCTTCATATGAATCTGTGCGGACCAATGAGAGTGCAAATGATAAATGGGAAGAAATACATTTTAGTCATTGTTGATGACTACTCTCGATTTATTTGGGTAAAGTTTTTGAGGACAAAGGATGAAACTCCAGATGTCATCATCAAACTTATCAAACAGCTTTAGTTTTATGAAAGTGTTGGGATCAGTCATCAAAGAAGTGTTCCACGAACTCCTCAACAGAACGGTGTAGATGAAAGACAAAATCGAACTTTTTTGGAAGCCGCAAGAACAATGCTAATTTATTCAAAGGTTCCAATGTTTCTATGGGCTGAAGTCATTGCCACTGCTTGCTACACCCAAAATCATTCCCTTATACATACCTCTCATGGAAAAACTCCATATGAACTTGTCCATAAACGAAAACCTGATCTCTCCTACCTTCGTGTGTTTGGTGCTTTGTGCCACCCAACGAATGACAGTCAAGATTTAGGTAAATTAAGAGCTAAAGCAGACATTGGAGTTTTTGTAGGTTATGCATCAAACAAGAAGGGTTACCGAATCTACAACAAAAGAACTCGAGATATCATGTAAACTATTCACGTCACGTTCGGTGAGCTGTTCGGGAAAATGGCTCCAGGACAATCCAGTTCTGGACCCGCATCTCAACCTTCATCAAGTAGTCCTATCAGTTCTACTCTTGTTTCTAATTCCTCTCCAGCAACTCCTTATGTACCTCCATCAGAAGATGATTTAAAGAAATTGTTTGATCCAATGTTTGATGAACACTATGAGCCAAATGCTAATGATATGTCAATTCCATCAACAGAGGCTGCTCCTATCCCTGTCAATGAAGTCAACCCTTCAGTTTCAATATCATTAAGTCAAGAAGCGCCTGTTGCTGATCACTCTGTCTCATCAACAAATCATCAATCATCGAATGTACATCATGGAATTGTTTCCGGCACCCATGATGAAGTTAATCCCTTTGCTACTCCGAAAGATGCTCCATTTGAAAACATATTTGCTCCTGAATCATCATCAGAACCATCTTCATCAGGAGATATCGACTCTGCTACGTCAGTTTCTCAACAACAACCACATAAACACCTTTGAAAATGGACACATGATCATCCATTGAACAACATCATTGGAAACCCCTCTCATCCAGTATCCACACAGAAACAACTCGCAACCGATGCCTTATGGTGCTTCTTCAACTCCGTACTCTCTAAGGTCGAACCAAAAGATGTTAAAACTGCCATGAATGAAGATAGCTGGTTCAATGCCATGTAAGAAGAAATTCATGAGTTTGATCGACTAGATGTATGGGAATTAGTACCTGCTCCAGATTGTGCTATGATCATTGCTCTAAAGTGGATCTTCAAAGTGAAACTTGATGAGCATGGTGATGTTTTAAAGAACAAGGCTCGATTGGTTGCAAAAGGATACCATCAAGAGGAGGGTATTGACTTTGAAGAATTATTTGCTCTAGTTGCTCGTATTGAGGCAATCAGAATCTTCTTGGCTAATGCTGCATATAAGAACATGGTGGTTTATCAGAAGGATGTAAAGACGGCTTTTCTTAACGGAGATCTTAAAGAAGTCGTATACGTCAACCAACCTGAAGGGTTTGTGAATCCAGAGCATCCTACACACGTCTATCATTTGAAGAAGGCTCTTTACGGTTTGAAGCAAGCTCCAAGGGCATGGTATGATACGCTATCAAAGTTTCTTCTATCTACTGGATTCAGCAAAAGGCATATCAAAGTTTCTTCTATCTACTGGATTCAGCAAAAGGCAGTTGATCCGACATTGTTCACCAAAAAGTCAGGCAAACATTTAATTCACGTTCAAATATATGTTGATTGATAACGCTACACGCGACGTTCGGGGTCAAAGGAACTTCCTTTTCATCGAGCAAGTTTTTCAACACCCTAGGCAGTGAACCTAATCGTTGTAGTGTAGTATTAGGGTAAGCCGCGGGTATTGATATCGTTCTCTAGGGGAATAGGAATGCTAGTGAGAAGTTACTACGCTAAGGTTGGGGTTGAGGAAGATTATTTTTTTATCTTTTTATATTTTTTAAGGAAAGGAAAGGTACGAATCTTGGGGTTTGGATTTGGGGGGTTGGTATTGCTACCGATTACTCTACTTATCTAATTATCTAATCTAAGGTGTATGTAGTCTATGTCTAATTATTGTGTGCTCGTATGATAGTTTAAAGATGTGTTTACTTAGGTTTTACTACTCCTTAATTATCTCCTATTGGTGGTTGAATTGTCACGTCCTTATTCTTAGTTGTGTTGTGTGTCTAAGGTTGTAGGGTATGCGTTTCTCCCTAACTCTTTGAACTTACCAAAGGGTCTCATCTACAAAACCCACTAGGGATAATAAACTCTTACTCTAAGGCACTCTTTGGATGGTTTAGCTTACAACTACTCAAGGAGTTATATTCTAAGGTTCACAAAGATTTAATCAAGCATTAAGTACACAACGAATGACCTATCGCATTACTAGATCATTAATCAACTAAGATAAGAGACAACCAATCAATATTCAATAATTAAGTTTCATATTCCCTAAGCAAACACACAAGTAAATTAGCCGGACATGGAGAACATGCAAGCATACACACAAATAATCAAAGACATAATTGTATTAATGAAGTAAAACACTTATCTTGATGTAAGATAGGGTTTGGAACCCTAAAATACTGTACAAGACAGCCTTGGTTCGGTTTAGGTTTTTACTCCAAAAGACTACATACAAATACTAAAAAATTCGGATTCTACATATAAGATTACACATGCAACGGCGTCACCTTATGTTTTGTGACGCCGTCGTGTCGCCGTCATTAGGGTTTCGTCTTGGCCACGTTAGACTTGCGACGGCGTCACCTTATGCTTGTGACGCCGTCCTCTTCAGCTTTAGAAGCCGTCTCTTCGGTTTTGAGGATAAAAGTTCACTGCTGCAGTTCAATATTTTCTCGTCCGGCGCGTTGAGTCTGCCGGATCTACGTTAGGTCTGCCGAAGATTTCGACTTCTCCTGCCGCAGTGTTCGTATTCCACTGCG